>CM061065.1:103532876-104074928 GCA_030762895.1 Sophora flavescens
CCGTCTGAGTTTTAAACCCAAAATTTAACCATAGCCTTTTACTATCAAGTAGAGTCTAAATATGATTTTTGTTCTATACAAAATCATTTTCTAGATCTCGGATAAAAATATAATCAAATATATATTTACCAATATTGAGAAACAGTAAAAATCGGGGTGTTATATTACTACCCCACTAAAAAAAAAATTTGTCCTCGAAATTTCGTAACTAAGACTAGGTAGGATCTTATAATCACATCCTAACAAGAGAGGTCTCAAACATCAAATTATCTTTTCTTATTGTACCCAAATAAATCGGATATCATGATATGAATCATATAAACATCCTTATGACTTATAAAATAGGTCACACGTCAATGACGTTTTGAAAAGATATAAGGTAAAAATTGATCCGAAAGGAATAAAGTTTATCGAACCATAATATGACCAGGCCTTAAGGAAACCTTCAAAAAATCTTCAAGACAAGAAAATAAACATGGCTCTGATACCACTAATGCAATACCCCCCTTGGGCATTACATGACTAACTCGTTACAGAAAATAAAACTTTAAATAAAGGCTGGTTGCTTTCGGAAAATAAAATTTTCTAGTGTACTTAACCTTACTCGAAAACGGTTATGAATTTTTTTTTCTATCCTTCCTTCTACATACAACAAACATCATAAATATATATATAAATATATCATCAACATCTACATCAGGACCTTTATACAAACAGGTCATTTCTCAAAGTCACAACATAAGAAAAAAAAACTTAACTATAACTTATTGATATGTCTGGAACCACAACTCAAGAAAAATGACTCTCAACCGTCAGATATACAATGTACCCTCAATAGGGTATAAAACAACCTAATATCTTAGTTGAGCTGGTTACCCTAACCGACAACTACTGGGAAAACCCCCAAGGTCAGCCCTACGATCAACGGTCTTTTCTCAGTTCTTAGGGCTAATGTCCTCGGGTAAAAACAGGGAACTCCTCTGCAACGTCTGTATTCACGTCCCACGGTACAACAAAATAAAAACAAGAAGACAGATCTATTGCAAAGGTGAGATACCGACCAAGGAGTTCTATCATGATAACTACATGCACGACACACAGACAACAACAACATTTACACATATTAACTTCACATAAAATTCTCAGAATAAACATACTGTTATAAGCAGTGGGATTCATACCTGTCAGTCATCGTAATTCATAAAAATTGCATTACACTTCAACATCCACCATCAAACTCAACACAGGACATGCAGTCACATGTGCCAACTGGGACTTTAACCCGCAACACACAGGACTTTAACCCGTAACACATAGAACACGAAGTCAAATGCGTCAACTGGGACTCTAACCCACGACATACAAGACAGAGATTCAACTGTTCGACCTAGGACTCTAACCCACGACACAAACAACAGAGATTCAATTGTGCAACCTAGGACTCTAACCCACGACACACACAACAGAGATTCAAATGTGTTAACTGGGACTCTAACCCACAACACACCAAACACAGATTCAAATGTGTTAACTGTGACTTTAACCCATGACACACACAGGACACGTAGTCCACAGACTTACTCCTAAGAACACTAGCTCAACGTTTTGGTTATCTATGTCCTCACAACTTCCACCTTTAACACAATTTTCGTTCTGTGAAAAATAACATCAAATTTTTGAAAAATCATTTCCAACATGTTTTCTGTTCAAAGAAATAAAACTGTTTTTCATAGTCTCATCGTACAATTCTTTTCTGAACTACTCTTTGCTTAGCAAATAAATTTATTTATAACCCAAATGACTTTTCTTTTAGAATAAGTTTTTACAACATCAATATCACATTATTTTTGAAACTTAACTACTTAAAATACATTTTTACTTTATTGATGATTTTTTTTTGAAAAAATTAACGTCAGTGAAAATTTTTTCATGGTTTTGTCCTTACTATCACTTACGGACTCCTCTTTCACCGAAACATCATTAAAATATTAGTTTCCACATTTTCTTGTAATTTCCCAAATTAAATCATTTTAATTTCTCTTCAAGCTTCTCAAGCTTTTATCTTTAATTTTAATTAAGCACTGACCACTGTCAGGCTTCTCGGTCAACCACTCAATCAACAAAAAATCCATACAATAAAGTTATAGCATACTTCACCTTTATAGCATGCATCACAGTTATAACATAATAATTCACATCAACCACATAAATCACATACAACTACATAAAACTATATAAACCAACACAAAGTAAATAATTCAAGCACCACCAAAATACACCGAACAAATTACAGACAACACACAAATAGCATGTACCTATCAAAAAACCCTCAGTTAAACTCTCTTTACCTCTTGAAGTTTATGGTTTTCTTCTGTAAGTTTTCTTCTCAGAATTTCTGATTCCTCCACGCTACTGCCACGAACTCGGCACGCTTTCCAAAAACATCCACAATTCTGCCACCATCCGTCCCAACACATCCCTCGTTCCGGTTTCCGTCCCGATTGTGACACCCAACTACCCTGCATGTTATATAAGCAATAAAAGGCATATCATAGATATAAAATAAAATAACATATGTCCTTTATAAAAAGGCTCATGGGTAGAAAGGTCCCACATGAACAAGTTCAACAAACGCAGCAAACTAAAACATGTTTATAAAGAAAACATAACATAAACATGTAAACGAAACCCAACCCCGATGTCACATTACAGAGCTGGTATAACCAATCCGATAAATAACTCGGATAACAAACTAAACTCAACATAAAATAACTACTAGAAGCGGCTCCTCAGAGTCACTCATCAGCAAGCTGCTCACCGTCCTCTGGTATGAAGATTCCCAAAACGATAACGTTGTCAAACTAGACATGTTCCCTCTCGCGGCTCGATGAGTTCATCAAGCCTTAAACGATGTTAACATACGTAACTTCTCTCTCAAACGGACTCACAAACTCTACGAACTTCAAGGGGTTCAAGGGAAGGGAAAGGGAAGAGGTTTTTATCTCACTAGGACTGCCCAATGTGCCAAAAAGAAGGTTTTGGGTCGCAACCCTCATAGAACTGCATTATTTATAGACTCTAAGACATGAGCACGACCTTGCTCCCTATTGAGCACAGTCGTGCTCAATTCCTGAGTACATGGAGCTCAAATATTGCACTACGAGAGAACGTAAAAGATCGAATTGACCAAAACACATAAAATAAGACTTATAGAATAATTCTCGTAGATTTCCAATGCCATAAAGATCACCTCAATCGAACATCTAGAACTCAAGATATGGCCAAAACGGTGAAACATGTTGCTAGGACTCTAAAAAGGGTTGAACCTTTCTAAGGCTAAACATCCCCAAGCATGATCTTAGACATTAAAAAAAACATATGCAAACATATGAAAAAAGGGGCGTTACACCGATCACACGTACAGGTATCACAATTCACAGGAAACAAATAAATACCAACCGAATCAACAATAAGGTTCCAATCAAAAATTCTATTTAGATCAAAAGATAAAATCAATAGAAAAACTTATGAGAACCGCATCTGAACTTAGGGGAAATTAGATTCAAAAATGATCTCAAGAATCCTAGGGAAAAACTACCAAAACAGAGCTACTGTTCGAGCTCCATATCTTTGGCCACAAACCCTTAATTACAAAAATGAACGGTGATAGTGAAGAAATATCTTTCCTAAACCTTCTCACAATGTGTCAGCCCGATCCAACCATTAACAAGAAGTGGGGAAACTAGGCAGTTCATTCCTAAACCTTCTTCTAAAATTTGAGAACGATCCAACGGTTGAAGAGTTTTTGGTGAATCTCTCACTACGACTGCTCCAACTAGGTTTCAAAGCTTCCAACAAAGGCTTCTTGCAACTATTGAGGTTTCTCTCTCAATTCTTCTCCTCTAACCCGAAGTAGTGGATGATAAAGAGAGCTAAGGTGATGAGGAAGAGGATCCTCCCTTTGAAATGAAGAAAAGAATGATCCAAGATGCAAGCTTTGCCATCATGGAGTCTTAAGTTTTTGAGAGAAATGACTTAGAGAATTATGATAAAATGAATGAATGAAGTGATGGAGATGGGGAGAAGGCAGACACAAAATTGGCTAAGTGTGGGGCTGTGACAACCATGTAAAATGAGTAGTTGAGGGGAGGGAGATGTGTCCTTAAATAACCATAGTTGATGTTAACAAAACTAAGTTAAGTTAATACATAAGTATCTAGATATTTTAGGTTTTGCATTTATGAGCATTTATGGGCATTTATGGTGAAGGTGACTCACTACCATGACTCATCCCCTCTAAGCTATCTTGGATGACTCGTCCTTTTGTCTCCTAGTGTATCCTTGTGCATCCGTATCCGGTTTCGTTGTTTACCAGATTACGATTTTTAAGAGACAAAGACTTAGAATGTATGAAAAACACATAAATGAAATGTCCAAGTGTATGATGAAGTGGGAGGACGTGTATGTAACACCCCCCTTGAGCATTACCTCATAATCAATTGCAGAAATAAATAAAAAGGAAGTTTGCTGGTTGTTTTCGGAAAATTAATTTACTTTAAGTCAGAAAAGCTCGGTTGTAAAAATTTTCTGCGGAATACTTTGGAAAAAGGTTACACACGTCACAAAAAGGAAAGTTACATCATACTTAATAACACACACAAACAGGGTTTATTCATAATCAAACCACCCCAGCATATATTTTTTTTCCTGAAATAGTTTTAAATGTTGAAAATTTTAAATCGTACAAGATTCTTTAAAACCACCTATAACCACTTTCTCAAAAAACCCAACTCAAAGGAAACATCCTAAGCTGGTCATTCAAATAGACACCTATTGAAAAGAACTCCGTAATTCTCACCATTATAATAATCTCCCAGCTCTTCAAGGATCGAGATTAATATCCCCAAGTGAGGTCAGGAGCTTCTCGGCACTGCCTGCCCTAGTGTACCAAGGTACATCGGCAAAGAACCCGGAAAAACCTGATATATTATAAGGGTGAGATACCAATATATCGATTAATTACGATAACTACATGCACACACACAAGAACAACATATACAAATAAATATTCAGATTCAACATGAGATTTTCACAAATAAGCATAACATTCAATAATCATTGACACCCAAAAACTCGGCATCCCATGGTTACCCGTTGCGGAAAAGAAACCTATTTAAAACGCTGGTCGCTTTCAGAAAAATAACCTTTTTTTATAGGGTTACTGAAAAAGGGTACTCAAAAAAAAAATTTAAAAAAAGAAGTTAAGAAAAGGTGATGAACACTCGGACCATGAAAATAAACATCATTCATATAAATATAACCGTCCCACTTGGGATCTTAGGTTTGATTACAAAACAGGCCTTGTTGAACCGGCCAACATACACTAAAACATCTACTGAAGAGACAGGTAAAAAGAAACATCAAACCGGGGATTAGGAACTGGGTACAAGACTCAAAAGATGGCTCTAAAAGCCTATGGACTATCGGGACAACTCCAAAAGCCAACGAACGATCTACCAATGCCTCTTGCATGCAAAGTGACCACAGACGCTACCCCCAGACAAGATATCAGATGTCGGATCGATAACGTCACCGCCATCATCGATAGGGACGTCGTCATCTCTGGGATCCGGCAGATGGTACTCTGGATCCTCCTCGTCCTTGTCCTCGACCTGTATCAGCTCAAGAGGTTCTTCCTCTGGATCCTCCTCCATTGGATCCTCCGCAAGCGGTTCAACTGGATCAAAATGCTCATGAAGGAGACCGGTGACTTGTAGTGTATGAAGGCAGTACCATGGAGGTGGAAGCGCCATATTCCTCATCTCGACGGTATGAATCCTTCGTACGGGCACTCCGTTAGCATTCGTCTCGGTAGTCGTGACTGGTCCTCGATACATCGCGGTTGTCGCACCCTCATGTATAGTCCAGTTCCCTGCCGTACCAGCATGATCAGACACTTCGCTCCTCGAGCCCGACTGTGCCAAGGAACGTTCGGATCCATATAAAAGCAAGTGCATACCCGGTACAAGAAGAAAAGAACAGAACATGCAGATGTGCAAGAGTGAGATACCGTCATAAGATATATCCCACAACAACCATATACATGATACATACATCACATAATCATATAAGCAGTTAAATCATGCATATACATAACATAACAGTGTTATATCAAAGGGTCTCAAACCCGCACAGTCAACTTTGAAAATATGCATGACACTTCTATATCAGGCTCTAACTTAATCTCATGAGATATCAACACCGTTTTCCACTAGATAAGAATTAGAGTTGGTCAATCCCTAGCCCATCGGGCAGTTGCCTCCATACCCTCATGCATTTAAGGTCTCATGATGAGCAACGTCACTTGTGCCTCTGAACCGGTCACATGGACTGACTCCCAGATACCACCTTGTATTTGATATGTAAGAAAGCACGTCTGCCTGGGGAAATGCACATGAGAAAGTATTTTATTCAAAAGGTTTTCTTTGTGTTCATTATTTTTCGCTGTCGCAGCTCAAAGCTAACGACTTAATCATCATTTTCCCATCACTTGAAAACTTATAAACATAGGACAAACAGTCCGAGTGCTCAATCACAATGCCCGAGACCGATGCCACAGTCAAGGGCTGTGGTCATATAAATCACTTATGCTTTTATTCATGTTTTGAACTTAACATGATAAGGACAATAGCCCACAACAACGAAATCAGAATGCATTGTCCTCGATTTCGAGAATTGGAATCTCAGTCCAGAACATCATGAATAGGACTCATGGCCCCAAATTAACACTGATCTAAGATCACGTGCGTATAACTGAATACTAGAGGCGACGTCTCGCGTACTAGATTCTCTTTCTTAAGTACTTATTTTTTCGTTCAGTGAAAATCAAATTCAAAATTGAATCCTCGATAACCCATCCAGGCTATCGGAAGGTTAATTTCTAAAACATTTAGGAGAAAACCTTTTCTTTGAAAATCTTTTATAAACCATCTTTGAAATACTTTTATCTTTGAAAATCCCTAATAGGATATTGCCAAATAATCTTGAAAGTTTTCACTTGAAGACACTTACTTCGAAAAGGATTTTTCTCTTGTATAACAATAGTTCGCCAAAACCATTTCAACATTTAAAACAAGTACTTTAAGTTAACTAGCTTTTGGAAAAGAACACCAATCCTTTCATCTTCAAAGCTTATTAAGGTTTTTAATCCTTATAACATTTGAGCACAGACACAAGTCTGGCTTAGCAAACTTTCAATCAACAGCAGTATATATTCTCAGTTCAATGCTAATATCACAGTAGAAAGCAGTTCATCACAGATATGCATTATAACATTTAGAACAAGCACAGTTCAACATCAGATAATAGCATAATAGTTCAAGTATATTAGATAACCAAGTAAGCTCAATCAACATATAAATATCCAGTTAAACACATACACACATGCATACAGTTATTGAATATCTTTTGGAAATCCCCTCTTACCTCACATCGGAGTTAAGAGTTTTGGATTTGAAAAAAAGGTTCACGAACGTCCTCGCTTCTCCGGTGATGGAAGTCTAAGGTTACCAACATAAAATCTTGAGTTAAAAAAAAATCAACTCGAGAACACTAACCACAAGGTATAGTTTCGGTTCGTACAATAAACTAGGATTAGGGGTTTCCGAAATTTATGCGACTCTTGGATTTATGATCCTTAAGTGCTAGAAGTTCATAAACAACAATCTTTTAACAATGTTGAATTAAAAATCTCACTAAGTACTTGACTTAGGGTTTCGGTCAAGCATAGGTAAATAGGCTAGGAATTTCTAAACTTTCCAATTTCTTTAGGATAGCATCCATACATAATAAGGAGCTTGAAACCATGATCATTTCGGAAAATGGAAAAAAAAATCAAATGTCTTAGACCATGAACTACTAGGTTCGGCCTCAACAAGTTTGTGGGGTTAGAGATCTTTAAATCATCCAATCTTTTGGACATAGCATCCTTTAACATGAAGGAGCTTTAATCCATAATCATCTTGGAAAACAAAATAAAATAACACATCCTAGGTCAAATGTTACATTCGGCCATCATAGGAAAATAAAGCAAGAAAATGTTTTAAACTTTCCAGTCACTTAGACATAGCATCCTTTAACATAAGGGGCTTTTTAGTCCATGATCACTTTGGAAAACAAAACTCAACATCTTCCCCATAACCATTTAAGGTTTCGGCCTTTTCATGAAATAGGGGTTAAAAATCTTCAAACTTTCCAATCTCTTGGACTTATCATCCTTCTATATCAAGGAGTCTTAATCCATGATCATTTTGGAAATCAAAACTTAAACACCATTGCCTTAAAACTCATTGGTTTTGGTCTTTACATAAAAATAGGGTAAAAATCTTTAAACTTTCCAATCACTTAGACATAGCATCCTTTAACATAAGGAGCCTTGGTCCATGATCATCTCGGAAATGAAACTCAAATACAAACTCATACATGTAAAAGTTGAAAAAAGATTCACCTAAGCCATATACATGGTTTTGGCCTCCTTAGGAAGAAGAGGTTAGGAATCTTTGTTTTACACAACCTTTTAGTATGTGATAGTATGAGTAAATACAAGAATATAGAAAGTGGTTCTACCATTTTTGAAAGGGTTTAGAAGTTAAAAGCACATAAAGGACATATGAACAAAAGTTTGAAACAAAAGATGAAAAGTTGAAAAAGAACTACATAGAAGTATTACCCTTAACAAGATGAACAACTTTGATGAAGAACTCTAAGAGAAAAGCTTGATAAAAATGTAAACTTTGTAAGAGAGAAGAAGAAGAAGAAATGTAGTAAAGTGTAAATGTGAGAAATGGAGGAAAGTGATGAAGTGTGGAAATGAAGAGTGTTTATAGAGAGTGAGAGGAGAGGGTCGCGGTTTTGGGAGAGGAAGAAAGAAGAGAAGAAAGAAGGTGGGTTGCTTGTAGAGAGGATAAGGAGTTAAGGTGATGTGATGTGATTGGAGAGAGAAAGATGAAAAAGTGAGATTTTTGAAAAAAAGTCATGATTCACCTTTTGAGGTGTGTCATAACCTTCACATCAAGTCACTTCATGTCACTTCATCCTCTTGATGCTCTACTCCATTGCATATCAGATGACTTCCCCGATCATATTTCCTGATGATTTCGCCCGGGAAATCCCTAAGATTTGGCCCCGAACAAGATTTTTTGAAAAACTCCAAACCCACACAATACATCATAAAAACACTAACCGTCTCATTCACGAATTAAAATTTGGTCTCTAGCTCAGTAAACTTGTACTAGCAGTAAGAACCCAGACCGATTTTCGTCTGGATTTTCGACCAAAAATTTTACTGTGACTTCATACGGTAAAACGACACAAGAAAATGATTTTATTTTAAATAAAATCATCCTCTGGATTTTATCAAAAATAAACACATTAAAGCATGTATTTATCGATAAAGAAGCATACGAAAAGCAGGGTGTTACAATCATCGTCATTTTTGAAAAATGCATGACACTTCTATATTCAACATATATCCTAATCTCTGGAGATCCCAACTTCGTTTTTAAAAGTGAGTTGATCAGGCTTGATTGCCAAATAAGGCACAACGTGTTTTTCCACGGTACTGGCCAAAACTCCTGGCACAATGATCAACGTGTGTGGATATCCATAGCATAATGTCCAACATAAGGCACAACAACCAAGGCATATGGATTTCATTTTCCATCAAGGCACAATGATACAATGTAGCATGAAATACCTTACCCTTCAAGGCATTCATACGAAACAACGTGGGCACGTCTGCCAAATGCAAGGAAAGAACATTTTATTTTCGCAGCTTTTCTTTGTGTTTCATTCTTTCCTTCGTCGAGGCTCAAGGCTCACGACCATCCATAAATTTTCAACGTTTTAAAAATTTCATTTTCAATCCAGGACGTTTAAGTCCGACTGCCCAATCACAACAGACCAAAACCGATGCACCAGTCTTGGACTTTGTGGTCATAGAAAATAACTTTGACCTTTAACTACGTTCACCACGTTTAGTATAACATATGTAGGACACACAGTCCATAACAACGTATATAGGACACACAGTCCGTAACAACGTGACACGGATCATAGATCAACATGCTTTTAAAAACACTAGTATCCCGACGTCTCGGTTACTAGTTTCACTTTTCAATGTTATTTTTCATTCAGTGAAACACAAATACAAAACAAAACCTCCATAACTTATCCAAATTAACGGATATTTTCGTTTGAATAAAACCTTTCTTTTTTAAAAAAACTTTTCATTTGAAATTCATTTTTTTAAAACTTTAAGTTATAGAAAATCCATTCCTTTTCAAAAAAATCTATTTTTATTTTGAAATTTTCTTTTTCTAAAAACATTTGAAACTTTTAAAGAAAATTTTTTGAAAGTTCAAAATAAATTTGTTTTATCTTCATGGTTTCTCACCATGAAATATTTTCAAAATTTGATTTCTCTTAGTGTAAAATCATTTAAATTTTCAAGTAAATTTCCTTCATAAAAATTTTATTATAATTCAAATATTCTGATAAAGTTCTGAAAAGATAAACTTATTTTCTCTTTTGCCAAAATATTTCTTCAAATAAATATTTATTTTCAATATTCTTTATATAGTTTTCTTAAGACTTTTATCTTGAGGATTTAATTGAGCTCTAACCAATAGTTAGGCTTTCCATGCAACAACCAAACAGTATCACAACAAATATAGCATGCATCAATTAATTCACATATATCAACTACAAGCACGTATTCATAAATAATTAAATAAGCATGAAACATATTTATTCAACCAAATAAACAATCAACACATCAAAACTCAAATAAACGCTAAACAACCATCACATAAAAAATTCCAATAAATATATTAAGACATACAAGTACATATAGTTATCATAAATAATATCCCCAGGCAGTCACCCCTTACCTGATTCATAGGGTAGAAAAAATATTTCTTTATGTGTTGGCTAAAGCGAGCTTCCGTTGCTCACGGCGTACCGCAATTCTAAGAATTAATCACATAACATAAGTTAAAATAACAAAATCTTCTTATCTCTCTATGCATGGTTCTCGATCATAGCTAAGAAAATAAGGCTAGAGATGTCAAAATTTTACAACTCTTGGATCAATGATCCTCAAGTATTAGAAGGACAAGATCAATGATCATGAATCACAATTTTAAACTTAACTCATCTACTCCATGATGAGCAAGTTTCGGACTACAAAAAAAAACTAGGAATTTTATTTGATTTTCAAACTCTTGGATTACATTTTTGTCCAAAAATTATATATATATATATATACTTTCATCCTACATTTTTATATCTGTACACTAACACTTGTTTATAGTCCATTTTATACCAAAAATCTTTACTTGATCATGTTAAAGGTTGTTATTTTCAAAATCATATTTTTCATTAAAAAATTAGGATGAAAACAATTTTCCGAACAACTGTGGGTTTAAATCGTGAATGATCACTCAAATGACCTTTAATATTTTTGAGAATTTAATTGAAGGTACCCAACTCGCATATAAAAACACAGCAATGAGTCCCATGTCAAAATTCGAAGGCAGTAATTTATAAAAAGTCACACACTGTCTCTGTTTTGCACAGGATTTTCAGAAATCCGAGTTCATCATGTAACTTTATGAAATTGTTTCTCTTCATATACACATGTAAAAATTTCAAAACTTCAACCAAACTTTAGTTATACTTCAGTATCAACCCATAAAAATTTTATAAAGATTTTAACTTGCAAAATCATATTTAAAATCATCATGCAACCAATTATGTTCATATTTTCGCAACCAGAATTTGATTCTACTTTGATAGGTGTTTGGACCCAGATTTTTTTCCAAATACTTAAATATTATATATCAAATTAAAGCCCCAGACGTATTCTTTCCAAATATGTATTTATTTTTCAGAAATACGTTTTTTATAAAAAAAAAATTTGGGCTCACGAATCACTAAAGGTCATGCTGCCAGATTTGTGTTTTCATATGTTTATCCACACCAAGTTATTATTTTCATTCAAACCTCATCCACAAGTCAGAAAATTAACATGAAAGGGTCCTAGACCCTTAAATACTTGCATGCAAACATATAAGATGAAAGTAGAGATGTTAATGAATTCATAAAATTTGGTTTCTTGCTAAACATATTATTCTAATAATTTTTCTTAAATTTTTTTACTAAAACCTTAAAATGCAACATGAAAAAGTGACATGCATGTTGATGAAAAACAGATTTCAAAGAAAATAAATAGCAAGTGAGGAGAGTTATACCCTTTGATGATGAGGAGAAGATAAGCAAAGTTTCAATCTTCCAAGAGTGAAAATGGATGAGTGTATGAACAAGTAACTAAGTAAGTGAATTTGTGAGTGAGTGAGTTTTAGAGAGTGAGAAAAATGAGAGGAGAAGATGAAGTGGGTATTTATAGAGAGGGGGAGGGAGGGGGCGCTACTGAGTTGAGAGAAAATGGAGAGGGATTTTCAATTTTTTTTGACAAATTAAAACTTGATTTTATTTAAATAAAGAGTTACTTGTATAAATAAATAAAACGATGGTGTGTAAGTCATGATGGTCTTTTTTTTTATATTGAAAAGTTTAGGTGAGTTGGGTCCCGGGGGCTCACTAGGTCCAGGACAGACCTCACGACTCAAAGAGCGCTTACAAAGGTACTTACACATTACCCACCAAGGAGGTCCTCACATCGGTATGACACATCCATCATGTCAATATGACACATCCATCATGTCAATATCAAATCTCATTAAATCTACACCTAATACATTTTAATTTAATTCTATTTCCTTCCAGTTCCATTGATTTCCTGACTGTAAAAAAAATCTGATCGTATTTCCTTCGAAAAATTTTCACCCGAAAAATTAATATCGTAATATTTATAAATGAAAATTTCTAAAATTATGGAAATTGTTGTAAAAATGATATGGATTCTACAGTTTCATTTTACAAGTCGAAATTCATTTTCCTGATCAGTAAAGTCTTACTGACAGTGAAAACGTGGACCGGGTTCGTCTTAAATTTTCAATTGCAGCTTCCTACAATAAAATAGATTGTGAAAATAATTTTGTTTTATCAAAAATAATTTCTCGGATTTAAAATAATAAGCACACATACACATACATATACATTGATTATAGAGAAGCAGAAAAATCGGGGTTTTACATTACTACCCCACTAAAAATAAATTTCGTCCTCAAAATTTCGTGACTCGAAACAATACGGGATCTCTTAGTACCAAGATCCTATATTGTAATTCTTACATTTAATTCTTCCTCAGGTGACAATTGTAACTTAATAACGAAATTCACGCTTATTCTTCGTTCTACTAATCCTCAACATAAAATCGCTTATCCTTAATTCCTACTCCCCGTCCTTAACAATTTTATCTTAATCTCCCACACATAAAGATATAAGTAAAACTTAATCTACTCTTCCTTTAATACTAATCCATTAGAAAAAAAATTTCCTTCGACCTTCTTAACTATTACTGTTAACACTAAGATTTAAACTAAGATTAATTCTGACTTCTCTTATAGCATACACATCAGTTCCTATCCAAAATTCTTTGTTGTATTTTCAGTCGCTTGATTCCTCTTATTGCTAACTCCA
Source organism: Sophora flavescens (assembly GCA_030762895.1). Classification (NCBI taxonomy): domain Eukaryota; kingdom Viridiplantae; phylum Streptophyta; class Magnoliopsida; order Fabales; family Fabaceae; genus Sophora; species Sophora flavescens. Next base: position 103,546,539 of record CM061065.1, read on the forward strand.
TAACATAATTCATCCCTATGTCGTTCTCTTTCATCTTGGAAATTTTCTACCACCAGATTATATCCACTATTCATGACATTGAATCTTAGTTTCTCCCATATGAAGAACAAAACCAAAACTTAATCACTTTTATTTTTAATTACCGATCCATTAGAAAACTGTTATCCACACATCTAATTATCATATTTAACACCAAGGTCAAAACTAACTTTACTGCAACATGTATCAACTTCCTACTCAAGGTATACAATTGTAGTCTTAGCCCCTCTGAACGTAGTCTTAGTTTTCCTTTGAACATATTCCACCACTCCAAATTATATCATAATCAAACATTTCAATCTCAAAGAACGTGATTATACTCCTTCATGCAACTACCACCAAAAAGGAATCATAACTCTTGAATTTTTCTAACAACTTAGTTTTACTCAAGAACTCTTCTTTACTGCTCCCATTCAGCTTAGGGAAACTACTATAGACACTTTCCTATAAATCTCCAAACTTATACCGCCAATCTCAACTACAGACATTAGTCATTACCCTACATTCCTTTAACGGTATTCTGCCTCGATCAACATTTGATTCATAAAAATTTCCTCACTTACTATTATTGATCTTAAGGATTCACATCTTACTGGCCACAACTATACCTCAACAAAACTTTCGTCACTTCTTGTCCATCCAGCTAAAGACATGATCGTAGTCAAATACTATCCTTACTCCCAAACCAACTTCCTAAAGATCACATCATTTCTCTCGCTCGTCCACTCGAGTTGAGAGTGGTCCGTTGAAATCAATCTCAACTTGGTCCTCAACACTTGGAGCGGATTTTCATGACAACATTGGTAAACTTTGAGTCTTCACTTTGAAACGAAATTCTAAGATATTCCATGAAGTCTGATCAATCCTCTGATACCCATGTCAGTTAGCTTATCCACTGCATAGTCAATCTTGACAGGTAAGGAGGATGTTAACTTCGTCAGCCTGTCCACGATCACTCGAACAAAACGAATCTCTTAAAGGTCTTCGATAAATTCATAACGAAATCCATCATAGCACTAATATCTTGACAAGGAAGGTCTCAAGTGTCAAGTTATCTCTTTTTCACTATACCCGACTAACTTTGACATCCTGATATGAATCAGATACCCATCCTCACGACTCATGAGATAAGTTACATGTTAATAACATTTGGAAGAATACGTAAGGTAAAGTTGATCAAGGATGAAAAATCCTTTCGAACTACAATAAGGCATGGTCTTGGAGATTACAGAAAGAAAATTTTCAACAAAAGAAGTTTCTTGATTTCACTTTCACAAAAACTTAGAGAAGAATTTCATCAATTTGAAAGATACAGGAACATCTCATATGGAAAAAGATTCTTCAATTATGTTCGTGGATGTAAAAATGCATGGCCAATACACATTTACAGACATGAATCTAATACAGTTGCTTCTTCCATTATAATTTCCTCGGATAGGAATTAAAGAAAAATATAAAGTTTTTAACTCTAAGAGTATTCAACGTCCTACAAAATGTTCACCAAAGGATGATTTTAAAAGGGAATTCGGTCTGACAAAATTGGACTGGGTCACATTTACCAAAAGTAAAAGTGACTAGCATGAGTTTCATCAAGAAACTTTTGTTACCAAGAAATCATTTGGGTCATAACTCAAGAAATAGTTATAAGCAACTTAGGAGCCCTGATAGATTGCAAATCATGCTCAGAAAAGTTTGTCTGACACATGTAAACTTGATTACTACGATTGTCTGATACAACCATAGGGACTCGAGGAACAAATGTCAACTGACACATTCATAAAGGATCAAATAATACAGTGAAGAGTTTTTCTTAGACATTAGACACTCATTCTAAGAGTGAAGGTTCGGATTGGCTTGTCTCAACTTCGAACAAGAACGAAGGTCTTTCTAAACACACATCATCCAGATTGTCACCATCTTTCACATTCTTCTCTAAACTACGTACGATAACCAAGGACTTAATCCGTATCTCAGTCATTCGAAGACTTGGTATTTCCCCGTAAGGTGAGTTACGGCTCCAAAATCTTAGATAGTTCTTCGATGTGCCTTTGAAAATAACCGGTTAGCGTAACAAACTACAGATTTAATCACCGTCTGCGGTGACTTTCACAAAAGTGATGCTTCATCCTCATGAGCAACATTGACACTCTCCTGGGGCACACTTTGTCCCACAAACTGTTCTAACTTCAGACCCCCCTTTAAGTCATCTAATTCGACTAACTTTGGAGGTGATATCCTACATGAAGTGATGGAGATCCGATTGCATCTAGGAACTACATCCATCGAAAGCTCAATATCCTTCGCAGGGACAAAATTGGAACGTTCTAAGGGAATACTCCCAGAAAATCTTCCACAACGGGTACCTCATTCAAATGTCTGACACCATCCCAAAAGGATAAATGAATGTGTCAACAAGAATCAACGTATCATTTGCTAATCATGAGTTCTCACAAGATCTCAACCAAATCAGAACCCATCAAAACTCACCTACTGGTGCGTCAACACACATTGTTTCGACAATGAAACAATTCAAGCAATGACCAAATAGAGATCACACAACAAAAACATACCAGACCTATTCCTCAAGTTCCCGAAAGACTCGACCAGCTCTGATACCACCCATGCAACACCCCCCTTGGGCATTACCTCATAATCACATGTGGAAATAAATAAAAAGGAAAGTTTGCTGGTTGTTTTCGGAAAATTAATTTGCTTTAAGTCAGGAAAGCTCGGCTGTAAAAATTTTCTGAGGAATACTTTGGAAAAAGATTACACGCATCACAAAAAGGAAAGTTACGTCATACTTAATAACACACACAAACTGGGTTTATTCATAATCAAACCACCCCAGCATATAATCAGTTCCTGAAAATAGTTTTTCATACTAAAAATTTTAAATTGTACAAGATTCTTTAAAACCACCTATAACCACTTTCTCAAAAAACCCAACTCAAAGGAAACATCCTAAGCTGGTCATTCAAAAAGACACCTATTGGAAAGAACTCTATAATTCTGATCATTATAATAATCTCCCACCTCTTCAAGGATCGGGATTAATATCCCCAAGTGAGGTCAGGAGCTTCTCGCCACTGCCTACCCTAGTGTACCAAGGTACATCAGCAAAGAACCAGGAAAAACCTGATATATTGTTAGGGTGAGATACCAATATATGGATTAATTACGATAACTACATGCACACGCACAAGAACAACATATACAAATAAATATTCTGATTCAACATACACTACAAGAATTTTCGCTGTTTCCTAAGGCCTATGGCCCTGGGAAATCCATAAAATCCGTGGGAAAATACACATTTCCCAGGGATGACCCACGGATTCAGATCCCTCAGTTTTCAGCTGGTCGGAAACGTTTCCCACGGGTATGCCCTAGGAAATACCCCGCGGTCACACCCTTGGGAAATTTCTCACGGACTACTCCCTAGGAAAAGTTTCCCACGGAAAAATCCCTGGGAAACGTTTCCCACAGAATTTTCCCTGGGAAACATTTCCTAGGGTTTTAACCTTGGGAAACCTATGTATTTTTTTTAATTAAAAAACTTTAATTTATAGCTTAATACTATCAGAATAGCAGAATACTCAACACTATCAGAATCAATGCAAAATAGGGTTCAACACTTCAGAGGAGAAACACTATCAAAATCAATGCAAAATACTCAACACATTAGAAGAATCAAATTCACTCCCTAGAATCAAAATTTTAGCATAGGGTTCAAAGGGACACTGACAGTATCATAGGGTTCAAAGGGAAACTCAATAGAAGTTCTAACCTGAGGTGCGTGACCGGTGGGAATAGGTGCTGCAGCCGCTGGCAGTGGCTCTGCATGGTGGCCGGAGATGGCGCTGGACCAGGAGGAGGATGACGGACTGAAGGAGGTTGGGGATTTGCTTCGCGTACAGGGACTGAAGGAGATGGAGGATCGCACATACAGGGAGTGAAGGAAGGTGGGGGTTTCTAATTCCATATTTCCCACGGCCACAGCCCTGGGAAACGGCGCCTCATGTAACATATTTCCCACGGCCACAACCCTGGGAAACGGCGCCTCAACATATTTCCCACGGCCACAACCCTGGGAAACGGCGCCTCAACATATTTCCCACGGCCACAGCCCTGGGAAATGGCACCTCATGTAACATATTTCCCACGGCCACAGCCCTGGGAAACGGCGCCTCATGTGACATATTTCCCACGGCCACAGCCTTGGGAAACGGCGCCTCAGGCCACGTTATTTTCTTGCGGCCCAAACCGTGTGAAATGGAAATCTTTTCCCAGGGTCTAACCCGTGGGAAACAGCTAAATCAGATACCTGCGGCCCAATCCGTGGGAAAACAAGCGGGAGCAGTTAGCGCCTCTGTTACCCAAGGCCCAACCCGTGGGAACCATAGCGAGAACTTTCCCAAGGCTTTAACCGTGGGAAACGTCAAAATTTCCTAGGGATTTTTTTCCCTGGGTAATATGCCTTGGGAAATAGCTTAAATTCTTGTAGTGATAAGATTTTCACAAATAAGCATAACATTCAATAATCATCGTCGTTTTTGAAAAATGCATGGTACTTCTATATTCAACATCTATCCTAATCTCTGGAGATCCCAACTTCGTTTTTAAAAGTTAGTTGATCAGGCTCGATTGCCAAATAAGGCACAACGTGTTTTTCCACAGCACTTCCCAAAACTCCTAGCACAATGATCAACGTGTATGGATATCCATAGCATACTGTCAAACACAAGGCACAGTAACCAAGGGATATTGATTTCATTGTCGATCAAGGCAAAATGATACAATGTAGCATGAAATACCTTACCCTTCAAGGCATTCATACGAAACAATGCGGGTACATCTACCAAATGCAAGAAAAAACATTTTATTTTCGCAGCTTTTCTTTGTATTTCATTCTTTCCTTCGTCGAGGCTCAAGGTTCATGACCATCCATAAATTTTCAACATTTTAAAACTTTCATTTTCAACATAGGACGTTTAAGTCCGACTGCCCAATCACAACAGTCCTAAACCGATGCACCAGTCTTGGACTTTGTGGTCGTAGAAAATAACTTTCACCTTTAACTACGTTCACCATGTTTAGTATAACGTATATAGGACACATAGTCCATAACAAAGTATATAGGACACACGGTTCGTAACAACATGACACGGATCATAGATCAACATGCTTTTAAAAACACTAGTATCCCGACGTCTCGGTTACTAGGTTCACTTTTTAACGTTATTTTTCGTTCAGTGAAACACAAATACAAAACAAAACCTCGGTAACTTATCCAAGTTATCAGATATTTTCGTTTGAATAAAACCTTTCTTTAACAAAAAAACTTTTCATTTGAAATTCATTATTTAAAACTTTAAATTATAAAAAATCCATTCCATTTCCAAAAAATCTATTTTTATTTTGAAATTTTCTTTTTCTAAAAACATTTGAAACTTTTAAAGAAAATCTTTTTGAAACTTCAAAATAAATTTGTTTTTTCTTCACGGTTTCTCACCATGAAATATTTTCAAAATTTGATTTCTCTTAGAGTAAAATCATTTAAATTTCCAAGTAAATTTCCTTCATAAAAATTTTATTTTAATTCAAATATTCTGATAAAGTTCTGAAAAGATAAACTTATTTTCTCTCTTGCCAAAATATTTCTTCAAATGAATATTTATTTTCAATGTTCTTTATATAGTTTTCTTAAGACTTTTATCTTGAGGATTTAATTGAGCTCTAATCAATAGTTAGGTTTTCCATGCAACAACCAAACCGTATCAGAACAAATATAGCATGCATCAATTAATTCAGATATATCAACTACAAGCACATATTCATAAATAATTAACTAAGCATGAAACATATTTATTCAACCAAATAAACATTCAACACATCAAAACTCAAATGAACACTAAACAACAATCACATCAAAAATTCCAATAAATATATTAAGACACCCAAGTACATATAGTTATCATAAATAATATCCCTTAGGCCGTCTCCCCTTACCTGGTTCATTTGCCTAAAGCGAGCTTCAGTTGCTCATAGCATGCCACAACTCTAAGAATTAAGCATATAACATAAGTTAAAATAACAAAATCTTCTTATCTCTCTATGCATGGTTCTCAGTCATGGTTAAGAAAATAAGGCTAGAGCTGTCAAAGTTTTACAACTCTTCTATCAATGATCCTTAAGAATTAGAAGGACAAGATCAATGATCATGACTCTCTTGGTAATGTCTTCTAATGCTCAAGAAGGGGGGGTTGAATTGAGTATGTGTTACTTTTAAAAATTTTCCCCTTTTTGCAAAACCTGAAACTTTTTCTCAGTTTCTTGAAAAATGTTTTGTCAACCAACTTAAACCAAAACAAGTTTTTGCTAAGTGATTGATTGAAAACTTTATTCTTTTGCAAGAAAGAGATAGATGAAAAGATTGATTGAGATATTATGCACTCACAGATTTGCTCCTTAACAATTTACCTAATTACACATTCATCAAATAAAGCAATTAAAAGAGTTAAGGGATAGAGAGAAATGCAAATTGAGATTTTATCCTGGTTCAGCTACCTCCTCTGGTATCCTATCCAGTCCCCACTTTGCAGTGAGTTTTGTCCACTAACAATCAAAACAATTACAGGATTCTTTACAAGTTTTAACTCCGAGGTTCCTTCTACCCAATTGAAGCTTTTCAGTCAAAGCAATCTTGTAATTCCCAAGAGTCCCTTCTACTCTTGTCAAACCATCAAGAATCCCTTCTACTCTTGATCTACACAAATAGAACACCTTCTCTCTAATCTTCCTTTTTGCAGCAGGAAAGGTTTTTGTTTCAGATTCTAAGAAATCAGAAATTACAAATTGAAGTTCTAACAGAAATATATCAAGTATTCTCAATGAAAAGTTCTCTCTAAGAATTTCGTGGTTAATCTCAGTATTGAGTGAATTCGTTGTTTAGAAAGTGTTTGCCCAAGCCTTTATATAGATGTTTGTCAAAATAGATCCGTTGGGCATACTTCAAAAGTCAGTTAAGATCAAAACAAACTTTCATTGAAAAATTCAGTTATCAGTCAATCGATTGTCTAATTGATGTATTAATCAAAGATTCAATTTTTGTAACTGAATACACCGATTTCCTAATCGATTGTGTTCTTGAAAAATCTTGATTCTGACTGATACATAGATGTGTACACCGATTGTGTTCTTGAAAAACATAAGAGTTCTCAGCCCAGAAGTCTTTACATCGAATGGTAAATCGATTGCATAATGGGTTTCACCGATTATATGCATGTTTTGTCAGGACCCGACTAAGGCGTCCCTGACCGGCCAGAATAGAACTTTATTGTCCCATTCCCAAGGCCATTCAAGCACGTATAAGTCACATCATAACAAGATATATTGAATATCATAAGTAATTATCAGAGTAAAATATTATACCAAAAGTAAGCCAAGGGTGGCCCCGAGTCAACATCAATAGTTTAAAAAAAAAAACCAAAGCCCAAATGGGCTTACAACTAGAATGAAGTTTAAAACTCCAAACAACAGAAGATTCTCATATAACAATAAACCAAGCCACAAGAAACTGAAACAACAACAGCTGCCCGCACTACATAAGTGCATGGGCTCCCTGAGATGGCTCCACTCGTGGAATACCTGAAGCTAAAACCAAAAAGGGCGGGGGTGAGTCTCACAACTCAGTGAGGGATAAACAAAACCTAATAGCAAAATAGTACAATATATATAAGCATCTCCATAAATATCTAATTGAGTTCTTCACATTGTATATAAGCTTACATAGCAAATCTTCACTTGCTATGAAGTCAATTTGCCATTGGGCAAGATGCTTGTGTATCCCCTTGGAGTTGTTCACTAGAGTCTCCCACTCCGACGGTCGCATTTATATCCCGATCGAGTCCGCTAACCGGCAAGTGACCTCGGTCACTACACAACCACCCTCAGAACTCCGGGGTTTTTCACTAGAGGCCCCAACGCTCTGAAGGTCACATTTATATACCGGTCGAATCCGTTGACCGGTCGAATACACCAAGTCTTATCCAATGTCTAAGCATCATACCAAAGCACCAAGTACAATAAGTCATACCTTATCATAACGTACGCTCACTGTGCTTCATAATAAATCTTGAATAACCATCTCAACGGTATTCAATGAAGTCCATAACATTCACAATCACAATTACATATAGGCAACATTGTAGTCTTTTCATTCACATACTATCATCACTTGATAAGTTCATTTCAAAAGTTACACCATGAACATACACATAGTCACATTTAGCATATCACCACTAATTTCTTTATTCACGTACCATATAATCAAACACATAACTTAACATATTCACAACTATTCTATTCCATATCATAGCCATGGTGACAACAACACAATCATTTCATTCACACACTTTCATCACTTTATTGATAATTTCCAAGATGTACATTAATATAATCTAATGTAATATATACTCACAACGTAGATAAAAATACATTGAATAAACGCCCTCACTAAAATTCAACCATGGAGGGAATCAACATTCAAAAGGTAACCACACTGAGATACACATCATAGCATAGTCATAAATCCACCAATACATGACTGATGATAATGTTTCCAGCAAGTCTAGGCCAACTTTAAATGAAAACTAGGAATATTATAGAGGTCCATAAATTCTGAAATTTTAACCACAACAATACTTACATGTCTACTTTCAAATGACACTAGTTTCACATAAAAAGATACTCTATATAAACTTTGAAGTAAAATCTGTTTGAGTACATCCAAGACATACAATACTCTATTTTAAAAATTAAACTGCGACCTCCTCAGATCTCCTAAAATCACGAAACTTAACCACGACATACTCCTACACTTAAATTTTCAAATGCAACAAGTTTCATCTCAATCCGAATTTTATTAACCAAGATATGATTTTCTGAGCGCAGGCTGTCAGGGTACCTTCGGGACAGCCTTAACCCTGTTTTAAAAATGTAACTGAGAATAGCCCAGGTTTCCAAAAATCACGAAATTTATACACTATGTATATCTAGATGTTAGCTTTCCAACGAGACCAATTTCATATTAATATGATATCTAAAACTCAAGTTATAAATTTTTTTTGCATGTCTGTCAGAATTTCAGACAAAAACCGAGATCCCCTAAGAAAACACCAAACGTCAAGCTCCAACAATGGAGTTTCCTCACCCCCAATTTTTAGGGTTCAACCAAACAGATATGATAACTCACCATTAACATATTAGTCAAAGAATAATCAAGCTAAACATTTACAAACGATTTTCATGAAAGGGATTTACCCAAAACAACTCACAAACATCCCTATTTCAACCATCATCAACCCATTTCATATCCCTCAAAAATATCCACGAAAATTAACCCAAAAAAAAAATCACAATCCCTCACCTGGTTTGATGCGTATGGATAATAAACATACGTTAGAGACGAATTCTCCACACCCAAACAGTAGAAATCACGTTAAGAAGGTGCTCCTTCACCATTGGATCGCCGTGCTTATCCTCCTTTTCTCAAGAGTGACCACAAACACAAATAGGGTTCTTGACGGCTATCAAAACCCTCACACTAAGCTTATATACTCACTAAAAAGACAAGTCCCTAACATGTGCTCTTACTTGACGCTGGAGGGAAAAAGGATAAAATCCTTAAGTTATTCAAAATGCATAAGTTATTTATTATTTATAAACTCCTAATATTCTTAATTTAAATTATTTACAACATGACAAACAAATTTAGTGTTTTCCCATAATTATAATATTTTTACCTTACTTATAATTAAATAAGCCACTTTCATAATTAAATAAGCCATTTTTTAGCGGGTATTACATGTTTCCATAAGTGTTGACTTCTGTTTTGCCTTATGCATCGATTGGTCAATCGTTTATAAGCTTCTTTCAAAAAGTGTCAGCTTCTGTTTCACCTTATACATCGATTGTGCAATCGATGTACTGAAGCTTCTTTTGCATTTTTATCAAGTCAGTCACAATCAATCGATGTATACATTGATGTATACTTTTTATACATTGATGTACACATTGATTTTCATTAAAAGTTAGTTAATTAACTGAAAGTACATCAATGTACACATAGATGCACAAAACTTTCAATTAATCCTTTTTCCTTCTAAGTTCATTTTACTATATGAAATCCTTTTTAGTTTGTTTTTGTGAAAGCTATTTCAAAAAGAAAAACTTAAAATATTTCTTTACATTGATAATCTAATATTGCTTGGGATCCTTTGGGATTCTTCTTTATAGTTCTTCATCCTCAAACATTCTTTCATGATCCTTCTTTTGCTCCTTTGATCCTTTGCATCTTTTTCCTTCCATTAATTATATCTTATACAAACATACAAGCTTGGCAAGAAATTAGTGAATCAAAGTGTAATTCAAGTTAGTTTAGTCATTAATCAAAACATACTAGGGTCATTTTTCTACAAACTCCCCATTTTTGTTTGATGACAAACCTACCATACTTTATATGTTCAGTCTAAAAGTATATTATAGGAAGTTGCCAGGACCCAACTTAGGCATCCCTGACCAGCCAGAATGAGACTTCGTTGTCCCATTCCCAAGGCCTTTCACGTACATATAAGTTGCACCATAACAAGATATATTAAACATCATAAGTAATTATCAGAGTAAAGATTACACCAAATGTAAGCTAAAGGTGGCCCTGAGTCAACAATGAGAGTTTTAAGACAACCAAAACAGGTTTACAACCAAGAATGATGTTCAAAACTCTAAACAGCAGAGAAATCTCATATGACAATAAACCAAACTAAAAAACACTAAAACAGCAACAGCTTCCCGCACTAGATAAGTGCACGGGCTCCCTGAGATGGCTCCACTCGTGAAGTATCTAAAGCTAAAACCAAAAAAGGCGGGGGTGAGTCCCAGAACTCAGTGAGGGATAAACAAAACATAACAACAAACAATGCAACATATAACATATAATTAATTATATGTCATTTTGTACATTACAACGTACATAGCCATACATAGCACCATCACTTACCATGAAGTCAATTTGCCATTGAGCAAGATGCTTGTGTATCCCCTTGGAGTTGTTCACTAGAGTCTCCCACTCCGACGGTCACATTTCTATCCCGGTCGAGTCCATGGACCGGAAAGTGACATCAGTCATGTCACAACCACCCTCCGAACTATGGGGTTTCTCACTAGAGGCCCCTACTCCGACGGTCACATTTATTTCCTGGTCGAGTCCGCTGACCAGTCGGATACACCAAGTCTTGTCCAATGTCCAAACATCAAACCACAAACCATATGCATGTTGTATCCATGCAATTTGAACAAATACACCGTCTTATACATTCCATGGTTCATTATACACAATTCTTATCATAGCTCTCATGGTCATCATATAAATTCAATCCACAATATCACATCCACGTCACAACTTCCATAATCATCTCAACAACAACATAATATCTAAAATATTAATTTACCTCCCCTTTTATAGCAACATCAACAAAATTTGTATAAATTCCTCAAGTTTCAATTCTTTTAAAACACCTTCAATTATAGAGAAATAAACCAACATATATGAAAGAAATCCATTAAATAATACACTAAACAATATTTAAGTATTATAGCATAATCAAACTTGATCATAAGATAACTAATATCCTCTTCCACCATTCTATTCACCATTTATTTCGAGACACTAGATAACCTCTCCAAACTGAAATCCCCCTTATTTTATTACATCTCATGTTAACTCTAAGCACCACGATCACACACATCCTTTAATATAGATCATATTATGATCAATAAAGCATTATTTACACCTTTATCTTGGCATCATACATACACCACATTATATCTAAAAATGCCCCTTTTTACAATTTCTGTGTTTTATATAAATAAGTAGAGACACGCAGTAATTTATTTATATAATACACATTCATGCACACAAAAATAGACACACACAGAAATTTATTTATATAATAGACATTCACCCTTGCAATTATGGAATTGCGCATGACACAAAGGCACTAAAGTAAGTTGTGAGTGCCAAAACTATAGCCAGGATGCTTCATCAAAATATGTATATACCCAAGGTAATCAATCAAATGAGGTCCAGAAAATATATACCATGTCCAATATACTTTTCACATTCAACTAGAATATATAATTCAAGGGCAATATATACTTCTATTTCCATTTAATCAAAATCAATTGAACACTAGCAAACAAAACGTGAGGCGTCATGACACCTTAAAATACTATGTCAGATAAAAATTCCATTGCAGCCCAACAACACTAACAATTATATATAGACGTGTACATACAAGCAATGACAAAACAAATACCACATTCAAGGCCGACACAAGTTTGAAAAAGATACACAGCAAATCCTAAATTATAGTCAATCCCTCACCTGGAAGAACAAAAGAAAGATAGGAATGAGTCTCTCACTCGCACAATCCAAGAACCGTGTTAAGAGAGTGGTCCTTCACTCAAGAGCCGTCCCGCCTTCTTTTATTTTCTTGAAGAATGATCCCATGGTAATAGGGTTCTGAGTGGCTGTCAAAACCTCACACTATTTATACCACTTTACTTCTACTAAAAAGCCCAAAGCCTTAAGTCGCCCGATGCCTAAAAAGATAGAATCCTTATTTAACTTTAAAACATTTTATTTTATTTTATTTTATTTTATTTTTGACTTCTAAATTTTCTACTCATAAAAATTAATTTTTTTATTTATCTCTACTAATAAATCTCATTTTATACCATTTATAATACACCAAATAAATATATATTTATTTAATATCTATCCCTGATGTCAATTAAATAAGTCAAATATTTTTTTTAACTGAGCTAATTTTAGAGGGTATTACAGAAGTATATATCAGAGTTCATAGTGCAACAGTTTTCGTTTTTACTCCCACTGTCTAAGTGACACTTTTTGAACATTTGGATCATGAATTGGTGACAGTATGGTACCTTTTCCTTCTCCCCCTTTGTCATTATCAAAACGAAATTATGAAGGATGTAAGATACATATCTATAAGGTACATACTAAGATATTCATTGAGAATCAAATCATTCATACGATTGTTTCAAGTAGAAAGTACAAAATATGATTCAAAACAATAGTAACAGCAAATCAGTTAATCATTCATTTCAGTCATCCATACACAAAAATCACACAAAGAAGGCCCTAAAAACTAAGCATCTTCATTATTCCGTGGCTCTTCATGGTGTTGTGTAGGCTCTGTTGCTGGAACATTGGGAATGTTTTCTTCCTCATGTTTATTTTCAGAAGCAGCAGCAGCAGCTTGCCTAGCCATTTGCACAACATCCTCAGAAGTTGGAGTTGCTTCTAGAGGTGGAGGTGCAGTGATGGGGATGCCTAAATGTAAATGAATGGTTGCCATCTGCCCTTCAAGAGCATTAATCTTTAGACTCATGTAGTCTAAAGTTCTCTTGATCATCAAATTTTGCTTATTTTACCTCTGCTCAAACACTTCAATCATGGATATCAGCCTATCCATTTTGGAATTTGTTTCAGCATTTTCCATTGCAGCTCTTGCTTCATCTCCAGCTAATCTTACCCATTCCCCTTCAGAATTCTTGGTCAGCTTCATCTTGCTTATGGTGCCCTCACCAAACTTGTGAGTCACTTGCCTTGCTTGGAACCTTTCCTCATGTTCCATTAAGACTTCAAAGTTCTCAAGCAATTTGACAACTAGGCCAGGGTAAGGTAATGTAGCTCCACTGATTCTGCAGTCTACCATGTGTCTCACAATGATGTAACTCCAACTAAGTTGTTTCTTTTCAATCATAGCCCAAAGCATCAAAATATCATTGTTCTAAACTACAACATGGTTTCCTGATCTTGGAAGTAAGATCCTGCTTAGCATATATTGAAGCAGCCTGTGCTGAATGTTCATTGAGCTGATGTTAATCAGTCTTCCTTCAGGAGCATTTCAACCAAAAGCACCTTCTTAGCCTCTTCCTTATCATAGGCTTTTAACCAAGCACTATCGAGACCTATTCCAGCCATATTACTTCCCAAGTAATCTAGTCCAGTGAACTGAGAAAATTCTTCAAAAGTCATCTCAATTATTTTGTTTTTGACTTCAGCAGAAAGCCAACATTATCCATTTCCAAGGTGAAGTAAAATGCCTTAATCAAAGTTGGATAAATGTCACTTTTAGTTTACAGAAATTCACTTAACTTGTAGCGTTCAAGAATCTTGTGAAATGTGAACCCATTCTTTTAAAAGTAATTGAAATCAACAGTTCTAGCCTCATGTGTATCTCTATGCTTAAAATTTTTCTTATAGATCATGATATATTCTTCATCAGAGAAATACCTTTTCAAGAGTTCTATCTCAGCATTGAGATCCTCATCCTCTTCTTCTTCTTCCTCTATTATCTTCCTCTTTTCCTGTTCTTTCTTTTTAGGTGCTTCCTTAGGCACCTTCTTCTTTACTTCCTTTTTCTTTGGTGCAGTCTTTGATGTCTCACCAACCTTTTCCTTTCCTTTGGAATCCTTTCTCTTAACAGGTTCCTTGATTTGTTGTTTTCCTTGCTTCTAAGAGGTTTGGGTTTTCTCCATTTCCTTCCTCTTAGGGCATGAAGGTGTGGCTATGGAGGAAAGTTGTATAGGTGTGGAAGAACTGGTTGAAGATGATGAAGTAGATTTGGATTGAACTGGAGTAATGGGTACGGTTTGCTTCACACGAGCCATTTTAGGGATTTTTGAGTTCTGCTAGGGTTTTCAGTGCTGAAGATTTGATTTAGAAATATGAAGAATTTGGAGGGAAAGTTGGGTATTTATAGAATCAGATCATTCAATCGATGTATCAATTGATTCATTAGTGGGTTTTAGCTTGTTCAATACTTCAGAAAATCGATGTGTTAATCGATGTATAAGCTATGGCAGAGAGTACCAAGTTCTAAAACTTCAACTCAATCGATGTGTCGATCGATGTATAAGCTATGCCAGAGAGTACCAAGTTATGAAACTTGAACTCAATCGATGTGTCAATCGATGTATATACAGGATTATCAATTTTAACCCAATTACATCGATGTATCAATCGATACATAAGCACTTACAGAGAGTAGTGCTTTTTGGATTAGTAGATCAATCGATGTACAAATCGATTTATATCAGATCAGATTAGGATTTTGAGATTTTCATAGCAGGTTAAATGGTGTTTAAATCGATGTATAAGGACTTCCAGAGAGTCATGTTTTCTGAATTTGTCTAACAATCAATGTGTAAAGCGATGCACTAGTGTTTTCTATGTATAAAAGACTGATCAATCGATGTGACAATCGATGTAAATATGTTAAAATCAGATTTTTAGATTTATACATGGATTGCATAATCTGTGTACTAGCTTTGAGGCTATGGTTTTGGCTTAAGCTAATCGGTGCACTGAGACCAACAATCAAGCAATCATGTATTCAATCATACAAAACATCAACCATAAGTTGGATCAATTATTCCTAATTCTCTTCTTATATAATAGAAGCTTTCTTTAGCTAATGGTATAGTGAAAATATCAGCTAATTGCTTAGATGTGTCAATATATTCAAGAACTATATCTCCACTTTGAACATTATCCCTTATGAAATGATGTCTTATTTCAATATGTTTGGTTCTAGAATGCATTATAGGATTCTTAGTTAGATTTATAGCACTAGTGTTGTCACATTTGATTGGAAATTTCTCTAAGAGAGCACCATTGTCAATGAGTTGTTGTTTCATCCAAAGGATTTGTGCACAACAACTTCCAGCTGCAACATATTCTGCTTCAACAGTTGACAAAGCCATACTGTTTGTTTCTTACTAAACCAGGAAACTAATGAGTTCCCAAGTAAGTGACAGGTTCCACTAGTACTCTTCCTATCCAACTTGCATCCAGCAAAGTCAGAGTCAGAGTATCCTATTATATTACAAGTTGATCCCTTAGCATACCATAAACCCATATCTTTAGTTCCTAGCAAGTATTTCATGATTCTCTTTACAGCTGTTAAATGAGATTCCTTAGGGTTTGATTGATATCTTGCACACATGTAAATGCTAAACATTATATCAGGCCTACTAGCTGTAAGGTAAAGCAATGAGCCAGTCATACCTCTATATTTGGATATGTCTACAATTTTACCTCTTTCAACCTTATCCAAGTAACATGATGGACTCATTGGAGTTGCCATTTCCTTTGAATTCTCCATGCCAAACTTCTTCAGCAGTTCCTTGCAATACTTTGCTTGGCTTATGAAGGTTCCATCATCACATTGTTTAATTTGAAGTCCCAAAAAGAAAGTGAGTTCTCCCATCATGGACATCTCAAATTCATTTTGCATCAACTTGGAAAATTCCTTACACAATGAATCATTAGTAGCACCAAATATAATATCATCAACATATATTTGTACGAGCAATATATTTTGACTTTTTCTTTTTGTGAAAAGTGTTGTGTCAACCTTACCTCTAGTAAAACCTTTTTATAATAAAAAGTTGCTTAGCCTTTCATACCAAGTCCTTGGAGCTTGTTTAAGTCCATACAAGGCTTTGGTGAGTTTATAAACATGGTTTGGAAAATCATTTATTTCAAAGCCTGGTGGTTGACCAGAATATACTTCTTCTTGTATAAAACCATTAAGGAATGCACTCTTAACATCCATTTGATATAATTTGAAATTCATGATACATGCAAATGCTAGCAACATTCTTATAGCCTAGCCACAGGTGCATAAGTTTCATCATAGTCTATGCCTTCTTCCTGATTATATCCTTTAGATGCTAATCTAGCTTTGTTCCTAATTATAACGCCATTCTCATGAAGTTTGTTCCTAAACACCCATTTTGTACCAATTATCTGTTTATCCTTTTGTTTTGGAACAAGTTCCCAAACTTTGTTTCTTTCAAACTGATTTAATTCTTCTTGCATTGCCATGATCCAATTATCATCAACAATCACATCATTAATAGTTTTTGGTTCAATTTGAGAAAAAAAAGGTCATATTATTGCATGCATTTCTTAAAGAGTGTCTAGTAGTTACCCCCTTGGATATTTCACCAATGATGTTGTCCAAAGGATGATTCTTTGCAATTCTCCACTCCTTTGGTATTTCATCATTTTGTTCATCTTCTGGATTTTCTAGAGCTCCTTCTACTTTTGATTTGTCTTGCTCTTCTTCCAGTTGAGTTTCTTCAGATGTATCTGCATCATCATCACAAATATCCTTTCCCAACCTTGTAACCTTCATCACATAACTGACTTATACTCAAGAGATTGTGCTTTAATCCCTCAACATATAGTACATCTTGGATGATTGTTGTTGAGTCACTTCCTATGTTGCCAATGCCAAGAATCCTCCCTTTGTTATTGTCTCCATATGTGACACTTCCACTAGATTGTGGAGTGAATGTTATAAACTTGCTTCTATCTCCTGTCATGTGCTTGGAACATCCACTATCAAGGTACCATTTAACATTCTTGGCCTTCCAACACACCTGCAAAATATATTTTTCAAACATTTCTTTCAGGTACCCAAATCTGGTTGGGTCCTTTGTTGTTAGTCATCACATATGTTCCCTTAGGAACCCATATTTTCTTAACATTTATCTTTGGAGGATTTCTAAAATAGCATGTAGAAGCAGTGTGTCCTTTTCTAGCACAATAGAAACATTTGACAAAAGGACTAGTAGATGACTTAGGTGCAACAAAGAGTTTCTTAAAAGCTTTTTCATGCATTGCTGGTTGGTATCCTATTCCAGCTTTATCATATACTCCTTTTTGTTGTCCTAGAATAGCATTAAGATTATCTCTTCCTAAAGTAAATTTAGAGAGAGTGGATTATAGTTTTTCAACCTCTTTTTCAAGCATATTGCAATTTGAGCATGTAGAGCTAGATGCACTTAGCCTACTGTTTTTAGCTTCTAGTTCTTTATTCTTAATTTGAAGAGTTGCATATTCACTACATTGTTTAGCAATGACTTTCCTGTATGACATTAATTGCTTAGAAATTTTCAGATATTCACTATGTAATTCAACAAAGGCATCTTACAGTTCATCATAAGTAGGGGGAATATCATTTACCTCATCTTCAATTTGTGTCACTTTGATGACTGGTCATAAGGCAAAGATTTGCCTATTCTTCCTCAGATTCTTCAGAGGAATCCATGTCATTCTCCTCCCTTGCTATGTATGCTCTTCTTGGCTTTTTATTCTACTTGTCTTTGGACTCAAAGCTGTCATACTTGTCCTTCTTTTGAAGCCTTGGACACTCATTCTTGTAATGTCCAGTTTTTCCACATTCATAGAATTTTACATTTGTTGAACTTTCACCTTTTGAGAGATTCTTTTTGCAAAAGAAGTTTGAAGGTTTTTTGTTGAAGGTTTTCTTCTTCTTGAGAAACCTCTTGAATTTTCTGACCAGTAGTCCCATGTCTTCTTAAGAATCTTCATCCTCCTCAAGTTCTTCATCTTCATCACTGTTATGAACTTCCTTAGAGATATAAGTCTTTAGTGATAAGCCTTTCTTCTTTTTCTCCTTCTCTTCATGATAATTCAGTCTATGGAGTTCCATCTCATGTTCTTTAAGTTTTCCAAACAGTGTAGCAATGTTCATAGCTTCTAAGTCTTGAGCTTCAGCTATAGCAGTGGTCTTTGGTTACCATTCTCTTGTCAAGCATCTCATAACTTTGTTGATTTGTTGTTCATCTGAAATAATATTTCCAAGTCCATCTAGTTGGTTCACAATGTGAGTGAATCTCCTTTGCATATCATTGATATCTTCATCTTTCTTCATGTGAAAGAGTTCATATTCATGCATGAGTGAGTTCATTCTTGCTCTCTTCACATCACTTGTCCCTTCATGAGTAACTTGCAGCGTATCCCACATTTGTTTTGCTGTCTTACAATTAGAGACCCTGAAAAATTCATCACAACTCAACGCAGCAGTTATAATATTCTTAGCTTTAGCATTATAACCTACTTTTTTCTTGTCCTCATCATCCCAATCAGCTATTGGCTTATTTGTCTTGGTGCCATTTGCATCAAGATTATGAGGGATGTATGGACCATTTTGAACAACATCTAATACATCAAGACCACTTACCTCAAGGAATATTAACATCCTTTCATTCCAATACATATAGGCAGTGCCATTGAATTCAGTGGGTCTTGCTAGAGAAGCCTCTTCTCCCAAGATGTCTTTTGAAGCCATCCTCATAAGCTTTTAAGCTTTATACAAGAGTAAAAGCTCTGATGCCACTTGTTGGTTGTGGCTTCTAATACTCAAGAGGGGGGACTGAAATTTTTTCTCAGTTTTTTTGGAAAATATTTTGTCAACCAACTCAAACCAAAACAAGTTTTTGCTATGTGATAGATTGAAAACTTTATTCTTTTACAAGAAAGAGAGAGATGAAAAGATTGATTGAGATATTATGCATTTATAGATTTTCTCCTTAAAAATTTGGCTAATTACACATTCATCAAATAAAGAAATTAAAAGAGTTAAGGGATAGAGAGAAATTTGAACCGAGATTTTATCATGGTTCAGCTACCTCCTCTGGTAACCTACATCCAGTCCCCACTTTGCAGTGAGTTTTGTCCACTAATAATCAAAACAATTACAGGATTCTTTTCAAGCTTCAACTCCCAGGTTCCTTCTACCCAATTGAAAGCTTCTCAGTCAAAGCAATCTTATAATTCCCAAGAGTCCCTTCTACTCTTGATCTACACAGAGAGAACACCTTCTCTCTAATCTTCCTTTTTGCAGCAAGAAAGGTTTTTGTTTCAGATTCTAAGAAATTAGAAATTACAAATTGAAGTTCTAACAGAAATATATCAAGTATTCACAATGAAAAATTCTCTCAAAGAATTTAGTGGTTAATATTAGTATTGAGTGAATTCGTTGTTTAGAAAGTGTTTGTCCAAGCCTTTATATAGATGTTTCTCAAAATAGATCCGTTGGGCATACTTCACAGATTTGCACCTTAAAAATTTGGCTAATTACACATTCATCAAATAAAGCAATTAAAAGAGTTAAGGGATAGAGAGAAATGAAAACCAAGATTTTATCCTGGTTCAGCTACCTCCTTTGGTAACCTACATCCAGTCCCCACTTGGCAGTGAGTTTTGTCCACTAACAATCAAAACAATTACAGGATTCTTTTCAAGCTTCAACTCCCAGGTTCATTCTACCCAATTGAAAGCTTTTCAGTCAAAGCAATCTTATAATTCTGAAGAGTCCCTTCTACTCTTGTCAAACCATCAAGAGTCCCTTCTACTCTTGATCTACACAGAGAGAACACCTTCTCTCTAATCTTCCTTTTTGCAGCAAGAAAGGTTTTTGTTTCAGATTCTAAGAAATCAGAAATTACAAATTGAAGTTCTAACAGAAATATATCAAGTATTCTCAATGAAAAGCTCTCTCAAATAATTTAGTGGTTAATCTCAGTATTGAGTGAATTTGTTGTTCAGAAAGTGTTTGCCCAAGCCTTTATATAGATGTTTGTCAAAATAGATCCGTTGGGCATACTTCACATATTTGCTCCTTAAAAATTTGGCTAATTACACAATCATCAAATAAAACAATTAAAAGAGTTAAGGGATAGAAAGAAATGCAAACCAAGATTTTATCCTGGTTCAGCTACCTCCTCTGGTAACCTACATCCAGTCCCCACTTTGCAATGAGTTTTGTCCACTAACAATCAAAACAATTAACAAGATTATTTTCAAGCTTCAACTCCAAGGTTCCTTCTACCCAATTGAAAGCTTTTCACTCAAAGCAATCTTACAATTCCCAAGAGTCCCTTCTACTCTTGTCAAACCATCAAGAGTCCCTTCTACTCTTGATCTACACAGAGAGAACACCTTCTCTCTAATCTTCCTTTATGCAGCAAGAAAGGTTTTTGTTTCAGATTCTAAGAAATCAGAAATTACAAACGAAATATATCAAGTACTCTCAATGAAAAGCTCCCTCAAATAATTTAGTGGTTAATCTCAGTATTGAGTGAATTCGTTGTTCAGAAAGTGTTTGCCCAAGCCTTTATATAGATGTTTGCCAAAACAGATCCTTTGGGAATACTTCAGAAGTCAGTTAAGATCAAAACAAACTTTCATTGAAAAATTCAGTTATCAGTCAATCGATTGTCTAATCGATGTATTAGTCAAAGATTCAATTTTTATAACTGAATACATCGATTGCCTAATCGATTGTGTTCTTGAAAAATATTGATTCTGACTGATACATAGATGTGTGAATCGATTGTGTTCTTGAAGAACATAATAGTTCTCATCCTAGAAGTCTTTACATCGAATGCTAAATTGATTGCATAATGGGTTTCAAAAGTCTTTGCCTCTGTTTGGGCTTATGCATCGATGTACTAATCGATTGTTCTATCATTTTTAAAAGACTTAACTTCTGTTCTATGTTTACATCGATGTACCAATTGATTGTATGCATGTTTCCATAAGTGTTGGCTTCTGTTTAGCCTTATGCATCGATTGGTCAATCGATTATAAGCTTCTATCAAAAAATGTCAGCTTCTGTTTCACCTTATACATCGATTGTTCAATCGATGTACTGAAGCTTGTTTTGAATTTTTATCAAGTTAGTCACAATCAATTGATGTATACATTGATGTATACTTTTTATACATTGATGTACACATTGGTTTTCATTAAAAGCTAGTTAATTAATAGAAAGTACATCGATGTACACATAGATGTATAGAACTTTCAATTAATCATTTTTCCTTCTAAGTTCATTTTACTATATGAAAACATTTTTAGTTTGTTTTTATGAGAGCTATTTCAAAAAGAAAAACTTAAAATATTTCTTTACATTGATAATCTAATATTGCTTGAGATCCTTTGAGATTCTTCTTTGTAGTTCTTCATCTTCAAGCATTCCTTCATGATCCTTCTTTTGCTCCTTTGATCCTTTGCATCATTTTCCTTGAATTAATTATATCTTATACAAACATACAAGCTTGACAAGAAATTAGTGAATCAAAGTCTAATTCAAGTTAGTTTATTCATTAATCAAAACATAGTAGGGTCATTTTTCCGCAGACTCAAAATTTTAAACTTAACTCATCTACTCCATGATGAGCAAGTTTCGGCCTACAAAAAAAAAAAGCTAGGAATTTTATTTGATTTTCAAACTCTTGGATTACATTTTTGTCCAAACTTACTTTTTTATATATATAATTTCATCCCACATTTTTATATCTATACACTAACACTTGTTTATAGTCCATTTTATACCAAAAATCTTTACTTGATCATGTTAAAGGATGTTATATTCAAAATCATATTTTTCATTCAAAAATTAGGATGAAAGCATTTTTCAGAACAACAATGGGTTTAATTTGTGAATGATCACTCAAATGACCTTTAATATTTTTGAGAATTTAATTTAAGGTACCCAACTCACATATAAACACACTGCAGTTAGTCTCATGTCAAAATTCGAAGGCATTAATTGACAAAAAATCACACACTGCCTCTGTTTTGCACAGGATTTTCAGAAATCCGAGTTCATCAACATGTAAATTTATGAAATTGTTTCTCTTCATATACACATGTAAAAATTCCAAAACTTCAACCAAACTTTATTTATGCTTCAGTATCAACCCATAAAATTTTATAAATATTTTAACTTACAAAATCATATTTAAAATCATCATGCAACCAATTATGTTCATATTTTCGTAACCAGAATTTGATTCTACTTTGATAGGTGTTTTGACCCAGAAAATCTTATCCAAATACTTACATATTATATATCAAATTAAATCCCCACAAGTATTCTTTCAAAACATGTATTTATTTTTCAGAAATACGTTTTGTATAAAAAAGTATCAGCTCACGAATCACTAAAGGTCATGCTGCCAGATTTGTGTTTTCATATGTTCATCCACACCAAGTTATTATTTTCATTCAAACCTCATCCACAAGTCATAAAATCAACATGCAAGAGTCCTAGACCTTTAAATAGTTGCATTCAAACATATAAGATGAAAGTAGAGATGTTTATGAGTTCATAAAAATTGGTTTCTTGCTAAACATATTTTTCTAAGATTTTTCTTTAAATTTTTAACTAAAACCATGAACATGCAACATGAAAAAGTGACATGCATGTTGATGAAAAAGAGATTTCTAAGAAAATAAAGAGCAATAGAGGCGAGTTATACCCTTTGATGATGAGGAGAAGATGAACAAGTAACTAAGTGAGTGAATTTGTGAGTGTGTGAGTTTGAGAGAGTGAGCAAAATGAGAGAAGAAGATGAAGTGGGTATTTATAGACAGGGGGAGGGAGGGGGCGCTGCTGAGTTGAGAGAAAATGGAGAGGGTTTTTCAATTTTTTTTGACAAATTAAAACTTGATTTTATTAAAATAAAGAGCTACTTGTATAAATAAATAAAACGATGGTGTGTAAGTCATGATGGTCTTTTTTTTTTTTTTTTGATATTGAAAGTTTAGGTGAGTTGGGTTCCAGGGGCTCACCAGGTCCAGGACAGGCCTCACGGCTCAAAGATCGCTTACAAAGGTACTTACACATTACCCACCAACGATGTCCTCACATCGATATGACATATCCATCATGTCAATATGACACATCCATCATGTCAATATGAAATCTCATTAAATCTGCACCTAATACATTTTAATTTAATTCTATTTCCTTCTGGTTCCATTGATTTCCTGACTGTAAAAAAAAAATCTGATCCTATTTCCTTCGAAAAATTTGCACCCGAAAAATTAATATCGTAATATTTATAAACGAAAATTTCTAAAATTATGGAAATTGTTGTAAACATGCTATGGATTCTACAGTTTCATTTTACGAGTCGAAATTCATTTTCATGATAAGTAAAGTCTTACTGACAGTGAAAACGCAGACCGGGTTCGTCTAAAATTTTCAACTGCAGCTTCCTACGATAAAATATATTGTGAAAATAATTTTGTTTTATCAAAAATAATTTCTCAGATTTAAAATAATAATCACACATACACATACATATACACTGATTATAGAGAAGAAGAAAAATCGGGGTGTTACAGTGTACTCTTGGACAATGAGGAGAAGAAATTGGTTTGTTAATATTAAAAGAGAACCATGGTTGAATGTAACTAGACATTGGTTAGGTTAAGGGCATTTCAGTCATTTCACTTATAAAGACTCATGATTACTTATGACATCATGGATGACATCAAGAGTCGACATGTTTCACTTGTTGTCCCGATCTCTTCACGGGACTCTTGAGTTTCGAGTCAAATTAGGGTTTTCTGCGGGTATATTGTCAGTAAAAATGCAGACCGGTTTTCGTCTGATTTTTAAACCCAAAATTTAACCATAGCCTTCTACTATCAAGTAGAGTCTAAATATGATTTTTGTAACACCCCCCTTGGGCATTACTTCCTAATCACACGTGGAAATTGAATTAAAAAGAAAGTTTAGTGGTTGCTTTCGAAAAAAAAATTCTATTATTTTCATAAGTCTGATAGTATGGGGGCAAACACAATAGTACAAACTATATCATACTCACCAACATACGTAGGATGATTTTATTCAAAAACAAACTCTTCTACAATGTAAAGAGCTCTCTTGAAAATACTCCATTATTCACAAAAAAAAATTCAGAAAGGTTTTCAACCACATAAACTGACTTTCTGAAAACACACAACCCCAAAGGAAAAATCCTAAGCTGGTCACTCTAAGAGGCATCAACTAGAAAGAGCTCTGTAGTTCTTACCATTATAATCATCGCCAACCTCTTCAAGGATCGGGATTTATATCCCCAAGTGAGGTTAGGAACTTCTCGTCACCACCCGTCCTAGTGTACCAGGGTACGTCTGCAAGAAACCAGGAAAACCTGATATATTGAAAGGGTAAGATACTAATATATGGATGAATTATGACGACTACATGTACTATAAACATACAAGCAACAAGAACAGATGAGTATACATATTCAACATAAATTTTTTAAATAGAAGCATAGTACCAAGCAAATCATCGTCGTTCTTGAAAACATATGACACTTATATATTTCAACAATATATCCTAATCTCCGGAGACCCCAACTCCATGCAGTTTTTAAAAAAAAAACAGTGAACTGATAAGGCTCAAATCGCCAACACATGGCACTCAAATAGCCAACACATGGCACAACATAATTTCCACAGCAACTGTCCAACTTAAGGCACAATCATCAATGCATGTGGGTTCCAGAGCAAACCGTCCTAAGCAAGGCACAGTGAACAAGGTGTTGTTTTGGCTTCAACGACTCAAGAGGGGGGGGGGGGGGGGGTGAATTGAGTTTTCAAAGAAAATATTTCCCTCTTAAAACTTTTTCACAAAGCTTTATAAATCAGAGTTGCGGATTTGTGTTCTCAAGATCTTTTATAAAATCGATGAAGGTTTTTACAAAATCTTGAATAGAAGGTGATGATGATAAGAAAGATTAATAACGAATAGGTTTAGGTTTAATAACTCAGTAATAACAAAATACAGTTTATACAGATCAAGAACAGAAATTATATTTAAACTTTAAACATCAAAATCACAGGTTCTTGATCATAAACAGAAATTAAAGAGTCTGAGTTTAGAGATACTACACAACCAGATTTATCCTGGTTCAGTCACCACCACTGTGACCTACATCCAGTCCCCACTCCACCTATGGGATTTCACACACTAACACACAAGCTTTGCTAGGTAGCTTGAAAAACCTTTACATCACAGAGCACTCCTTCACCTCGAGATACCACACTCTTGTGAAGAGCCTCAATGTTCAACCTTAGGGATACCTCACCCTAATCATTCAGAGAGACCCCCTCTCTCTTTACAATTGAAAAGTAAAAACAAAAGTTGATTCCTAACTCTCAATAGTCAGATAAAACAAATTGAAGCACTTATGAGTATTGAAACACTCTTTTCATAGTAAGCTCAAGCAAGAAGATGAATGATTTTTACAATTGATTTCGTATATAATTTTTGATCTGGTTGTGATATGTGTATATATTGTGATCTGTTTTTAAAGTGTTCCTTTGATCCCTCTTTATATAGAAAACAAGTTATAGTCATTGGGATCAATTAAAACAGATTTGGATCTGATTTAACAGAATCTGTTTTCTTGATTCTCGTTCTTGAGATAATATTCTGATAGTTCTTATAGAATTTGCGTCTATAAAATAACGAGTCCATTTGGAAAAATAGCCACGTCCATCTTAAAAACAATAGTCGCATCCATTTGCCATGTCAGCAGACGGGAGTACTAACACAAAGTAATTGGACGTGCTCCAACTAGTAGACGAGCGCTTGTATTACTTTAGTAGACGAGCGCTTGTATCACTTTAGTGGAAGAGCACTTCTGTCACTTTAGTAGACGTTCGCTTGTGTCATTTTAGTAGACGTGTGCTTCTGTCACTTTAGTAGACGTGAGCTTTTGTCATTTTAGTAGACGTGAGCTTCTGCCATTTTCTTGGACGCCAGCTTTTACCACTGTTGGACGAGCGCTTCTATTATTCCCAGTGTTGGACGAGCGCTTATATTATTCCAGTGTTGGACGAGCGTTTCTATTATTATTTCCAAAAATCATTTTCTTTAACGAAAACTTATTCCTCTTAATGCAGGTTATGAAAAATGATTTTCTTCATGCATCTTTCTTAATTGAGCTATTTGTGAATAAGAGATTTCATTTCTTACAAATCATCTAAGACATAACACTAATTTCTTCATTTAAGCTCTTGTCTTGATGATTCCTTGATCTTCGTCCTTGCTCTTTGATTCCTCCAAGTTCTTCCTTGAATATTCTCCTTTGATTGCTCACTGAACTTGTTGAATATTGCTTGATACATGTCTTTACAATTTGACACTAAACACTTGCATACACATTAAGTTGTATTTGTCATATATCAAAATCTCTCAGTCATTGAGTCTAACAATCTCCCCCTTTTTGATTATGACAGACTTTTTAACAAATTATAAGCTCAGAATATAAGTATAGCAGATGCTTAGTGTTTTGACAGATTTATATCATGGTATCAAAGCAGTCAGAGCAGAAGTATATCAGAGCAAAAAATATATTAACAGAGTATTAACAGAGTAGATTTTGATTTGCTCCCTATTAATCATGTAAGCTTATAAACTCCTTAGCTCCCCCTCAACATATGCATGTATAATTTGTTATTTTCTCCTTTCTCTATATCTTACTTTTTCCTCCCCTTTTGGAATCATCAAAAAGGTAAAGAAAAGAAACATTCAAATCAATAGAGAAGGTAAGCATTTTAAACATTCAAACATAGCATATAAAATTGTTCATGATAGAGGGATAAGTGCAGGGACAAATCAAAGAATAAGTGCGTCCATTAATTTTCCTCCCCTTTTAGATTTTCTCCTGTTTCTTTAGAGATTAGATATATGATTGATCGATTATGATCAATTCTCTTCTAATGAAGAAGAAACTTTCCTTGTTCAAGGGGTTGGTAAAGATATCAGCAAGTTGCTTAGTTGTATCAACATATTCAATCTCAATTTCTCTACTTTGTATATGATCTCTAATGAAATGATGCCTGATTTCTATGTGTTTAGTTATAGAGTGCATTATGGGATTCTTAGTTAGGTTAATTGCACTTGTATTGTCACATCCAATAGGAACTTGGTTTAGTTGCACACCATAATCAACTAATTGTTGTTTCATCCATAAAACCCATGCACAACAGCTACCAGCTGCTACATGTTCAGCCTCTGCAGTGGATAAAGCCACACTAGATTGTTTCTTACTGAACCATTATACTAATGAGTTTCCTAGTAAATGGCAAGTTCCACTAGTACTCTTTCTATCTAGTTTATAACCAGAAAAATCGGAGTCTGAATAGCTAATTAACGTACATGTAGCTCCCTTGGGATACCATAATCCCATGTCTTTTGTTCCTAACAGATACTTAAAGATCCATTTAACTGTTATTAAGTGTGATTCTTTCGGATTTGCTTTATACCTAGCACACATGCATACACTAAACATGATATCTGGCATACTAGCAGTAAGATAAAGTAGTGAGCCTATCATACCTCTGAATTTAGAAACATCAACAGGTTTACCTTGCTCATCCTTGTCCAGATAACAGGAGGTACTCATTGGAGTAGCCATCTCCTTAGCTTTTTCCATGCCAAACTTCTTGATCAACTCATTGCAGTACTTGGTTTGGCTAACAAAGATTCCATTTTCAGTTTGCTTTATTTGTAGTCCAAGGAAAAAGTTTAGCTCACCCATCATTGACATTTCAAACTCACTCTGCATAAGACTTGCAAACTCATTGCACAACTGCTCATTAGTAGCACCAAAAATTATATCATCTACATATATTTGTACAAGTAAAGTGTTGTGTGCCTTTTTCTTAGTGAACAAAGTTGTGTCAACTTTACCTCTTTTAAATCCTTTTTCAATGAGAAAATTACTTAACCTTTCATATCAAGCTCTAGGAGCTTGCTTTAAGCCATATAGTGCTTTAGACGGTTTATAAACATGGTTAGGCAATTCATTATTCTCAAAACCAGGTGGTTGACCAACATACACTTCCTCTTGTATAAATACATTTAAGAAAGGACTCTTAACATCCATTTGATACAATTTAAATCCCATTATGCAAGCATAAGCAAGTAGCATTCTTATAGCTTCTAATCTTGCTGCTGGTGCATATGTTTCATCATACTCTATGCCTTCTTCTTGATTATACCCTTTGGCTACCAATCTAGCCTTGTTTCTTACCATTATACCATTTTCATCTAGTTTATTCCTAAAAACCCATTTTGTACCTATTACTTGACAGTTCTTGGGTTTAGGCACTAGTTTCTAAACTTGGTTTCTTTCAAACTGGTTTAACTCATCTTGCATAGCCATCATCCAATGTTCATCAATTATAGCATCATCTATGTTCTGAGGTTCTACTTGAGACACAAATGCCATATGATTACAAACATTTCTAAGAGATTGTCTAGTAGTTACCCCCTTTGTAATTTCACCGATGATGCTATCAATTGGATGATTTCTGACAGTCCTCCATTCCTTTGGTAGGTCAGGCTGTTGTTCTGTTTGCTCCTGCTGTAGCGGTTCGTTCTTTAAGATTTCATCTTCTTCATTGTCATGTTTCTCTTCTAGGAGAGTTTTCTCAATTGAATCTGCAAGATCATCAATAACACAATCCTTTCCCAACCTTTTGGGGTTAGACTCATCAAATGTCACATGCACAGATTCCTCAATAGTTTGTGTTCTCTTACTATATATTCTAAATGCTTTACTAGATAGGGAGTAACCTAGGAAAATTCCTTCATCATCCTTTGCATCAAATTTTCCAAGATTATTCTTTCCATTATTAAGAACAAAGCATTTGCACCCAAAAACATGAAAATATGCTATATTTGGTTTTCTTCCTTTGTAAAGCTCATAAGGGGTTTTCCTTAAGATTGATCTTATCAAGACTCTATTTAGCACATAGCAGGTTGTATTGACAGCATCTGCCCAAAAATGTTTTGGCAAGCTAGAGTCGTTCAACATAGTTCTTGCTATCTCCTCTAATGATCTATTCTTTCTTTCCACTACTCCATTTTGTTGTGGAGTTCTAGGAGAAAAAAAATTATGTTGAATGCCACGCTCATCACAAAAGTTTTCAAACACTTCGTTTTGAAAATCTCCCCCACGATCACTTCTTATAAAAACAATTTTTACGTCCTTTTCATTTTGCACCATTTTTGCCATTTTCTTAAATGCAGCAAATGAAACACTCTTATGAGATATAAAATATGTCCATGTATATCTAGAGTAATCATCTACTATTACCAATGCATACGAGTTACCACCAAAGCTTTTGGTTCTAGATGGACCAAATAAATCCATGTGTAAAAGTTGCAAGGGTCTAGTTGTTGAAACAATGTTCTTTGGTTTAAAAGACACCTTAACTTGCTTTCCTTTTTAACATGCATCACATAGTCCATCTTTCACAAATTTTAGTTTAGGCAAGCCAATTACAAGATCTTTACGAATCGATTTATTCAAGTAGTTCATGTGAATGTGTGCAATTCTTCTATGCCAAAGCCAATTCTCTTCTTCTTTTGAAATAAGACAGCATGCAGTATTTGAAGAGATATTATCTAAATCAAGAATATAGATGTTATCTGTCCTATGTCCAATTAAATTTCAAATTTTCATCATGCCGATTTTCTATTAAGCAACTGTTGGAATTGAATTTTACCTTGAAGCCTTTGTCACAAAGTTGACTGATACTTAACAGGTTGTGTTTCAGTCCCTCAACATATAGTACATCCTCAATGATTGTTGTTGAGTTACTTCCAATGTTGCCAATGCCATGTATTTTTTCTTTATTATTGTCTCCATAGGTAACACTACCACTCTACTTAGGGGTAAAGGAAATGAACTTGCTTCTGTCTCCAGTCATGTGGTTGGAACAGCCACTGTCAAGATACCATTTCACATTCTTGGATTTCCAACACACCTATAAACAGAATATTGTTTTTGCTTTAGGTACCCAATTCTATTTGGGTCCTTTTGAGTCAAACTTTTCTGTTTTGTCCTTCTTTTGCAGTTTTGGACAGTCAAGCTTCATGTGGCCAATCTTTCCACATTCATAACATGTGATGTTGTTGGAAGAGTTGTCTCCTTTGCTAAAATTTCTCCTTTGAAAGGTGGATGGCTTTCTTTTGAAGTTTCCTTTCTTCTTTAGGAAGTTCTTGAATTTTCTAACTAGCATTTCCATCTCTTCTTCATATTCAACCTCTTGTTCTGAATCATCATCATCACTGTCTTCTACTTCTTTGACTTGTGATTTCAGAGCCAATCCCTTCTTTCATTTATCAATTTCTTCACTCTCAGTTACTCTGTTCAACTCTAATTCATGTTCTTGCAATTTTCCAAACAGTGTGGCAATGGTCATTGATGAGAGATCTCTGGATTCTAAGATTGCAGTGACTTTAGGTTGCCATTCCCTGCTCAAGAATCTCATGACTTTGTTAATTTGATCCTCATTTGAGATTGTCTTTCCAAGACCAGCCAATTGATTTACGATGTGTGTGAATCTATTTTGCGTTTCAGTCATAGGTTCTCCTCAATTCATTCTGAACAGCTCATACTCATGTGTGAGGGTGTTCATTCTTGCTTTTTTGATATCTAAGGTTCCTTCATGTGTTACATGCAATGTATCCCACATCTCCTTTGCTGATTTGTAATTTGAAACCCTGAAAAACTCATCACGACTTAAAGCAGATGTTATAATATTCTTAGCACGTGCATTATATTGATTTCTTTTCTTATCATCCTCATTCCATTCAGTTTTAGCTTATTTCTTGGAGCACCATTAGTATCTACAGTAGAGGGGACAAATGGTCCATTTTCTACTGCATCCCATATGTCAACACCTGCTGCCTCAAGAAAGATTACCATTCTTTCCTTCCAATAGATATACTCAGATCCATTGAAGGCGGGCGGGCGTGTAAGGGAAGCCCCTTCATTTAAACAGTCATTGTAAGCCATGCTCTCTTATAACTGTTAAGCCAAACTTAAGAGTTTAGCTATGATGCCAATTGTTGTTTTGGCTTCAACGACTCAAGAGGGCGGTGAATTGAGTTTTCAAAGAAAATATTTCCCTCTTAAAAATTTTTCACAAAGCTTTATAAATCAGAGTTGTGGATTTGTGTTCTCAGGATCTTTTATAAAATCGATGAAGGGTTTTTGCAAAATATTGAATAGAGGGTGATGAGGATAAGAAAGATTAATAGCGAATAGGTTCAGGTTCAATAACTCAGTAATAACAAAATACAGTTTATACAAATCAAGAATAGAAATTATATTTGAACTTTAAATATCAAAATCACAGGTTCTTGATCATAAACAGAAATTAAAGAGTTTGAGTTTAGAGATACTACACAACCAGATTTTTCCTGGATCAGTCACCACCACAGTGACCTACATCCAGTCCCCACTCCATCTGTGGGATTTCACACACTAACACACAAGCTTTGCCAGGTAGCTTGAAAAACCTTTACACCACAGAGCACTCCTTCACCTCGAGATACCACACTCTTGTGAAGAGCCTCAATGTTCAACCTTAGGGATACCTCACCCTAATCACTCAGAGAGACCCCCTCTCTCTTTACAATCGAAAAGTAAAAACAAAAGTTGATTCCTAACTCTCAATAGTCAGATAAAACAAATTGAAGCACATATGAGTATTGAAACACTCTTTTCAAAGTAAGCTCAAGCAAGAAGATGAATGATTTTCACAATTGATTTCGTATATAATTTTTGATTTGGTTGTGATATGTGTATATATTGTTATATGTTTTTAAAGTGTTCCTTTGATCCATCTTTATATAGAAAACAAGTTGTAGTCATTGGGATCAATTAAAACAGATTTGGATCTGATTTAACAGAATTTGTTTTCTTGATTCTCATTCTTGAGATAAGATTCTGATAGTTCTTACAGAATTTGCGTCCATTAAATAACGAGTCCATTTGGAAAAATAGCCGCGTCCATCTTCAAAAAAAAAAATAGCCGCATCCATTTACCACGTCAGCAGACGGGATGTCATTTTATTAGACGTGTGCTTGTATCACTTTAGTGGACAAGCACTTCTGTCACTTTAGTAGATGTGCGCTTGTGTCATTTTAGTAGACGTGTGCTTCTGTCATTTTAGTAGACGTGAACTTCTGTCATTTTAGTAGACTTGAGCTTCTGCCACTCTCTTGGACGCCAGCTTTTACCACTGTTGGACGAGCGCTTCTATTATTCCCAGTGTTGGACGAGCGCTTCTATTATTCTGGTGTTTGACGAGCGCTACTATTATTATTTCCAAAAATCATTTTCATTAACGAAAACTTATTCCTTTTAATACAGGTTATGAAAAATGATTTTCTTCATGCATCTTTCTTAATTGAGCTATTTGTGAATAAGAGATTTCATCTCTAACAAATCATCTAAGACTTAACACTAACTTCTTCGTTTAAGCTCTTGTCTTGATGATTCCTTGATCTTCGTCCTTGCTCTTTGATTCCTCCAAATTCTTCCTTGAATATTCTCCTTTGATTTCTCACTGAACTTGTTGAATATTGCTTGGTACCTGTCTTTACAATTTGACACTAAACACTTGCATACACATTAAGTTGTATTTGTCATATATCAAAATCTCTCAGACATTGAGTCTAACACAAGGCTCTTGGAAATCATGGTCCATCAAGGTACCAATGATACACCATCACATGAGATACCTTTCCTTTCAAGGCATTCACACAAAACTTTTAGGGCACGTCTGTTGGACACACAGTCCACTACAACGTATATAGGACACACAGTCCACAACATCATGCATAGGACACTCAGTCCACAACAACGTATATAGGACACACAATCCACAAAATTGTGATACGGATCATCGATCCACGTGCCTTAAGAACTCTAGTATCCTGACGTCTCGGTTACTAGATTCACTTTTCAACGTTATTTTTCGTTCAGTGAAAAACAAATACAAAACCAAAACTTTCCGTAACTTATCCAAGTTATCGGAGATTTTCTTTTTGAATAAAACCTTTTGAAGAAAACTATTCCTTTGAAATTCTTTTGTTTAAAACTTTAAGTTATGGAAAAATCCATTCTTTTCAAAAAAAATCCATTTTTATTTTTAAAATCTTCTTTTCTAAAAACATTTGAAACTTCCAAATAAATTCTATTAAAGATTCAAAATAAATTATGTTATCTTCAAATATTTTCAAAATAAAACTAATTTTTCTATTAGTTTAAAATCATTTGAATTCTCAAATGAATTTCCTTCATAAAATTTTTATTTTGATACTAATATTCTCATAAATTTTAAAAGAATAAATAAATTTACTTCTCCTTTTACCAAAACCGTTCTTAAAATAAATATTTATTTTCACTACTTATCATATGATTTCTTAAGGCTTTTATCTTGAGAATTTAATTAAGCACTAACCAATGGTTAGGATTTCCATGCAACTACCAAGACAATATTATAACAAATGTAACATGCATCAAGTAATTTTTATATATCAACTATAAACACATATTCATAAATGATTAATCAAGCATAAAACATTTATATTCAACCAATCAACACACCAATCTCAGTTAAACATTAAATAATCACCACATCAGAATTCTAACAAGCACATTAAAACACACAAGTACACATAGCCATCATAAATAATTATCCCTCAGGCTTTCTCCCCTTACCTGATTCGACGGGTTGAAAAAGCCTTTGTTTCCGTGTTGCCCAGAGCAAACTTCCTTTGCGCACAACGTGCCGCAAGTTTAAGAATTAGAGAATGACTAAAATTAAAAACAACAAAGTCAGCTTATCTTTCTAAGTATAGGTTCTGGCCATTACTAAAAAACTGATGCTAGAGATGTCCAATTTTTACAAATTCATGGATTACGTTTTGTCCAAAACTTACTTATTAATATACTTTAATCCCCTTTTTTTATGTCTTTACTTTAGCACTTGTTTATAGTCCATTTTATACCAAAAATCTTTACTTGATTATGTTAAAAGGTATTAGTTTCAAAATCATATTTTTCATAAAAAAAATAGGATGAACTCTTTTATAAAAGTATTTTCAGAACAACAGTGGGTTGAAATTGTGAATGATTACTCAAATGACCTTTAAGATTTTTGACAATTTAATTGAAGGTACCCAACTCAAATATAAACACATTGCAGTTGGTTCCATGTCAAAATTCGAAGGTATTAACTTATTAAAAATCATGCACTGCTACTGATTGTACAAGATTTTCCAGAAATCCAAGTTCACCAACATGTAACTTTATGAAATTGTTTCTCTTTATATGCACATGTAAAAATCTCAAATCTTCAACCCAACTTTAGATATACTTCAGTATCAACCCAGAAAAATTTATAAAGAATTTAAATTTCAAAATCCAATATAAAATCATCATGCAACCAATTATGTTAATATTTTCACAGTCAGAATTTGATTCTACTTTGAGAGGTGTTTTAACCCAGTAAATCTTATCCAAATATCTACATATTATATATCAAATTGAAGTCCCAGAAGTCTTATTTCCAAATATGTTTTTATTTTTCAAAAATAAATTTTGTAAAAAAATTTATGGGCTCACGAATCACTAAAGGTCATGCTGCCAGGTTTGTGTTTTCATATGTTCATCCACACCAAGTTATTATTTTCATTAAAACATCATCCCCAAGTCATAAAATCAACATGCAAGGGTCCTAGACCCTTAAACATTTATATGCAAACATATAAGATGATAGTAGGAGTTATTATGAGTTTATAAAAACTTGTTTCATATTAAAAAGATTTTTTCTAGGGTTTTCTATGATTTTTTTTTTTTAGTGAAAATTTGGACATGCAACCATGAAAACATGACATGCATGAGGATTAAATAAATATTGTTGAGAAGATGAGGATTAAGAGTGATGCGATCACCCTTGAGTGATGAAGAATGAAGAGAAGTGTTCCAAAACAAGCTTAGTAAAAAAAAAACTTGACAGCTTTGAGGATGTGGTGGTATTGTGAGTGTTTCTCACGATCTACTCCTCTAAAAATTTCAAATTTAGGCTTGTTGGAAAGGTAATAGACAAAGTCACAACTTTGATATTGAAGGTTTTGCTTGATTCATAACAGGAAGGTTCGTAATGAGCCTTCTTTATGATGTTTTCGTGTGATGCTGAGGATTTTGAGCTGCTCTGCTTTTTTATGATCTTTAGCTCATTGGAAAGCGGAGAGGAAGAGGAACAACTTGCATGTATAAAGTTTTCCGAGTTTCATAACAGAAGAGGGTAAAAATTGCAGTATGGTTTCGGTGGGTCAATGGAGTTATCATGTTTTAAGAAGAGGAATGATGAAGAAGATGAGGAAAAGGCCTTCATGCATTCATTCACTTGATTTTATATTAATTAGTTAGGATTATATTATTATTGTCTTTATTTTTAGTGGAGTACAAGTGTCATGCATGCATTTTAGGTGTTATGCTTTGCATATTAGGTGTCATGCATGCACTTTAGGTATCACGCATGCATTTTAGGTGTCATTTAGTTAGGTGTAATGGAAAT
Source organism: Sophora flavescens (assembly GCA_030762895.1). Classification (NCBI taxonomy): domain Eukaryota; kingdom Viridiplantae; phylum Streptophyta; class Magnoliopsida; order Fabales; family Fabaceae; genus Sophora; species Sophora flavescens. The sequence goes on from CM061065.1 coordinate 103,582,748, forward strand.
CCAAGTGTCCCTTGATGGCAGCCCTTATCCATGCAACCTTCCATCTTCGGACACGTGTCCAATTGTGACATGTGTCATCCACACATTTTGTCGCGTATTGCCCTCTCGGCATGCCCAAGTGTTTTAATTCGCCTCATCCACCATAACATACTGTTGGAATATTTTCTCTAAATTATTTTAGGATACTCTCAAAAGTCTATTATACTCAAGCCCGACCTAATTTAATATCCTAACTGTCAAATAATTATTTGACCAATTAATCTCTTTGTTTTGCATTTGTTTGTGTTTCAGACTCGTTTCAACTCCGACTCTCCTCAAACTTGAAACACAAATTAACTAACACCTAAGGAACATGATTAAGCCTTCAAATATGCTTAATCCTTTCCTCATACACTAATCGAGAAAACAGGATGTTACAATTTTATTCTATTCAAAATCATTTTATAGATCTCGGATAAAAATACAAACAAATATATATTTACCGATATTGAGAAACAGTAAAAATCGGGATGTTTCAAAGATAGATCAGTTCCGTTGGGGCTTGAGAGCTAATATCAAGAACAGTTTGGCTCAAACCAGGTTTACTCAATACCCCACAATCGTCCATCAAGGTTATGTGGCTGAAGAAAGTTTGCAAGAATTAGAAGTGGAAAATCAGAAGAAATGGCTTAAGAATAGGAATGAAGGTAAGCACCATCAAAAACTCAAGATAAAAGGGAACTTGGACAAGGGTAAGCAGGTGCATACATCTAACTCTCCTAAAGCTATGGGATGCCCAAAATGTGGAAAGAAACATGGTGGGGAGTGCTTGGCGGGTCAGAATGTGTGTTACTCTTGCAAGTAGCCGGGACACTCTTCTCCATTTTCCCATTAACTAAAGAAGAAAGGAGTTGCCATTCATGGTAACCAATCCTCGGGAAGAGTTTTCACCCTCAGTGGTAAGAAAGCTAAAGGGAAAGATGGTCTGATTAAAGGTATCGGTCTACTAAACCAAGAATCTGTTGTTATTCTTTTTTATTCTGGGGCAACCCATTCTTTTGTCTCTTGTGAATGTGATGTACGTATACTATTGTTTTTGTCCTCTTTGCCATACCCTTTATATGTGTCTACCCTTGCAGAGGGTAGTATTGAGACTTCCCTTGTTTTCAAAAATTGTACACTAGAAATATCCAATAGAGTGTTTCTAGTTAACTTGATTTGCATGCCCCTACAAGGTCTAGATGTCATTTTAGTCATGGATTGGCTATTAGCCAATCAAGTTGTACTAAACTGTCCAGAAAAGTCCATAATTTTCCTATCTCCAGGAGAAAATCCCAAAGAGATAAGTCCTTCCTTGTTTGCTAGTGTGTTGCAGATTAACCAATGCCTAAATAGTGGGGAACCCATGTTCATGTGCTTAATTTCTTCAAGTTCTAATGATAACGTGGATGTAGTAACTATCCCTATAGTGGGTGAATTCATAGATGTTTTTCTAGAAGACATGATCTCCCTACCTCATGAAAGGGAGGTGCGGTACCAATATCTATTGCATCCTATAGAATGTCCCCTTTGGAATGGAAAGAACTTAAGGCTCAATTAGAGGATTTGATAGCAAAGCAATTCATCCGACCCAGTGCCTCTCCTTGGGGTGCGCCTGTTTTGTTGGTTAAAAAAAAAGGAGTATGAGACTTTGTGCGGATTATAGACAGCTTAACAAGATAGTCATTAAGAATAAGTATTCACTACCCTGAATAGATGACCTGTTAGATCAGCTTAGAGGAGCCTCTGTAACACCCTGTATTTCACTGTTTTAAATAACAGTAATACATATAAATATGTTTATAAATTTATTAGAGTTTTATAAAAAAATTTCTAAGTGAACAGAGGATAGTATTCAATCCTACTTGACCGTAGGAAACTACGATTAAAATTTAGGTTGGAAATTCAGGCGAAACACGGCCTGTGAATTCCATTGACAGTATAATAATACTGCTCAAAAGACCTAATTTTAATTCGTGAATGAAAGACTTAAGTTTAGTATTTTATTTTCTACAACTTTGTATTTTTAGAATTTTTTTCAGAAAAAAATAAAATAATTTACGTATTATGGGCGGAAAGCGTAATCGGGTAGACGACGGAAGGGAAATTAGAGTTTCTAAGAGTAGTAAGAGGGTTTATCTTAGGATTTTGAGATGATTCAAGGGGATGAATCATATTTTTAAGTCTAGAAGGTTTTTCAGGGTTAAATAGAAAATTTCGAAATTTACGGTTAAGCCCTTGAACTTTCTGTAAATTACCCTTTTGTCCCTAAATTAGTTTTTTTCGTTTTTTCAAGTGGATTGGGCTAGAATCCTTGTTTCTAACCTTAAATAGTCGTGGCTTATAAGCCCAAACTTTTCTAATTCATAGTTGAGTCCATAAAGCCCATTTAAGTTTCTTATCTTAGGTTTAAAGGCTTAAATCTTCAAGTGGGTCCCACAACCAACAAGAAAATGAAACCAAGCCCAAATGTTTCAAGCCCATGCGTAAGCCCATGTGAATTGTGGCTGCCCATTGTTGTTGGATTTATCAAGTTGATTCTAGAATTTTCCATAAGTTTCTACCTTATCCTAGATTTTTCTACAAGCTTCTTGATTCTTCCTAAATACATTGAATTGTCTTAACTTGTCTTTCACTCATAAAAAAATCAGCCAAGCAAGTCAAAGATAAGCTAGCATTTAATGTGATTAAAATCATCATCATGACATTTTATTGTCTATTTGCAAACTAGTCCTTCAACTATTGGAATCTTTGAAATTTGGTCCTTAGAACTTAATTGCATTTTGATCCTTTAACATGACAACTCATCTTCATCTAGAATTTTCTTTAGATGTCGCCACTCACACTATAAATACCCTCCTCTCACTTTTCATTTAGTTCTTTGGTCATTTGCTTTCTAAAAACTCTAAAGTTTCTAAGTTTCTTAGTTCTAAGTTGTAAAGCAAGTTCTTGGAGTTCCTTTATCATTGATTTTCAAGAGGTAAATCCTAATCTTTATTCTTAATCATGCCTATGTTCTTTAGTAAGTTTCTTGATTCAAGACTTATATCATGATTGTTCATCATTTTCAAGTTTCTAACCCTAGAACTTTGAAAAATCATAATAAATCCTAGGAAAATCTAATGATGATGAAACTACTTTCTATCTTCTAGATATCAGGTCTACTATCTAAATCCAAGAGCATGAAGTAATCAAAAATCTCTTTCTTGAAAAACTTGCTTTGGCCGAATCTATCACCTTAGGGTTGGTAGAGTTTCGTTCATGTGTTTTCATGTATGATCATGTTTTCTATGTGGCATATATGACTACACACTCTAATCCATGTTAGTATCTTAAAATGACTATTTTACTCAAAAATATTCATCTTGGCCGAACCCTAAATGGGTGAGTTTTGTTGAGTTTTGTTCATGATTTTCATAAATGATCTTAGAAATCAAGTTTTTAGTAAGTATGCTTTATAAATCCAAGATGATTTGTTAAACTAAGAACCCTAGCTTTATGAACCTATTAAGGCCGAATCTATGTATAAAAGAGTTAGAAAGTTTTGAGTTTGAAACTTAGTTGTTTAGTTGATAATCTATGATTTAGGTTAATTAAGGATCATTAATCCATAACTTAATAATGATTAGAAGTTTTAGTTATTCAAAAACCCTAGAGGCCGTGACTATGTATTAGGGTTTAGAATGTTTTAGTTTCTTGATTTGTAACTCTTTGGTTATAATAATTGAAGGTTAGTTGAGTACAAGTTTACAAGGTAACGGAAATTCTGAAGGAGTTTGTAAGTTGAGCAAGGAGTCTTCAAGAGGTAAGGGGGGAACACCGAGAAGGATTCTATTCAATGGCTATATGCTATCCAATGGTTGTTTGTAATTAATTGTTTGTTAGTATTTATTTATGTTGTTTATTGTTGCGTTATTTGTATCTGTGTTGTTTACTTTGCGTTAATTGTTTATTTGCAATTATATTATGAACTGTGATGCATGATCTGCCTGGGAAATATCTGTGATATAATTGTTGTCTGATGTGTGAGAAGCCTGACAGTGGTCAGTGCACAATTAAGAAAGTCGGATAAAAGCTTTAAGAAGCTTCGTCAAATTATATTCAAGGTTTTAGTGGCAAATTATTGGTATATGATATCAAAGGGAATTTCTTTTGAGAAGAATAAAGAGTGTTGAAAAATATTTTAGTACTGTTAAATTTTACGTAAGAAAACCCAGAATATTACAGAATATTCTTTTATTAAATTAATTGGTGAAAACAAGTTAATTGTGATTTTATAAAATTAATTAAGTGGAAAAAGTTAAGTTTTTGGCTTAAAAGTCTTAAAAATAAAATTTGACGGCAAATCTGGAAAATCTAGACGGCAAGTATTTTTGAAACGGCAGTACCTATTTTTAGGAAGTTAAACCTCAAGTGACTCATTGGTTTGTGAAAAACTAAGTTTTTATAATGAATTTCTACCATTAGAAAAGAATTTCTAAAAATCAAAAGTTGATTTAACAATGTTGAAAATACAGTTGGACTTAGTAACCGAGACGTCGGGGTACTAATGTTCTGTGTTGTGATGGACTCAGTCATTTGGACTTTGAGGGCCTATATTGTATACATGAGGTATACTGTGATAAAACATTGAAGATGTTTTCTAGAAGCACGAACCTAGGACTGGTGCACCTACGAGAGGTGTCGTGATTGAGCACTCGGACAGTAAGGTCCTGTGTTGTAATGAAAGTTTTAAAAAGTGTTTTAAAACTATGTGAGTCGTAAGCCATTTTGAGCTTCGGCAAGAGAAAGATTGAGCACAAAGAAAAGAACAAAACAAAAGTGTTTTGCATGCATGTGGCAGACGTGCCTGCGATTTGTGGTTCAATGCATTAATTACCGGCGGCTGAAGGTAATTACGATATGCATTTATCTCATGTGCCAAGGGAGGACATTGAGACCCCATCTTACTTGCTAATGGTATAGTGCCACTGGTTGTGGACATTATCAAGGTGTTTGGCCTTGTGAGTGCCTGGCTGTGTATGCCTTGTTTTTTTAAGATGGGAAGAGGTTGCGCACCTGTTGGCAGTTAGCCAAGTTAGCCAGTGTGGCTATGGAGTCTGATCAACTCATATGATGTTGGGATATCTCATGAGATTAGGACGAAAAATTAGATGATGAATAGAAGTGTCATGCATAATTTTATGGATGATGTTTGGGGTGTTGAACCCACTGATAAACTGTTAGTTTATAACTAATTGTACGTGATAAATGTTAATGTGGTATTTAATGGCTAGAGTGTGGTTATTGAGTAAGATCCAAGTATTGGTTTCTCACTCTTACAACATATTCAGATGAATCCGGACGTACCATTGGTGCAGTCGAGGATTCGTACACTCACTTTTGATCGGGCACAGTATGGTGGTGCCTGGGAGATAAATATTGGGGCACGTAGCGCCACCTACCATGGCCCTAGTACTGAAGTTATTGGAACGTTAGAAGAATGACCCAATCAGAGGACTCATGTAGTAGAAACAATCGAGGTATCGTTACCATCGGTTTGGTTGTATCTTCAATATCTGGAAGAGCATGGAATGATGGATCCTTTACCTCAACCTCAACCTCTTCAGATATTAGGAAATGGGGAACCTCCAGTTGAAGGAGAACTAGTTGAAGGTGAGGAAGATCCAGAGGAATACCTAGAGGATGATCCGGAGTTTCAACCTCCTGCAGTGGATGATGAAGATTCTTCAGATGAAGCAACGGAAGCGGAGGCATCATCATCAGACTCATCAGTTGTAGGTGGGATTGATCCTTATGGTCTTCCCAATGGGTTTCACTAGCTTGACCAGCTTTAGGTATAGTTTCCGGGGGTAGTGAGTCTTGATAGTTTTATTTTGGCTTCTTAGAGCCATTAGTTTTTGAGATGGTTTTGAACCAGTTGTTGTTGATATGTATATATCTTTATCTTCTTTGCTTAGTTTGATGGAGAACAGCCTATGCTTCTAAAGGCCTTTTTGATATCTCCTAGTATAGGAGTTGTGTATGTAAACGATGAAGTATATGTATATATATGGATGTACATATATGTTGTTTATGTTTATAATGGTTGTATGTTGTATGTTTAAAGAAAAAAAAAAATTAAGCACTATTTTTATATAAGGTTAGTCACCCTAAATTATATTTTCCGAAAGTAACCAGCGTTATATAATTATATATTTATGTTTGGGTATTAATGGGATGACCCTAGAGTAGGGTGTCGCATTTTGTGGTATCAGAACTGGTCGAGTCTTTCGGGAATGTCGGGAAATAGGTCTGTAATTTCTATGTTGTGTGATCTCTGACTTAGATTTGTTTGAATTACTTATTAGAAGTAATGTGTGATAACGAATGAGTTTGCGTTTCAGTTTCTGGTTTTGGTCTAACTGATTGTGATTTGTATGTCAGTTATGGAACCAGTGGTAGAACCAGAACCAGAAGCTGGGCGTGGACGTGGACGTGGACGTGGTCGTGGACGAGGCTGTAGAGGGGGTCGTGTAGGAGGTCGTGGTAATATTAATGAGGAGTATGAAGAAGGAGTAGACTATGCGGCTCAAGCAATGGAGAACATGGCAGCGGCAATTGCAAATCAGACTGCAGCGATGAATGTTCAGAATCTGCAAGCTGCGGAAGGCAAGGCTTTGAATGCGTTTCGAAGTCAAAATCCTTCACAGTTTGGTCTGGATGCAAATTCTGAGAAGGCTGATCTGTGGATCCAGGTGTTGGAAAAGATCTTCGAGTTAGTTGCTACGCCGGTAGATGTTCGGGTCACTTATGCTGTTTTCCTACTGGTGGGAGATGCAGAGTATTGGTGGAAAGGTGCTAGGCTACTGTTGGAGGCTGAGCATCAAGACATTACTTGGGATGTTTTTCGAACTGCGTTTATGGACAAATATTTTCAGGAGAGTATAAGGATCGAGAGGGAACGACAATTTCTGGGGTTATATCAGAGAGATTTATCGGTGGAGGAGTATGCGGCGAAGTTTGAATCACTTGCCAAATACTTTTGTTTCTTTCAAGCTCAACCGAATGAAAGCTGGAAGTGTGAAAGATTCGAAGCGGGATTGCGATTTGAGATTAAGGAGTCCGTTTTACCTCTACAACTTCGTAATTTCCAAGCATTAGTGGAAATGAGTCGAAAGATCGAGCAGATGAAGAAAGGAAAGGATACTAGAGGAAGTGTTGGTGGACCTTCAAAATTCAAGAATCAGAATCAGAGTTGGAGACGAAAACAGAATCAGAGGAAACCTTATTTTCGTCCGCAAGTAAATAATCAGAATCGACAACAGAACCGTTCAAATTTTGTTGCATCAGGAAGTGGAGGTCAAAGAAATCAGAATCAAGGTCAAATTAGGATATGTTATAACTGTGGAGATCCCAGTCACATGTCAAATGTTTGTCCTAGAAATGAAGTGAAATGTTATAATTGTGATCAAATGGGACATATGGCAAAGTATTGCAAGATACCAAAGCGGGAGTCGACTGGCAATCACGTTGGAACAAATAAACCGACAGCCAAGGGGAGAGTTTATACGATGAGTGGAGCTGAGGCTTCGAATTCTGACGATCTCATACAAGGTAAGTGTGATATAAACGGTAATCTTTTAACTGTACTATTTGATTCAGGTGCAACGCATTCTTTTATCTCGATGGATTGTGTGAAACTGTTGAAATTGCCTGTTTCTTCCTTGTTGTGTGATCTTGTTGTTTCAACTCCTACTGCTAAGCCAGTTGTAGTCACTTCTGTTTGCTTAAATTGTCCTATCATTATTCAGGATAAACGTTTTCTTGTTAACCTGATCTGTTTGCCTTTAATACAGTTAGATGTAATTTTAGGCATGGATTGGTTGTCTTCTAATCATATCTTGATAGATTGTGCTCGTAAAACCTTAGTTTTTCCTATGGATGAGATTTCTAGATTGTTAACTGCTAATCAAGTAAAAGCTTCTTTAAAGGAGGGAGCACAAGGATACATGCTATTATTTTCCTTAGACATTAAGAGTGAGTTAGACTTGCAGTGTATACCAGTTGTCAATGATTTTCTAGAAGTTTTTCCTGAAGATGTACCTGGATTACCACCTGTCCGGGAGATCGAGTTTGCGATTGATCTGGTTCCAGGCACTGGACCAATATCCATAGCACCATATCAAATGTCGACATCAGAGCTAGAGGAATTAAAAGGACAATTGGTGGAACTGATGCGGAAGGAATTTATTAGACCTAGTGTATCGCCTTGGGGAGCTCCAGTGTTATTAGTGAAGAAGAAAGATGGAACTTCTCGTTTATGCATAGATTTTCGGCAGATGAATAAGGTGACGATTAAGAATAAGTATCCACTACCAAGGATAGATGATTTAATGGATCAGTTACGCGGAGCAGCTGTTTTCTCAAAGATAGATTTACGTTCGGGTTATCATCAAATTCGTGTGAAGGCGGAGGACGTTTGTAAAACTGCGTTTAGGACACGTTATGGTCATTACGAGTATCTTGTGATGCCATTCGGAGTTACGAATGCTCCAGCGATATTCATGGATTACATGAATAGGATTTTTCGTCCTTACTTAGATCAGTTTGTCGTTGTTTTTATCGACGATATTCTAATCTATTCTCCAAGTAAAGAAAAACATGCTGAACATCTCAGTGTGGTTCTCCAAATTTTAAAGGAGAAACAACTTTACGCGAAACCTGAGAAGTGTGAATTTTGGTTAGACCAAGTTCAATTCTTAGGACATATAGTCTCGAGTGAGGGAATTGCTGTAGATCCGTCAAAAGTTGAGACTGTTTTGCAATGGGAAAGGCCTAAGACGGTAACAGAAATTCGTAGTTTTGTGGGCTTAGCGGGATACTATAGAAGATTCATTGAGGGATTTTCTAAAATAGTCGGACCTCTTACCCAATTGACTCGAAAGGATCAAGCGTTTGTATGGACTGAAGCATGTGAAGAAAGTTTTCAAGAGTTAAAGCGAAGGTTGACTACTTCACCGGTATTGATACTATCTGATCCTTATGAACTTTTTGAGGTGTATTGTGATGCTTCACATCAAGGGTTAGGATGTGTATTGATGCAAAACCGGAAAGTTGTGGCATATGCTTCAAGACAATTGAAGATTCATGAAAGGAATTATCCTACACATGATTTGGAGTTAGCAGCAGTGGTATTTGCTTTAAAAATCTGGAGACATTATTTGTATGGAGCAACTTTTAATGTTTTCAGTGACCATAAAAGTTTGAAATACTTGTTTGATCAGAAAGAGTTAAATATGAGGCAGAGGCGTTGGTTGGAATTTTTAAAGGATTATGATTTTCAACTGCAGTATCACCCTGGAAAAGCGAATGTTGTGGCAGATGCTTTGAGTAGGAAATCAATGCATATATCGGCAATGATGGTTAAAGAACAACAGTTGTTGGAACAATTCCGAGATATGCGATTGACAATTGAGACGTTTCTGGAAAAATTATGTTTGGGTATGATTACTGTTTCAAATGAACTGATGAAACAAATTAAAGAGAAACAAGAAAGTGATCAGTACCTACAAGGAGAAAGAGAATTAGTGTGGCAAGGAGCTGTGTCAGAATTTAAAGAAGGAAAATATGGAATCTTAAGGTTTGGTGAAAGGATTTGTGTACCAAATAATGTTGAAATAAGGAAGTTGATTCTCGAAGAAGCTCATAGGAGTAAGTTGAGTTTGCATCCCGGAGCTACTAAGATGTATCAGGATCTAAAGAAATTGTATTGGTGGCATGGTATGAAGAAAGATGTAATGGAATTTGTAGCTGCGTGTTTAACTTGTCAGAAGGTTAAAGTAGAACATCAAAGACCAGCGGGAATGCTACAATCTTTAGATATTCCAGAATGGAAATGGGATGGTATTGCAATGGATTTTGTGTCAGGTTTGCCAAAGACTCGGAAAGGGTATGACTCTATATGGGTAATAGTTGATAGGTTGACAAAGGTAGCTCACTTTTTACCAGTTAATGTGAAATACTCATTGGAAAGATTAACTCAGTTGTACATCGATGAAATTGTTAGGTTACATGGAGTGCCTTTGAGTATTGTTTCAGATCGTGATCCAAGATTTACATCAAGATTTTGGAAAAGTCTACAAGAATCGTTGGGAACGAAACTTAGGTTGAGTTCTGCGTATCATCCTCAAACGGATGGACAATCAGAGAGGACTATTCAGTCTCTTGAAGATTTATTGAGAGCTTATGTATTGGAAAATGCTGGAAGCTGGGATGAATATCTATCATTGATAGAATTCACTTATAATAATAGTTTTCATTCTAGCATAGGTATGGCACCCTATGAAGCGCTGTATGGTCGACGGTGCAGAACGCCTTTATGTTGGTACCAGGATGGTGCGAGTTTCATGGTTGGACCAGATATAGTGCAACAAACGACGGAAAAGGTGAAAATGATCCAAGAGAAAATGCGGACAACTCAGAGTCGACAGAAAAGTTATGCTGACAGGAGACGACGACCTCTTGAGTTTGAGGAAGGTGAACATGTGTTTTTGAGAGTCACGCCAACGACTGGGGTTGGTAGGGTAATTAAATCCAGGAAACTCACTCCTAAATTCATTGGACCATATCAAATTCTTCATCGGATAGGTCCTGTAGCTTATAAAATTTCTTTACCACCATTTTTATCCAATCTTCATGATGTCTTTCATGTTTCACAATTAAGGAAGTATATTCCTGATCCATCTCACGTAATTGAACCTGATCTAGTACAATTAAAAGAAAACATGTCTTATGAGACTTTACCTGTGAGAATTGCGGATAAGATGATTAAGCAGCTCAGAGGTAAACAAATCTCATTGGTTAAAGTTATTTGGGATGACGTGACTGGAGAAGCAACATGGGAAGTAGAAGACAAAATGAAGTTACAGTATCCTGAATTATTTGCAGGTACGTAATTTCGAGGACGAATTTTTTTTTAGTGGGGTAGTAATGTAACACCCTGTATTTCACTGTTTTAAATAATAGTAATACATATAAATATGTTTATAAATTTATTAGAGTTTTATAAAAAAATTTCTAAGTGAACAGAGGATAGTATTCAATCCTACTTGACAGTAGGAAACTACGATTAAAATTTAGGTTGGAAATTCAGGCGAAACCCGGCCTGTGAATTCCATTGACAGTATAATAATACTGCTCAAAAGACCTAATTTTAATTCGTGAATGAAAGACTTAAGTTTAGTATTTTATTTTCTACAACTTTGTATTTTTAGAATTTTTTTCAAAATAAAATAAAATAATTTACGTATTATGGGGAAAAGCGTAATCGGGTAGACGACGGAAGGGAAATTAGAGTTTCTAAGAGTAGTAAGAGGGTTTATCTTAGGATTTTGAGATGATTCAAGGGGATAAATCATATTTTTAAGTCTAGAAGGTTTTTCAGGGTTAAATAGAAAATTTCGAAATTTACGGTTAAGCCCCTGAACTTTCTGTAAATTACCCTTTTGTCCCTAAATTAGTTTTTTTCGTTTTTTCAAGTGGATTGGGCTAGAATCCTTGTTTCTAACCTTAAATAGTCGTGGCTTATAAGCCCAAACTTTTCTAATTCATAGTTGAGTCCAAAAAGCCCATTTAAGTTTCTTATCTTAGGTTTAAAGGCTTAAATCTTCAAGTGGGTCCCACAACCAACAAGAAAATGAAACCAAGCCCAAATGTTTCAAGCCCATGCGTAAGCCCATGTGAATTGTGGCTGCCCATTGTTGTTGGATTTATCAAGTTGATTCTAGAATTTTCCATAAGTTTCTACCTTATCCTAGATTTTTCTACAAGCTTCTTGATTCTTCCTAAATACATTGAATTGTCTTAACTTGTCTTTCACTCATAAAAAAATCAGCCAAGCAAGTCAAAGATAAGCTAGCATTTAATGTGATTAAAATCATCATCATGACATTTTATTGTCTATTTGCAAACTAGTCCTTCAACTATTGGAATCTTTGCAATTTGGTCCTTAGAACTTAATTGCATTTTGATCCTTTAACATGACAACTCATCTTCATCTAGAATTTTCTTGAGATGTCGCCACTCACACTATAAATACCCTCCTCTCACTTTTCATTTAGTTCTTTGGTCATTTGCTTTCTAAAAACTCTAAAGTTTCTAAGTTTCTTAGTTCTAAGTTGTAAAGCAAGTTCTTGGAGTTCCTTTATCATTGATTTTCAAGAGGTAAATCCTAATCTTTATTCTTAATCATGCCTATGTTCTTTAGTAAGTTTCTTGATTCAAGACTTATATCATGATTGTTCATCATTTTCAAGTTTCTAACCATAGAACTTTGAAAAATCATAATAAATCCTAGGAAAATCTAATGATGATGAAACTACTTTCTATCTTCTAGATATCATGTCTACTATCTAAATCCAAGAGCATGAAGTAATCAAAAATCTCTTTATTGAAAAACTTGCTTTGGCCGAATCTATCACCTTAGGGTTGGTAGAGTTTTGTTCATGTGTTTTCATGTATGATCATGTATTCTATGTGGCATATATGACTACACACTCTAATCCATGTTAGTCTCTTAAAATGACTATTTTACTCAAAAATATTCATCTTGGCCGAACCCTAAATGGGTGAGTTTTGTTGAGTTTTGTTCATGATTTTCATAAATGATATTAGAAATCAAGTTTTTAGTAAGTATGCTTTATAAATCCAAGATGATTTGTTAAACTAAGAACCCTAGCTTTATGAACCTATTAAGGCCGAATCTATGTATAAAAGAGTTAGGAAGTTTTGAGTTTGAAACTTAGTTGTTTAGTTGATAATCTATGATTTAGGTTAATTAAGGATCATTAATCCATAACTTAATAATGATTAGAAGTTTTAGTTATTCAAAAACCCTAGAGGCCGGTACTTTGTATTAGGGTTTAGAATGTTTTAGTTTCTTGATTTGTAACTCTTTGGTTATAATAATTGAAGGTTAGTTGAGTACAAGTTTACAAGGTAACGGAAATTCTGAAGGAGTTTGTAAGTTGAGCAAGGAGTCTTCAAGAGGTAAGGGGGGAACACCGAGAAGGATTCTATTCAATGGCTATATGCTATCCAATGGTTGTTTGTAATTAATTGTTTGTTAGTATTTATTTATGTTGTTTATTGTTGCGTTATTTGTATCTGTGTGGTTTACTTTGCATTAATTGTTTATTTGCAATTATATTATGAACTGTGATGCATGATCTGCCTGGGAAATATCTGTGATATAATTGTTGTCTGATGTGTGAGAAGCCTGACAGTGGTCAGTGCACAATTAAGAAAGTCGGATAAAAGCTTTAAGAAGCTTCGTCGAATTATATTCAAGGTTTTAGTGGCAAATTATTGGTATATGATATCAAAGGGAATTTCTTTTGAGAAGAATAAAGAGTGTTGAAAAATATTTTAGTACTGTTAAATTTTACGTAAGAAAACCCAGAATATTACAGAATATTCTTTTATTAAATTAATTGGCGAAAACAAGTTAATTGTGATTTTAGAAAATTAATTAAGTGGAAAAAGTTAAGTTTTTGGCTTAAAAGTCTTAAAAATAAAATTTGACGCAAATCTGGAAAATCTAGACGGCAAGTATTTTTGAAACGGCAGTACCTATTTTTAGGAAGTTAAACCTCAAGTGACTCATTGGTTTGTGAAAAACTAAGTTTTTATAATGAATTTCTACCATTAGAAAAGAATTTCTAAAAATCAAAAGTTGATTTAACAATGTTGAAAATACAGTTGGACTTAGTAACCGAGACGTCGGGGTACTAATGTTCTGTGTTGTGATGGACTCAGTCATTTGGACTTTGAGGGCCTATATTGTATACATGAGGTATACTGTGATAAAACATTGAAGATGTTTTCTAGAAGCACGAACCTAGGACTGGTGCACCGGTCGAGAGGTGTCGTGATTGAGCACTCGGACAGTAAGGTCCTGTGTTGTAATGAAAGTTTTAAAAAGTGTTTTAAAACTATGTGAGTCGTAAGCCATTTTGAGCTTCGGAAAGAGAAAGATTGAGCACAAAGAAAAGAACAAAACAAAAGTGTTTTGCATGCATGTGGCAGACGTGCCTGCGATTTGTGGTTCAATGCATTAATTACCGGCGGCTGAAGGTAATTACGATATGCATTTATCTCATGTACCTAGGGAGGACATTGAGACCCCATCTTACTTGCTAATGGTATAGTGCCACTGGTTGTGGACATTAGCAAGGTGTTTGGCCTTGTGAGTGCCTGGCTGTGTATGCCTTGTTTTTTTAAGATGGGAAGAGGTTGCTTTGTTGGCGATTAGCCAAGTTAGCCAGTGTGGCTATGGAGTCTGATCAACTCATATGATGTTGGGATATCTCATGAGATTAGGACGAAAAATTAGATGATGAATAGAAGTGTCATGCATAATTTTATGGATGATGTTTGGGGTGTTGAACCCACTGATAAACTGTTAGTTTATAACTAATTGTACGTGATAAATGTTAATGTGGTATTTAATGGCTAGAGTGTGGTTATTGAGTAAGATCCAAGTATTGGTTTCTCACTCTTACAACATATTCAGATGAATCCGGACGTACCATTGGTGCAGTCGAGGATTCGTACACTCACTTTTGATCGGGCACAGTATGGTGGTGCCTGGGAGATAAATATTGGGGCACGTAGCGCCACCTACCATGGCCCTAGTACTGAAGTTATTGGAACGTTAGAAGAAGGACCCAATCAGAGGACTCATGTAGTAGAAACAATCGAGGTATCGTTACCATCGGTTTGGCTGTATCTTCAATATCTGGAAGAGCATGGAATGATGGATCCTTTACCTCAACCTCAACCTCTTCAGATATTAGGAAATGGGGAACCTCCAGTTGAAGGAGAACTAGTTGAAGGTGAGGAAGATCCAGAGGAATACCTAGAGGATGATCCGGAGTTTCAACCTCCTGCAGTGGATGATGAAGATTCTTCAGATGAAGCAACGGAAGCGGAGGCATCATCATCAGACTCATCAGTTGTAGGTGGGATTGATCCTTATGGTCTTCCCAATGGGTTTCACTAGCTTGACCAGCTTTAGGTATAGTTTCCGGGGGTAGTGAGTCTTGATAGTTTTATTTTGGCTTCTTAGAGCCATTAGTTTTTGAGATGGTTTTGAACCAGTTGTTGTTGATATGTATATAGCTTTATCTTCTTTGCTTAGTTTGATGGAGAACAGCCTATGCTTCTAAAGGCCTTTTTGATATCTCCTAGTATAGGAGTTGTGTATGTAAACGATGAAGTATATGTATATATATGGATGTACATATATGTTGTTTATGTTTATAATGGTTGTATGTTGTTGTTTAAAGAAAAAAAAAATTTAAGCACTATTTTTATATAAGGTTAGTCACCCTAAATTATATTTTCCGAAAGTAACCAGCGTTATATAATTATATATTTATGTTTGGGTATTAATGGGATGACCCTAGAGTAGGGTGTCGCAGCCTCGGTATTCTAGAAAATTGATCTGAGGTCAAGATATTACCAAATAAGGATTAAGTCTGAAGACATACCCAAGACGGCTTTTAGAACACGCTATAGGCATTACGGGTATCTAGTTATGCCCTTCGGCTTAACGAATGTTCCAGCGGTATTCATGGACTACATGAACCGCATCTTTCAGCCCTTCTTGGATATGTTCGTTGTAGTTTTCATTGATGATATCCTTATCTATTCTAAGAGTCCTCAAGATCATGAAGAACACCTTAGGATCGTCTTGCACATACTCCGGGAAAAGAGGTTATTTGCTAAGCCAGAAAAATGTGAATTTTGGTTGACTAAGGTGAAGTTTTTAGGACATGTAACTTCACAAGAAGGAGTTGCAGTAGACCCCAATAAGGTTGATGATGTCCTTAATTTGGAAAGACCTTAGAACATCACGAAGTTAGGAGTTTTCTGTGCTTGGCAGGATATCACCGAAGGTTTATAAGGGGATTTTCACAATTAGCTCTACACTTAACCCGCAAGGGTAATCCTTTTGAGTGGGATAAAAAATGTGAAAGGAATTTCCTTGAAATCAAAGCCCGCTTGACCTCTGCTCCTGTGTTGACCATTCCTGACCCAGTCTTAGGATTTGAAGTTTATAGTGATGCATCATTAAATGGCTTAGGGTGTGTTTTGATGCAGAATAGGCAGGTAGTGGCTTATGCCTCTCGTCAGTTGAGACCCCATGAAGAAAGCTACCCTATCCATGATCTGGAGTTAGCAGCCATAGTTATTGCTCTAAAGATATGGAGACATTATCTTTATGGAGCAAAAATCGAAGTGTTTAGCGGTCATAAGAGCTTGAAGTATCTTTTTGATCATAGGGAACTCAACATGAGACAGAGAAGGTGGATGGAGTTCCTCATGGATTATGAGTTTGAGTTGAAATTTCACCCAGGAAAGGCAAATGTGGTAGCGGATGCTTTAAGCCGGAAGTCTCTTCACGTTTCAACCATGATGTTACATGAGATGAAACTATTAGAGGATTTTCGCAACTTAAATCTAAATGTTGTTGTGGGTCCCAATAGCATTTATTTGAACCACCTTGAGATCACTTGTGATTTTAGAGCTCAAATTAGACAAGCTCAACTTCGGGACCAGGATCTACAAGCTAGGAAGAATCAACCTGGCTTCTCCGAAGCCAGGGATGGAACACACCTCTTTCATGAGAGATTATGTGTTCCAAATGATTTAGAGATTAAAAGACATGTGTTAGAGAAAGCCCACAAGAGTGGTTTTTTAGTACATCCTGGTTCTACTAAGATGTATCAAGACCTTATAAAGATGTACTGGTGGCCAGGAATGAGGAATGATGTTGCCAAGTTTGTCTCTCACTGTTTAGTGTTCCAAAATGTCAAGATCGAGCACCAACGACCCTCCAGCATGCTACAACCCTTAGAAATACCTGAGTGGAAATGGAAAAGCATATTGATGCGTATTTTTAAGAATAAAGGCAAGTGCACCTCGTCGCAAACAAGTAATACGGTGGTAAGACCGGTTATCGTATCCACAGGGATCGGTTGTCAATTACCAATTCACAAACTTAACAACTATCTAGACCAAACTATGGTATGAAAAGATCATAAAACAAGGAAATAAAATATTTTTGGTCTTTTTGGACTTTTAACAAACACTTGGAGTGCAGAATTAACAAATGGATGAGATTGTCAAGTTTAGACTACACTAATCCTCCCTTGATTACAATGAAATGATTATCAACACAAGTCCTAATTCAATAATGACAATCAAGCCTTTTCTAAAATACTCAAGCCTAATGTCTTAGGTGAAATGAGCCTAAAACCCCAAATTAAACCCTAATATCTTAGGTGGAATAACCTGGGATTTTGCATTAAGTTAAGACTTATAAGATTGCAAGCAGCCAACACCTATGTCTAGATTCTTGAACTACTTGGCATATGATTCATGAGCATGCCTTAACATCAATCTGTCAATTGTCTATCAAAGCAACATATCATTCCTATGGGTAGCTAAGCCAAGGAAAGCATTAAGCACAGAATCACATACTCATAAAGAAATAGAATCTTGTATTGAAACCAAATCAATTAACAATCAAGTTCAGAAAAGCTACATCTAAACCCAACAATGGGGGAATTAGCTACACATGATAATGTCTACAAAAGAGAAAGAGAGAAGAGAGTAAGAAAACTTCATGACGAATCCTTCAATCTCCTTCCAATCCCAGAGCAGAGAAGATGTCATCTTTTAGGTCCCAGCCTTCCCCCAGCCATCAGCCCTCTTTAGGGTTTCCAAGCCTCTGCAAAAAGTCCCCTAATTCTGTCTGTTGTGCTCTTATTTATAGATCTGCTGCGCGTCACGGCCGTGATGGCCATCACGGCCAGGCCGTGACGGCTTCTGGAGTGGGCACGCTTGTAACAAAAAGGATTCTCGCGAGGCGAGCTTGCCTTCGCGTCGCGAGACTTGAATTTTCTGGTTGGCCACAGCCGTGATGTCTGTCACGGCCAGGCCGTGACAGCCTCTGACTTTTGCCTTCTGCTCTGCTTGATCACGGCCGTGATGGTCATCACGGCCAGGCCGTGATAGGCTCTGTTTAGCTCATATTCTTTACTTTTCAGGCTCTGTTTCATCCAAGTTCCATCATGGCTGATTTTGATCATTTTTACATTGAATTCCTGCAAAACAACACACAGAAACCGCTTCACCCGTTCCAAGGGAAAATCTAACTAAAATCAAATAAAGAATGCCTAATCTATATGCAAAATGCATGCAAAAGTATATAGAAAACATCATGTAAAATCACACTATCAAATCACCCCAAGCTTATTCAATTGCTTGTCCTCAAGCAATCACCAAGGCCAGTAGAAGAAAACAGAACATGGATAGTGAACTAAGAACCCGAGTAAATGATTCAAGTAATAGGCAATTCAACAATTCAGCAAGAGACAATCGGTTCAAGTCCAATTAGAGGCTTAGGTTCCTTAGACTCATGTTCTCACTGATTTGGGCACTCTTTCTCGCCTGAAGCTCACCCCAAGCTTGTTTATTTGCTTGGCTCTCTTTCTACCTCACTCAAGTGTTTAGGGGTATGTAACATTTCGCTCAATTTTCCTCAAGGAATGAATCCTACCATAGGCTTGACTATCAACCCAATCTCTACTTTATTAATGAAAACAATTACGAATCAAGAGGCCTTTTAACTTTGGTTGTAACGTGGCCATGTGATTAATCGTTAGGTGGGGATAACAAGAAAAGGACATTTCAAAAGGCTACATAAACATCAAGCATTGCAAACATGACCTTCTAAAATACCTTCTTGGGTTTTCAATTCACTTTCCACCTTTCTTTTCTTTCTTTTTCTTTTTATTTCTCATTTCTTTTTGTCATCCCCTTCTCTAAAGATTTTTCTCTTTCTTTAATTTTTATTTTGCTTGGAGAAGGGGAGATTTTTCAACTCAAGAGAAATATTGATTCTTTTCATCCCAAATTTTTTTTTCCAACTACCTTTGTACCCTTTTGTAATACTTTAGAAGGTCCTTTCAAACATCATTCATCAAAGTAATTCAAGGTACCAAGAAAAGTATTTCATTCTTTCAGGCTCAAAATTGGGCAACTAAGGGGTAGCATTTCATCATTCAAAGCTCAGAAGGCCAGAAAAATACCTAGTGCCTCAATCATTTTCAAAAGTGTTTTCAAAAAATTTTTAAGCTTTAAAATGGTTTTAAGTCAAGTTCTAGAGAAAACAAACCAATAGGAATAACACTCTAACACAAGGAATGGGGAAAAATTTTGTGAGTACCCCTTTGGCTCAAAATCTCACATTTTAGTAGTTCAACCATCAATGAGCAACACAAATCTATAGAACCATATGCTAATTATCAACCATCCAAGATTATCTCAAACATTTTCATTTGCAGCCATATCACAAGAATAAAAAAAATTGGGTTCAAAAATTCACTATCTCAATTTAATAGGCACTTAGTTCTCACAATTGGATGCAAAATCTAAACAAGGGCAATCTAATTGTGTGATCATGCAAAACTATCATGCAAAACTATATGAATGCAACATGAAAAATGCAAATGCAAAATACCCCTACCCCAAGCTTAAAAATTTACATTGTCCCCAATGTAAACAATCGAGTTGGAAAGAGGAGAAAAATTGGAACGGCTTACCGAGGCGGTAGCGGGTGCTGGTTCACATGCTTTTTGGCTTTGTTTCTCCCTGCCCCTTTTTGCTTCTCCTTCCTTATTATCCTGAAAACACTTAA
This sequence comes from Sophora flavescens, assembly GCA_030762895.1. Lineage (NCBI taxonomy): Eukaryota > Viridiplantae > Streptophyta > Magnoliopsida > Fabales > Fabaceae > Sophora > Sophora flavescens. Next base: position 103,602,516 of record CM061065.1, read on the forward strand.
CAAATTTATTAATAGAAGAAAACTCTTGATCTTCTCAAATTATTCAAGAGTTTAAAAGTCAAAAACAAAAGGAAAAAGGAAAAGAAAAATTGGGTTGCCTCCCAATAAGCGCTTCTTTAACGTCACTAGCTTGACTTATTCAAAAGCATCCACCTGGATCCTCCTCCCGGATCAAATGGAAATTGGAGTGGTGATTGTAGCAGTAATATGACTTTATCCTCCATTCCACCCAGCCATGGTGTGAAAACTCCATTGACCTTTGCAATTATGAACTCACTTCCTCCCTGGTCAAATGGAATTTTCAGGAGGAAATGTGACAGACAAGTGGAAGGGGCTAACTTACCAGTATCCACACATGCATGCAAGCCAACATAATTATTTAATGCAGTAAAATCAAATTGCTCAGCATACATGGTGGAGGGAATGCTTTCCAAATTCCCTGCCTCCTCACTTGTTGTTTCCCAAGGATTTGTGGAAGGTAATCCCTTTTGTTGTGGTTCACTTACCACCACCACTTCATCTTCAATTTGATCCATTCCCACAACCAGATTTTTCTCAAATTCTACTTCATGTGGCTCTATGGGAATCATACATGGTGGTGGAGGTGGCAAATATGAACAAAAGGTTTCCCAATCCTCCTCGGAGAATATATATATAGGCTCACTAGTCATAGGATCGACTCGTGATGGAATATTATGAGATAGAGAAAACTCCTCAAAGAATTCTCCCAAATTTATATCGTCTTCCCAACACAAGTTATCCTCCAAAATATGACTAGAAGCTTCCTCATCAGGTGGATAATAAAAATTTTCCATGACTTTCGTCCACCTTTCAAAAACAGAACTCAAAACAAAAAGATCAAATATATACAAAAATCAAATATACACAGGAAATAAAAAAAAATGTCTACATTAGTTGTCTCAATTGTTACTACTGATATTGGCAAAGCCGATCCCCGGCAACGGCGCCAAAAACTTGATGCGTATTTTTAAGAATAAAGGCAAGTGCACCTCGTCGCAAACAAGTAATATGGTGGTAAGACCGGTTATCGTATCCACAGGGATCGGTTGTCAATTACCAATTCACAAACTTAACAACTATCTAGACCAAACTATGGTATGAAAAGATCATAAAGCAAGGAAATAAAATATTTTTGGTCTTTTTGGACTTTTAACAAACACTTGGAGTGCAGAATTAACAAATGGATGAGATTGTCAAGTTTAGACTACACTAATCCTCCCTTGATTACAATGAAATGATTATCAACACAAGTCCTAATTCAATAATGACAATCAAGCCTTTTCTAAAATACTCAAGCCTAATGTCTTAGGTGCAATGAGCCTAAAACCCCAAATTAAACCCTAATGTCTTAGGTGGAATAACCTGGGATTTTGCATTAAGTTAAGACTTATAAGATTGCAAGCAGCCAACACCTATGTCTAGATTCTTGAACTACTTGGCATATGATTCATGAGCATGCCTTAACATCAATATGTCAATTGTCTATCAAAGCAACATATCATTCCTATGGGTAGCTAAGCCAAGGAAAGCATTAAGCACATAATCACATACTCATAAAGAAATAGAATCTTGTATTGAAACCAAATCAATTAACAATCAAGTTCAGAAAAGCTACATCTAAACCCAACAATGGGGGAATTAGCTACACATGATAATGTCTACAAAAGAGAAAGAGAGAAGAGAGGAAGAAAACTTCATGACGAATCCTTCAATCTCCTTCCAATCCCAGAGAAAAGAAGATGTCATCTTTTAGGTCCCAGCCTTCCCCCAGCCATCAGCCCTCTTTAGGGTTTCCAAGCCTCTGCAAAAAGTCCCCTAATTCTGTCTGCTGTGCTCTTATTTATAGATCTGCTGCGCGTCACGGCCGTGATGGCCATCACGGCCAGGCGGTGACGGCTTCTGGAGTGGGCACTCTTGTAACAAAAAGGATTCTCGTGAGGCGAGCTTGCCTTCGCGTCGCGAGACTTGAATTTTCTGGTTGGCCACGGCCATGATGTCTGTCATGGCCAGGCCGTGACAGCCTCTGACTTTTGCCTTCTGCTCTGCTTGATCACGGCCGTGATGGTCATCACGGCCAGGCCGTGATGGTCATCACGGCCAGGCCGTGATAGGCTATGTTTAGCTCATATTCTTTACTTTTCAGGCTCTGTTTCATCCAGGTTCCATCATGGCTGATTTTGATCATTTTTACATTGAATTCCTGCAAAACAACACACAGAAACCGCTTCACCCGTTCCAAGGGAAAATCTAGCTAAAATCAAATAAGGAATGCCTAATCTATATGCAAAATGCAAGCAAAAGTATACAGAAAACATCATGTAAAATCACACTATCACATATCCATAGACTTTGTTGTGGGTTTGCCTCGCACTCAGTCTGGGCATGATTCCATCTGGGTGATAGTGGATCGATTGACTAAGTCCACCCACTTCCTACCTGTTAAGACCTCTTATAATACGACTAAACTAGCAAAGGTATTCATAAGAGAAACAATGAGGTTGCATGGTGTACCAATTAGTACTGTGTCAGATAGGGATCCTAAGTTCACTTCTAGGTTCTAGAAGGCTTTTCACCAAGCCTTGGGTACTCGGTTGAACTTTAGTACTGCCTACCATCCCCAAGCCAATGAAGGCTCACATGATAGCTGTGGGGACACCTTTGGATTAGGAGTATTTACAAGTGGTTTTTCTTGAAAAATATATTCCCCTCAACCTCCAAAAACTTATAGAAAGAGAATTCATGGAACTGAAGCAAGGAAACATGTCGGTAGCTCAATATGTAGCAAAATTTGAAGATTTGGCAAGACATGCTTGAAATAACCAAAGTTAACACAAGAATGGGGTTGAATTGTGTTTACCAACTTTTTCGGTTAGTTTAAAAAGATTTTCGCAGGCACAACAAGCAGAGCTTAGATACTGGAAAATCATACGAGTGATACATAATATTAATACAGAACACACGAGCAGACAGAGAAGGGTAAAATAGAGTTTGATATTCACAATATTAACTCCCAAGTTAAAAGCTTAAATAGAACAATACTTAAGAAAATAAAAGAGATAAGGGAAGAGAAATATCACTCAAGAGTTTTATATTGGTTCACCCTAAAATCCAAAGGGCTACGTCTAGTTTCTTGGTAGCACCAAGTGTCCACTATAACTGAGTAAATTACAGTACAAGTATTCTTTGCACACCTAGTCTCTTCAGGCTCAACACTCAAACAAGTATTCTTTTCTCGCATAGCCTCTTCAGGCTCAACACAATAAGGAATGAAAAGGTTTTGTGTAATTAATGCAACTTGCTAGTCTTTCAGATCACACTCAAAGAGTGGAATAAATATGGAGTATAAAAGACTGCGAATTAAAATCAAATGATTTAAAGTGTATTCAATGAAAGAATGAAGAAGTTAATGAAGAGAGTAAATGCTTCTATGCAGTGTTCTCAAATGATATTCAACTTCTTGTCTTCATCTTCATTGTTTGATCTATTTAAAGACTTCAATCAAAAGATCCATTAAGACACAGCTTCAGAAAGTATGTTCTTCTGATTTGAGTTTGAGACACCATTAATGCCAAAGAGTCGTTCTGTATAACATTAAATGCTTGGGAACATTGATCTTTGACAAGGTTGTCCAAGAGTACACTTTAATCTAAACAACTTTTGTTTCAGAGTATGCAGCAGCAGGCTTCTTGTATTTGTAGCAGAGAGCTTTCCTCTTTCAGTGCAACAGTCAGTTCACTTTTCAGAAAGCACTTTTACTTTGTACTAAAAACAGCTAAAAGGTTACTGCTGTGGTATAGAGATTGCGTGTTTATTCCTCAAAACCTGGAAACAACGTTCTTTATTCTTTGTCCTTTGAGCTATTGTCCAGAGGTCTTCGAGATACTTAAGGAAGGCATCTAATTTGAATAAGGTGACTTGGACTTCATTTCTAACACAATGACATCGTAGCATTAAAGGAAATATAGACAGGTGAAAGTCAATGTAAAAATTAGACGAGTGCTCATGCAGTTCAAAGCTAGACGAGTGCTAGCGTATTCCAAAAACTAGACGGGTGATTCACTGAGTTTTTTTTTTAGACGGATGCTTCTTACCACATCATCAAGTAAACTTAGATCGTGACTGAGCGTTGACTTGGTCTTTGACTGAATCTTAGACTAGTGGTTTTCAGAAAAGTCTAAAACTGAGCTCTACTAAAAAGTAGACGGATCATAAATAGACGAGTGACCTTATGTCTATTTTTCTGCACACTTATCAGATATGTCAGTAATTTCATATGGCTCAATATTACCATATTTAATCTATTTGGAATTATCAAAACTTAAGAGAATCTACACATGGAATGTGTCTTAGACTTATGAGGTCTCAACAATGCTTCGCAGGCAAGTTATTCTCCAAATGAAGAATGGAAGATAGATCAGTTCCGTTGGGGCTTAAGAGCTTATATCAAGAACAGTTTGGCTCAAACCAGGTTTACTGAATACCCCACCATCGTCCAACAAGCTTATGTGGCTCAAGAAAGTTTGCAAGTATTAGAAATGAAAAATCAGAAGAAATGGCTTAAGAATAGTAATGAAGGTAAGCACCATCAACAACTCAAGGTAAAAGGGAATTTGGACAAGGTCAAACAGGCGCAGACATCTAACTCTCCTAAAGCTATGGGATGCCAAAAATGTGGAAAGAAACATGGTGGGGAGTGCTTAGCGGGTCAGAATGTGTGTTACTCTTGCAAGCAGTCAGGGAACTCTTCTTCATTTTGCACTCAACTAAATAAGAAAGGTGTTGCCATTTATGGTAACCAATTCTCGAGAAGAGTTTTCACCCTCATTGGTAAGAAAGCTAAAGGGAAAGCTGGTCTGATTAAAGGTACCGGTCTCCTAAACCAAGAATCTGTTGTTATTCTTTTTGATTCTGGGGCAACCCATTATTTTGTCTCTTGTGAATGTGCTCTACATCTGCAATTGTTTTTGTCCTATTTACCATACCCTTTATCCGTGTCTACCCCTACAGAGGGTAGTATTGAGACTTCCCTTGTTTGTAAAAAATGTACCCTAGAAATATCCGATAGAGTGTTTCTAGTTAACTTGATTTTCTTGCCCCTACAAGGTCTAGATGTAATTTTAGGCATGGATTGGCTATCATCCAATCAAGTTGTACTAAACTGTCCTGAAAATTCCATAATTTTCCTATCTCCAGGAGAAAATCCCAAAGGGATAAGTCCTTCCTTCTTTGCTAGTGTGTCGCAGATTAACCAATGACTAAATAGTGGGGAACCCATATTCATGTGCTTACTTTCTTCATGTTCTAAGGATAACATGGTTGTAGCAACTATCTCTGTAGTGGGTGAATTCATAGATGTTTTTCCAGAAGACATAATCTCCCTACCTCCTGAAAGGGAGGTGCGGGACCAATATCTATTGCATCCTATAGAATGTACCCTTTGGAATTGAAAGAACTTAAGGCTCAATTAAAGGATTTGATAGCAAAACAATTCATCCGACCCAGTGCCTCTCCTTGGGGAACACCTGTTTTGTTGGTTAAGAAAAAAATATAGGAGTATGAGACTCTGTGTGGATTATAGACAGCTTAACAAGATAGCCATTAAGAATAATTATTCACTACCCCGAATAGATGACCTGTTAGATCAGCTTAGAGGAGCCTCGATATTCTCAAAAATCGATCTGAGGTCAGGATATCACCAAATAAGGATTAAGTCTCAAGACATACCCAAGACAGCATTTAGAACATGCTATGGGCATTATGAGTATCTAGTTATGCCCTTTGGCTTAACGAATGCTCCAGTGGTATTCATGGGCTATATGAACCGCATCTTTAAGCCCTTGTTGGATAAGTTCGTTGTAGTTTTCATTAATGATATCCTTATCTATTCTAAGAGTCCTCAAGAGCATGAAGGACACCTTAGGATCGTCTTGCACATACTACGGGAAAATAGGTTGTTTGCTAAGCCTGAAAAAAAAACGATTTTTGGTTGACTGAGGTGAAGCTTTTAGGACATGTAATTTCACAAGAAGGAGTAGCAGTAGACCTCAATAAGGTTGATGCTGTCCTAAATGGGAAAGGCCAAAGAACATCACCGAAGTTAGGAGTTTTCTGGGCTTGGCAGAATATTACCAAAGGTTTATAAGGAGATTTTCACAGTTACCTCCACCCTTAACCCGCTTAACCCGCAAAGGTTAATCCTTTTGAGTGGGATAAAAAGTGTGAAAGGAGTTTCCTTGAACTCAAAGCCCGCTTGACCTCTTCTCCTGTGTTGACCATTCCTGATCCAACCTTCGGATTTGAAGTTTATAGTGTTGCATCATTAAAAGGCTTAGGGTGTGTTTTGATGCAGAATAGGCAGGTAGTGGCTTATGCCTCTCGTCAGTTGAGACCCCATGAAGAAAACTACCATACCCATGATCTGGAGTTAGCAGCCATAGTTTTTTCTCTAAAGATATGGAGACATTATCTTTATGGAGCGAAATTCGAAGTATTTAGCGATCATAAGAGCTTGAAGTATCTTTTTGATTAAAGGGAATTTAACATGAGACAGAGAAGGTGGATGGAGTTCCTCAAGAATTATGAGTTTGAGTTAAAATTTTACCCAGGAAAGGAAAATGTGGTAACGGATGCTTTAAGCCGGAAGTCTCTTCACGTTTCATCCATGATGTTACATGAGATGAAAATATTGGAGGATTTCCACAACTTAAACCTAAATGCTGTTGTGGGTCCCAATAGCATTTATTTGAACCACCTTGAGATCACTTGTGATTTTAGAGCTCGAATTAGACAATGTCAACTTCGGGACCAGGATCTACAAGCTAGGAAGAATCTACCTGGCTTCTCCGAATCCAGGGATGGAACACACCTCTTTCATGAGATATTATGCGTTCCAAATGAAGAAGGGAATAAAAGACAGGTGTTAGAGGAAGCCCACATGAGTAGTTTTTTAGTACATCTTGGTTATACTAAGATGTATCAAGACCTTAGAAAGATATACTGGTGGCCAGGAATGAGGAATGATGTTGCCAAGTATGTCTCTCATTGTTTAGTATGCTAAAAGCTCAAGATCGAGCATCAACGACCCTCAGGCATGTTACAACCTTTAGAAATACCTTAGTGGAAATGGGAGAGCATATCCATGGACTTTGTTGTGGGTTTTCCTCGCACTCAGTCGGGGCATGATTCCATTTGGGTGATAGTGGACCTATTGACTAAGTCCGCCCACTTCCTACCTGTTAAGACCTCTTATAATACGGCTAAACTAGCAAAGGAATTCATAAGAAAAACAGTGAGGTTGCATGGTGTACCAATTAGTATTGTGTCAGATAGGGATCCTAAGTTCACTTCTAGGTTTTGGAAGGCTTTTCACCAAGCCTTGGGTACTCGGTTGAACTTTAGTACTGCCTACCATCCCCTGTCAAGTGGTCAGACAGAGAGAACTATCCAAACCTTAGAGGATATGCTTAGGGCCTGCATTTTGGAGGATGGGGGAAGCTGGGATCATCACCTCCTTAGTGGAGTTTTCCTACAATAATAGTCATCACTTCAGCATAGGTATGGCGCCATATGAGGCATTCTCTGGCCGTAAGTGTAGAACTCCACTTTGTTAGGCTGAAGTGGGTGACAAGGGGATATTAGGGCCTGAGTTAATCCAAGAGACTATAGAGAAAATTCGAATCACTAGGGATAAATTAAAAGTTGCAAGAGTCGGCAAAAGAGTTATGCCGACAAAAGTTGGAGACCATTAGAATTTGAAGAGGGTGACCATGTGTTTCTGAGAGCAACTCCCACAATAGGCATTGGAAGAGCCCTTCGGGCCAAGAAGCTTCGTCATCGTTTCATAGGACCATTCCAAATTATTCATCGGGATCCAATAGCATACCAACTTGCTTTACCTACTTCCTTGTCAGGAATACACAATGTCTTTCATGTATCTCAACTCAAAAAGTATATTCCTGATACTTGTAAACCCCTCAATCATGATATTGTCCAGTTAAGACCAGATTTAACTTTTCAAGCTATGCCGGTTCTAGTGATTGACCGTAGCTTGAAAACCCTGAGAAACAAAACAATTCCTTTGGTGAAAGTTATTTGGGAAGGGTCAACTCCTGAGGAGGCAACTTGGGAGCTTGAGGATGGCTTATGCCAGGAGTATCCTTACTTGTTTGAGTAGGTTAGTCGTCTAAAATTTTGAGGACAAAATTTCTTTAAGGAGGATAGAAATGGAATATCCTTTCTCAATGGTATTTTAGTCTTTTCAATATAATTCTACCATGGGTGCGTTTCAACCCTTTTATATTTCATAAATGAGCAATTGTTTGACTGATTGAATTATGAAGTTAATTATTTGTGAATTGAAATTGAATGGATTTTTTTTTTGTCATATACACACCCACTTATTTTAAACCAACTTATCTATCTCTATCCTAAAATCCCCTAAGTGACCATTACTTTTCAAGGAAATCCAACCACCATTGGTCATCCAATCTCTTCCCTTTCACCCTCTTAAATTCGGCCAGAGCAAGGTTGGGCACTTAATTTCCTCTTCATTCACTAAGACCAAAAAGCAAACAACCATACACCTTCCCTTCTCCTCTTTTTTTTTCGGCCAAAACAAGAAGTGGGGAAACTAGGTAGTTCATTCCATTCATCCCTAAAAAAAACAACTCTTTTCCTTCCCTTTCTCCATCACAAATTTCAGCGACACACACACCATTCCCATCATCATTTCTCTTCTTCATTCTTTCAAAATCTTCCATGAATTCTACATCAATTTTCTCCTAATCTTTTACCTCACACTTTCAACTTCTAATAAAAAACCTAAATCAAGCAACATGCAAGACCTCTAGTCCCCTTCAAAATTTTCTATCAGATTAGGGAGAACTCAAGAAAGATCTACATTTTTCAACCTTGATTCTTCTACCAAGCAATGTGAGTTTTGTAGTTTGTAACCTTGGGTGACCATAAATCCCAAGTACTTGTTAAATGTTTAAATTAATTTTGCAGAATGCTTGTTTTGAAGTAATATATGACTTTAAACAACTGGGTTTTGATTGCATATTGAATTAGAGATTGTTTATGATGAAAAATTGACAAGGGGATGTAAAAATATTTCAAACTCGTTTGTACCCTTGTTTGTATTTCACCCATAATTTCCTCCTGATTTTTGTGACATTGGAAATGAGACTCATTTTCCTTTGAATTGGTCCCTGGACTGGTTCAATTCCATTAAGTATAGATGGAGAAAAATGACATACAATTTGTTGTTCGTATTGGGAATTCTAGACTGATACTATTATAGTGTTTAAATTGTAGTAAATTGTACAAATATTGGTTTGAGTTAATTCCCATGCTAATACAAAATAGACAAAATTTGTAACAACATAGGCTTTGGAATTTTTGAATTTGATTTGGTTTTGGTGTAGGAATCTCTGTTGCAAGTTGCTGAAAATTCTACTGTCAATATCTGAATATGATAACACTTTGAATTACATAATTTTTCTTGATTGTGGACATTTTAGATTTGTTTACAATGCATTGTTGACATGTTCAGTTCTGATTAGTGTCATAGGAGCTCCTAATTGTTTGATATTGGATGTTTGGACTGTGGATTAAATGGTGTGGATGGTAACTTTAGGCACCATCCTCCAAAATTGTGATAGCCTTATTTTGTTTATTGTGAATTGATGGTTTCGGTTACTTACTGTAATTTAATCTTGATGTCCTAATTGTGTTTGGATTTTTAATCATGATAAGGTGAAGTATAGCAGGGCATTAAAAAATTCTAAGATGGTCTATATTTGGTGAGACATTTGTTTCAAAACCCAATCTAGCCATTAAGGCCACATGAGTAATTGTGGGTGAGATATGTTTTTGTAAGTCCTTCATTTTCTTGAAGGCTAGGATATGGTACTAGCAATTAAGGGACGCCTGATAGTTGTCATAGAGCTCTAACTGCAATATCAAAATCTTTTAAACTAGAGTACTTAAAGTCCCTCACACTTGAAGTTATCTAGTGAATGTTTTAAGTTAGAGTGCCCATGCTCATACTCATTTTTGAATGTTTAATTGGTTTTAATTGTTCATATATCCTTGTGTGAAGCAAAGCTCACTGAGAATTATTTTTTCTCACTAGGCTCTTTATTGTTTCAGATAAGCAGGTTTAGGTCCCTCGGAGGATTAAAGAGATGAAGAATGGATTTCTTTCTTTCTCAATATGCTTCATGGGAACCTTTAATATGTAACTGTTGGCTTTATAAACTGTTTTATTGAAGTTAGATAGTTGTTTCTATATGTAATGCTTTTATTTTAAGTTTGTAAGGTCGTTTATGACCATTGTGCTAAGACTATAACACCCCGATTTTTCAACTTTCTAATATAGGTAATAAATATATAAATTTATATAGTTTTATCCGAGACATAGAAAATGATTTTGGATAAACCAAAGTAATATTAATATTATACTTATTTTTATAAGGTTACGGTGAAATTTAGGGTTGAAAATTCAGACGGAACCCGGTCTGCGTTTTCGCTGATAGTAAAATTTTACTGATCAGAAAACCTAATTTTGACTCGAGAACGAAATGGCTAGATTTTATATCCCATTTCCAACGATATTTGTCATTTTGAAAATTTTTAAAATAAATAAGTTATTATACTTATTCGGACATATTGTCGACAAACGGATAATCGACGAAGTCGAGAATGGATGTGTGATCAGCCTCTGGCTCATCTAGTTTTATGACTAGTATAACCGTGGTTTTGTGTTAATTGTAACTCATTTTCTCCCAAATTAGACTTGATTGTCTTCAAGCATCATTTTGAGTCTGTAAAGTATTTTTAGGTTAATTTAGCTGATTTAGAGTCAAATAAAGCACTTACTGCTATTTCTTGTTTTCAGGTTAATAAAGAGAAGCAGTTCTGGAGTCTTCGCCCCGCGAGAGGCTACTCGCCTCGTGAGCCTGAAGCCTCACTGTGCCAGAAATGCCAACCTCTCTGTCTCGCCCTGCGAATCACTGTCTCGCCCCACGAGAAATCCAACCCTGAAGGACAGAGACCATCACGGCTTACCCGTGATGAAGGCCACGGGCGTGGCAGATTGGAATTTGAAGTCTCGCCTCGCGAATAATCAGCTCGCCTCGCGAGAAAGCCAAACACTGAAGACCTGGTCATAAGATTCGCCCCGCGAGTAGTGTCTCGCCTCGCCAGCGTGCGCAGTCCAGAATCTGTATTTATAGTTTGTTTTAGGTCAGAATTGAGAACTCTCTTTTTCCTTTTATATTTTGACGGCTGCGAGATTGTTCGTAGGTTTTTGTCCTAGTTGTTAATGGAGAACTAGTCTCCTTCGATTGATCTGCTGTAATCGGGTTCCATTGATGCTTGACGTTCTGTAATTCCTGAACTCATTGCTATTCTCTTTCAATATTTGTTCTGTATGTTCTGTTTGCTTAATTCAGGATTATATAGAATATATATTGATTTGTTTCGATGATTGTGTGTTCCTATACTTAATCGCGTTTGCTTAATTCGCGTATGTTCATTCGTGTTTGCTTAATTCACGAGCGCTTCACCCCGTTTGCTTAATTCGGGAATTAGGAACATATGTCTCGTAGCGTCGGTTTCGCTTGTTAATTGATGTTACAATCGAAAAGAGATTAGAATCCTCTTAGGGCTTGGATTTATATGAACCGATGATAGTGGGAAACCGAAAGCAGTAGGTTGATCGTTTTTAGCTTTTTGATAATTATTTAGTTTGCATTATTTTTTGATTTGTTTTCTTAATTTAATATCAAATCCACCCCCCCCCCCCCCCCCCAAAACTGATTTTTCTGTTAACAACAACCCAAGAGTCCTTGTGAGACGATACTCGAGTGGTCGCACCCTAACTACCAATTTTTTAAACCGCTCGCTTTTTGACGCGTGCGCGACAGCGTGTCAAAATCGGCGCCGTTGCCGGGGACTCTTGTTGTTATTAACAGAAAATAATATTTCAAAAAAAAAAATTGCATTGCTGAATTAGTTACGGCTGCTTGTCTGGTTGTGAATGTTAGTACGCCCCATGGATAATTACATGTATGGTTATATGCTTAATGTTTATTATGAGCCACCATGCATATATTATCCTAACTTTGCTGGAAGTTATGAGTTTAGCAGTGGTTTTGACATGATTGGAGTGAATGAGGAGCAACCTTTCTATCATAGCCAACATGGAGGAGAACGCGACAGCTTGGATGAGATTGCCTCTTTGGTGCATCAAATGACAGTAAGCCATCACCAATATCAGGCCGACCCTACACTAGCCCAACTCAGTCTGGAAGACTTGGTACAACGGATGGCAGAACACAATCTTCAATTCCAACAGAGGCCAGAAGCTGATTTTCAGAAGTTGGCCGCTCAAATTGATCAAAGCCAACAGAGGATAGAAGCTGATTTTCAGAAGTTGGCTATTCAAATTGATCACATTGTATCCACCTCAGCTGCACTGCAAACTCAACGTCTCCTGGAGGAACATACAGATTCACAGATAGTTGTTCTTGACAATACTTCTTTTGAACATGATTTTGATAATGATGTCAAGAACATTATTACTGATGAACTGAGTGTTGAATTTCCAGACATTCAAGCCTTTTCTGATTCTGCTTATTGTACTATATGTACTGACTGTACTAACTCTAACCCTTGTGTGGTGTGTGCTGAGATTTTTGCATGTATAGCAGGTGATGGATTTGTCAGCACGGTGAATGAAGATCGTGCAGAAGTTGAAGCAGCACCAGAGACCCTCGACACTTGTTTGCCACCTCCCACTATGGAACAACCGGTGATGGAGTTCAAACCTCTGCCTGAGAGACTGGATTTTGCACCCTTGGATATGAAGACACTATGGCCAGTCCAAGAGGTTGAACCCCATTTTTATTGGGAGGACTTTGTAGATAAAGAGGTCAACTTTGACCCAAGAGGGAGGGAGAAGTCCGCCGCACTTGGCGGAGTTACCATAACTATCAGGTGCCCACTCCCATACTTATGCTGCATGCCATGGGATCCGGGAGGATCACATCGTACTTTGAGCATTCCGTGGCCGCTGTATCACAGACAGTGGGATCCCGGTGGAACCACCTCCATGAGTTTTTCTAAACCTTACTCCTTTTTAATTATTCTTGCTTTGTTTTGTTTTGTTTTCTTTTAGCTCTTGAATAATTTGAGAAGATCAAGAGTTTGTGTGTTGAGTCTTGTGTCGGCAAGCTTGATTGGGTTTTGTTGAATTTGGATAGATTGATTGCATGATATATGTTGACCATTGATGATTTTGCCCTAGATTTTGAAAAAGAAAATAGATCCCCATATGAAAAATTGAAAACTGAACTTTGAGATATTTTGTTATGATTGCATGATTTATGATAAGTTTAGGGTGAAAGGGTGCACACACTAGGGATTGAATCTCTGTCAAACAGTTGCAAAAATGTCCGGGTGAGGATTTAAGCCTCCAACATGCTTTTAATTGTGTGAATCACTTTTGAGTTGCACTTTCCCGAATTTGCTTGAGTCTCTTCATGGTTTGCATGTTTATGTGTAGCATCAGATGATTTGGGTAACTTTCTTTGAAATAGCCACTTGGCCTAAATTGAGCCATCCCTGCTGCTGCATGTTCCCTAGTTAGCCCCATTGAGCCTAATAAGCCTATTGTTTCTTGATAACCCTATGTTATGAGCCAAAATCTGGAAAAACCATGTTAACCCGATCTTAGGATTAGGAGAGCATGGAAGCTTAGCAAGAGAAGGTTTGTAAGAAACTAAGTTTGGGGTGGCTACAAGGATGTGACATGTCATTCTGGGGTGAGAAAAAAAATATATAATAAAAAGGTTGGAGCCAAAGGCAAGAAAAAAAAAGAAAAAGAAATAAAGGGGAAATAAAAGAACAAAAATGTCAAAAAAAAAGATATCTAAAGAAAAAGGATGTAGTCACCCAAAGCATAAAGAAAAATGGAAAAAGGAATCTGAGTGGAAGTTCAATGTGTAAAAATGCTCATGCTCTCTTAGTTCCTAGGGACTTAAGCCCAGTACCTTTGTATATCCTACCCTTAGCCAGGCCCCATTACAACCTTAAAAGAGCTTTTGATGTTGCATGCATGTTTCTGTGGGAACCTTGATTGAGATGAAAATAAAATTCATGGGAAATGCTCTTAAAAGTGAAATTGAGTGAAATGTTTATAACCTAGACAAACTGAGCGGATGAGTGAAACACTAAATTCCCTTGTGAGGAAGGCGATTGTTTAAATTTGGTGATCTCCCTTTTGTGTGTAACTTGGATCCCTTGCTTAGATTACTGACTGCATGAATGGTAGAATTCTCAATGTTTAAAGTAAATGAATGTGGGGATTGCATTGTTGAAAAGGGGGGAACATTGAGGAAAAATTGTTTTGTTGAAATTGCATGAAATTTGTGCGAATTTGATTGAACCTTTTAAGCTTGCCAAGTCTGAGTCCTTTTTGAGTTTTAGTTTGCTTGGGGACAAGCAAAGTTTAAGTTTGGGGTATTTTGATCAGCCTCTGGCTCATCTAGTTTTATGACTAGTATGACCGTGGTTTTGTGTTAATTGTACCTCATTTTCGCCCAAATTAGACTTGATTGTCTTCAAGCATCATTTTGAGTTTGTAAAGTATTTTTAGGTTAATTTAGATGATTTAGGGTCAAATAAAGAACTTACTGCTATTTCTTGTTTTCAGGTTAATAAAGAGAAGCAGTTCTGGAGTCTTCGCCCCGTGAGAGGCTAATCGCCTCGCGAGCCTGAAGCCTCACTGTGCCAGAAATGCCAACCTATCTGTCTCGCCCCTCGAGAAATCCAACCCTGAAGGACAGAGACCATCACGGCCTACCCGTGATGAAGGCCACGGGCGTGGCAGATTGGAATTTGAAGTCTCGCCTCGCGAATAATCAGCTCGCCTCGCGAGAAAGCCAAACACTGAAGACCTGTTCATAAGATTCGCCCCGCGAGTAGTGTCTCGCCTCGCGAGCGCGCGCAGTCCAGAATCTGTATTTATAGTCTGTTTTAGGTCAGAATTGAGAGCTCTCTTTTTCCTTTTAGATTTTGACGACTGCGAGATTGTTCGTAGGTTTTTGTCCTAGTTGTTAATGGAGAACTAGTCTCCTTCGATTGATCTGCTGTAATCGGTTCCATTGACGCTTGAGGTTCTGTAATTCCTGAACTCATTGCTATTCTCTTTCAATATTTGTTCTGTATGTTCTGTTTGCTTAATTCAGGATTATATAGAATATATATTGATTTGTTTCGATGATTGTGTGTTCCTATACTTAATTGCGTTTGCTTAATTCGCGTGTGTTCATTCGTGTTTGCTTAATTCATGAGCGCCTCACCCCGTTTGCTTAATTCGGGAATTAGGAACATATGTCTCGTAGCGTCGGTTTCGCTTGTTAATTGATGTTACAATCGAAAAGAGATTAGAATCCTCTTAGGGCTTGGATTTATATGAACCGATGATAGTGGGAAACCGAAAGCAGTAGGTTGATCGTTTTTAGCTTTTTGATAATTATTTAGTTTGCATTATTTTTTGATTTGTTTTCTTAATTTAATATAAAAGCCACCCCCCCCCCCCCCCCCCCCAAAACTGATTTTTCTGTTGACAACAACCCAAGAGTCCTTGTGAGACGATACTCAAGTTGTCGCACCCTAACTACATATTTTGTAAACCGCTCGCTTTTTGACGCGTGCGCGACAGCGTGTCCATGTGCAGAGACAAAACCAGACACTGGAAGAGCTGAGTTATGGGGTGAGTCACCACCATGACTCACCAAGCATTTATGAAACATTAAATTCAAGTAATCATGTCGTTTAAGTGAAATGACCAAAATACCCTTAACCTAACCTATCTTAGTTAAATGTTAACCATGGTTAAGGCAAGACATTACCAAATTTTCTTCTTCATCCTATTTGTGGTCCAAAACTCAGTCACATCTCCTTCAAACCACGTCCATTCATTTGTCTTGATTACTTTGGGTGTGAAATGTCCTAAATGCCTTTAGTCTTTAAAGGAATTACAAGTTGGTCCCAAAGTGATTTTACCATTTTGTCCCCAAGGAAATTTATTTGGACAAAAATACCGTCCCTTCACCCTTATGCGCGCTTCCCATCCCCTTCATTTGGTCACACTTAGGCAATTTTTCCTTCATCAAATCATCTTCGTCATCAACTTAACACTTTTCTCTCAAGAACACTTATAAACACTTAGTGATTTTTGTGAATAACTTGATCATCTTCATCGGTTTTTCTCATCAACAAGAGGTAACCTCTTCTCTCCATGATCAATCATGTATTCTCCTTCACTTATTTTGTAAGATTAAGCCATGAATCATCATTATCCAATTTCATGAAGCTTTATTCAAAAATCTCTAGCAAATTTTGGAAAAATCCATTTGAGATGAGATCAATTGCTATTAACTCATCATGATGCCTATATTGATCATCTAGAAGCATGAACACAAAAGAAATTTCCTCCTTATTTCTCCGTTGATGGCCGAAAACCCTAGGGTTTGGTGTAAATGGGTTTTGCTTCAAATTTTATCA
This sequence comes from Sophora flavescens, assembly GCA_030762895.1. Taxonomy (NCBI): domain Eukaryota; kingdom Viridiplantae; phylum Streptophyta; class Magnoliopsida; order Fabales; family Fabaceae; genus Sophora; species Sophora flavescens. Next base: position 103,619,112 of record CM061065.1, read on the forward strand.
TATGATACTTGATTTCATCTCTTTACTGCCTATGGTTCTGGAACCCAAGTGATTCGAAAATCAAATCAAATTCTAGCCTATTTTTACTCATGAGGGCCGAAACCCTAACCTTGTTGGTTGGATGAGTTTTGATTCAAATCTTAGTCAAATGATCATTGATAATGTCTTTATCACGCTTAAGTATCATTAATCCAAGAGTTTGTTAAATTTTAACACCTCTAGCTTAGAAATCTTATGAAGGCCGAAATCTAGTTCACATGAGCTAGATGAGTTTTGTTTGATTTTGTTAATTTTGTTTGTGATTTGTTATGAAGGATCAAACTGTGTTTGATTATTCTGTGTTGTGCGGAGGAAACCAGAATCAAATCGGAAAAACACTTCGAGAACGAGACTTGAAATCTTCAAGAGGTAAGGGGAGTTTACCCGAGGAGTTTAAGATAGCCATATGCTATCTTAGTGTGTTGTCTGTGATGCATGCAATAATTGTAATGTATGCTATACTCTGTTGTAGTGAATTTATCTACTGTTGAGTGATGGATTGAGAAACCTGACAGTGGTCAGTGTTCAAATTAATTTGAGGATAAAAGCTTGATAAGCTTAAATATTTAATCAAAGTGATTAAATTGTGGAAATTTGAGGAAAAGTGAAAAAAAAAATTATTTTAATAATATTTTCGGTGAAAGATGAGTCAATGAGTGACAGTAAGCTTATGAATCATCATAAATAATATAAAATGTTATTTGAAGTGATTAAGTTATGAAAATAATGTAATATTGACGTCGGAACAATTATTTATAACAGAAAAGTCATTTTGAGTTATAAAAGGATTTTTTTACAGCAAAATTTTGAGAAAACGGTTATACTTTTGTTAATGAATTTATTTAGAAAGGACTTTTAAAGAGTTGATGTTTTCGTGTGAATGTTTTATAAATGATTTTAACTGAGCGAAATGTTCTAAAGAAGAAAAGTGAACCTAATAACCGAGACGTCAGAATTCTAGTGTTCTGTTAACACATAGATCATGGATCCGTGTTAGTGGACCGGTGTGTCCTGTAAAAGTTTTGTGGACTGTGTGTCCTATAATTGATATGGTGACTGTGTATCCCATATCTGTGGGCCTAAGACCGGTGCATCAGTTTAGGGCTTTGCAATTGAGCACTCGGACTGTGTGTCCTGTGTTGAGTGTAAAACACTTGGACTGGTGTGCTCTGTGTTTGTTTAAAGGGGAAAAAGACTTAATATTAAATTAACCATGGTCGTGAGCTTTTGAGCTTCGACAAGGGAAGAACATAACGAAAAAGAAAACAAGGCAAGAATAAAAGTTTTTCCATGCATCATTTGGCAGACGTGCCATGTGTTAAATTATAGATCATTGAGTCCTGGTGTGTTGGCCAATGTATCTTTATGGACTATGTTTCCATTTATCGCGATAACCATTTTTCCTTTGTAAGATTGGAAAGTGGGTCTAGGAAAGGTCGGGCTATGCTACGACTAATTCTGGAGCTCGGATATTAGTGTATTTTACAGGACGAGTTATGTTACGACTATCATTGGAGTTCATGTAAACTACGCTATGATGATGTTTGGAGATCATGTCCTACCGAGTTACTTACTTAAATAGTTAGAACTCGAAACCTTGATGGACAAAATAATTGATGTTATTGAATGGAAGTTGGGATCTCTGGAGATTAGGTATCAAATTAGAGCCTGAATATTGAAATGTCATGTATTTTTATAAAATCGTGATGATTGTCGGGTATGAATCCCTTTGACAAATTATTATGTTGTTTGGATAATTCCCATATATTGTGAATATCATGTATATGTTGTTTTGTGTGTCGTGCATGTGGTTATCTTATCAAAACTCATATATTGGTATCTCACCCTTGCATATTTTCTTGTTGTTTTATCTACGTTGTATATATATATATATATATATATATATATATATATATATATATATATTAGTACAGATGAACTCCGAGGAGATGAATCTATCGTACTTAAGGATCAAATCCCTGATCTTTGTGAATGCCGGCGATCGTGGGGCTTGGGTGATCAATAAGGGAGCTCGGAGTGCTACTTACACCGGACCAGTTTGTATCATTAAGGGTACTAATTCAGAACCTACATCACGTTCGTATCAGACTTTGACTGTGGAGATACTTTTACCACCTCTCTGGTTACTTATCGATTTTCTTGTAGATTAGGAACTTAAATGTCCTGATACTTCCATAGTTCCGGGAGTAGAGGTATCCTCACTAGATATCCTGGTAAGATGGGAGAACCATGGTGGTCTTCCCAACGATAATTATTAGTATTGACCAACTGTAGGATTTTTAATATTGTTTTTAATTAAGGTAATGGTATTTTTGTTAGTATGTGGATTTACTACGGAGAGCCATCCTTGTTGAGTTGTGGTGTCAGACTACCGCTACTTTGTAGTTATGTCTTTATATTCTTATGTTATGACTTTGAGAAATGACCTGTTATTATAAAGGTCCTAATGTAAAAAAAATTGATGATGTAAATGTGTATATATGAGGTTTGTTTGTATGAAGTAAGAAAGAAAAAAAACATTATCACTATTTTTTAATAAGGATAAGTAACTAGAAAACATTATTTTTCGAAATAAACCAGTAAATTATTTTTTTATTTCCACACGTGTTCACGAGGTAATGCACAAGGGGGGTGTTACAAATGGTATTAGAGCTGGTCGAGTCTTTCGGGAACCTTGGGGAATAGGTCTGTTAGGTTTTTGTTGTGTGATCTCTGGTTGGACTTTGTTTGAATTGTTTCTTTGTTGAAACAATGTATGTTGACACACAAGTACGTACGTTTTGATGGGTTCTAGTTGGGTTGAGACCTTGTGAGAACTCGTGTTTAGTAAATGGTACTTATGTTCATGTTGACACATTCATTCATCCCTTTGGGATTGTGTCAGACATTTGAATGACGTACCTGTCATTGATAATTTTTTGTGAGAATTTTCTTAGAATGTTCCAGGTTTACTGTTTGCAAAGGATATTGAGTTTTCGATCGATCTAGTTTCTAGATTCGGGTTGATCTATATCACTTTGTGTAGGATGTCGCCTACAAAGTTAATCGAGTGAGACGACTCGATTCTAACTAGAAGATCTGTGGTCTAAACAGTTTGTTAGACCGGGTATTTTCCGTAGGAAGCATCAATGTTGTGTGAAGTTTTGAGACTCTGCGTGGATTTCCGACAACTCAACAAAGTGACGATTATGAACAAGTATTCTCTACCATGCGTAGTTGATTTGATAGATCACTCACGTGGAGTTGCTATCTACTCAAAGATCGACTTGAGGACGAGTTGTCACCAGATTGGAGTGAAGAATTATTTAAGATTTTGTGTCGTTGACTCATCTTATGAGGAAAGATCAACTCTCCGTATGTCTAAGAGACTGACCAAGTTGTCCGTGATTGTGCCGATTCAGGGTGACCATACTAAGCGCGTCATAAAAGACCTTGTGCTTGTGGGAAACCAAGGCGAATAGATTTGAATCTTCAACCTTAGGTGAGTGTCTCAGGATTAAGAAAATTCTTATATGTACTGTTCATTCCTTATTGACAATTGTTCCTCAGATTCCTATGGTTGCATTAGACAATCACAATGGTACGTTTTGTACGTGCCAAACTCACTTTTCTGACCTTGATTTAAAGTCTATCATGACTTATCAATTGATTATGATAGTCTGGATATTTTCATAATTCTTTGAAAATATGTTATGAGTATTTCTTGAGTTGTGTAATACAGATGGCTTCTTGCTAATTGAAGTTTCTTGTTGAAAACTTACTCTAGTCTCTTTTACTTTTGGTAGATGTGATTTAGTCTGAATTTTTGACCGACTGTTTCCTTTTAAATCTTCGTTTTGTAAATTCCTGGTACTAATTGAATCCTCTTGAGGTTAGGAATTGTTCATCTTTTGATTTCCTAACCCGATGGAAGTTCTTGTGAAAGAAGGAACTTTAATAGAGTCATGTTTGTAAACATGTATTAGTTATACATTTTTACACTCACAAACCAATTGAAGAATCTTTTTACATACTGGACATTTTTTTTACATACTGTATTAGCTTGTAAACATGTATTAGCTATTCTTTGTGCTTTCTTGTGAAAGCGAAATCCAGAAATTTTTTGTCTTGAAGATCTTTTTTCAAATGCTTGTGAGTAGGTTGACGAAGTCGACACCCTTCTTACCTGCTTAGGACCATTGTGTAGTGGAGAAGCTAACAGAAGTATGTATCAGAGGACTGATCAAACATCATAAAGAATCTTCCAGCATCGTTCTAAATAAAGCACGAAAAAACTTACCTCAAGTGTTGGGCAAAGTTTGCATCGAGCGTTAAGAACCAAGTTGAAGTTAATGTTTAGCTTATCATCCTGAGCTAGATGGACAAGCAAGAAAGGAATTGTAACAACCCATTTTTACTGTTTTTACGGTTTTTACCGTTTTGTTGTTTTTGCTGTTTTTACTGTTTTTCAATTATCGGTAGAATTTTAATTGTTTGTAATTTTTATATTGGATTTGGAAAATGATTTTTAATTAAATAAAATCATAGTTATACTCTACCTTATGGTATAAGCTTATGGTAAAAATTTGGGTTTAAAACTCAGATGAAACCCGGTCTGCGTTTTTACTGTTAGTAAGATTTTACTGATCAGAAGACCTAATTTTAACCTGCGAACGAAATGAATATATTTTTTATTTCATTTCCAACAATATAGGATATTTTCAAAATTTTCAAAATAAATAAGTTATTATACTCGATTCGGGCGTAAAACCCTAAATCGCGTAATTGACGGAGTCGAGAATGGACGTGTACAGACAAAACCCGACGTCGGATGCTGAGACCTCTTGCCACCTAGGATGGTGAGTGACATGGATGAGTAACCCATGTCATGATTACTTTTTACAAAATATCTAGATATTTCTTTAAACTAGTGTAAAGACCATTTTGCCCTTGGACGATTTTACCCTTGAACTTTCATCGAAATGACAAGTTTGTCCCACAATTTGTGGACACAAATCAGCCACATCTCCAACCAATCCTCACCACATGTTTGTCATGATGGCTTTAGGTGTGAAATGTCCAAAATGTCCTTGAATTTTAATGGAACTACAAGTTAGTCCCTATGTATTTTTACCATTTTGTCCCCAAGGCAATTTTTGATGGACAAAACTACCCCTCACTCCCTTAATTTCGTGCAGCCTCCCCACATCCACACTTAGTCATTTTCTAACTTCATCTTCATCATCTCACATTTTCTCTCAAAAACCTAAGAACACCATAGTTGAGTTTGTGAAGAAAGTGCTTGATTCCTTTCCCATTTTTCAATTCCAAGAGGTATACCATACTCTACTCACTCAATCATGATCATGTTCTACAATTATTTTCATGATTCAATGCCTTGTTCATTATTTTCAATTCTTAGATCTTGAACTTCAAAAATCTCTAGAAAATCATAGAAAAATCCTTTTAATGTGATTCCAATTTCTATGATCTTCATATGACTTCTATTTTCATTATCCAAAAGCTAGAAAATTTGGATATTTCGAGCTATTTATTTTAGAGTTGGCCGAACCATGCTCAAAATGGGTTTGGTAGTTTTTCTTCATTTTTAACTTGTTGTTCTGTTGATGATTCATGGGTAGGTTTTGGTTGTACAAAATCTTGAGTTCTTGGTGAACATCATCCTCTTGTATCAATTGATCAACAAAGGTATGGGGGGAGATTACCATCATCCTACCTTAGGGTAGACATGTTGATTGTTTACTTAGTGTTATTTTGTGTAAATGGTCTTATAAATTATAAGTATATAATTTGTGTAATTTATTGATTTATATGTGTGTGATCCTCTTGGTGGGATTGATTGATGTTTGGGTTTGTGGTAGAATTACTATTGATGTTGAATATGATTATATAATGCATGACTACATGAGAAAATTATATAAACCACTTTTAGGTCATTCGGCCTTGGCTGTTAAAAAGGGTTCCATGATGTGGTAAATTGTTTGAATAATTTTTTTGAGAAGTAACTGAGTATACAGAATATAGAAATTGGTTTGGATTGATTTGGATGTGTATAATGAAAGTTATGGATTTATGAGTCCTTAGGGACTATATTGCAATTTCTGAGAATTTCAGTGGCTGCACTGAAATTCATTTTATTGAATGTTAATATTGTATTACTTGATGAGACAAAACCATAAAAATTGGTTTGGTGTTAATTGGATTAATATATAAAAAGTTATAACCTTTTTGGTGAAAAAGGACCTTTTTGCAATTATTGAAAAATATTTAGTACAGAAAAGTGCTTTCTGGAAAATTTGAGAGCAACTGAAAAATATTTATAAAGAAGTTGGTTTGGTGTAATTTGGAGTTATAAAGAAAAAGTTATAAGGTTTTAAGTGAAAAAAAGGACTATTTTGTAATTAATGAAAGTTTAGGGACTAAAATGCAATTTTCGAAAATAAATGTAATTGGACAGCTAAAAACTTTTTCCATGCTGATAAAACTGTTCTAAAACTCCAAAATGAGTTTTGGACTATTGGAGTGTAAAATTGTTGAGAAAGGATTTACGTGATTTACAAAATTAACGACGTTCGGTCAAATTTGGGGAATTTTGTATAAATGATGTAAGATCAGTATTTCAACTTTTCCCATGAGTAATATAACTTAGGAGAATAAGACATTTGAGTTTAAGAACCATATCTTTAAAAGTTGGGCTTTTTCAGCCTAAATTAAGTAAAAAGCGGCAAAACCGTTGTTTAACATTTTAAAGATTTTTGAGGAAATGTTTTGGAGAAATTGACACCTAAGTATCTTTGAGGGCTATTACTCTTGAAAATGGATTGGATTTTATCTAAAGGTTTTGGTTCTAAGCCAAAAGGATTTTTGTCTTTCAAGACGAGATTTTACTGTAAAATGTAAAAAAAAACTAAGTCAAGAATGACTTAGTGAAAATACGAATGTAATAATTTATGACGTGGGGTGGAACACGACCTTATGCCATAAATTATGGATAATTTATTATCCATATTCCATAAAATTTAATGGACCCAGTAGGATTTGTTTTATTGAAAGCCAAAGAAAAAGACTCAACTAGAAAAGTACAGAGGAATAAAAAATTGGACCTATGTTCCAATCTCATAACGTGCTAGATTTCGTAATCAAGTATTCTAAGAAAACTTTGCACAAAGATGAAAGGTTACTTGAGAACTTTAGCTTAATGATTAAGTACCGGTGATTCGGACTTAACGACATCTAGCATCTGTTACAGTACGTTGAAAGGATTCTGATGGAATCAAACTATGTCATCCGATGGATAGACGAGAAGAACGTATTTCCGGCAAAGTTGCCTAAACACATAGTGAAACTATGTTCTGTAAGGCCGTTGTGCCTAGGAGATCGACCTAACACTTTAATACGGGTGCGAATTTCGTAGTGACGATCTATTGATGCTTAGGGGTGTCGGGGTATGAAATACTCATATAGGCCCAGTTGGTTGCTCTTATGTGGCATGGTGATCTTGAAATACACCGACATACTCTACTAGACACTATGTATTTTCTGGTAGTGTAGGATGTTCCCAAAAAAGCCAATGTGCACGTTGATGACTCTGGATGCATTCTATTGCCCAAGGTTGGCGTAGTCCGGAACAATCCTCCGAACCACTCTCTCCGACTGTTTGTTAAAACCATGGTATAGGGGATCAGAGGTCATTCCTCGAGTCTTAGATGTCTCATATCTAGGAAAAGCGGTGCCTTGTGATTATGTTGTCGTGAAACATTATTATTTCTGTTGTGATGGATCATATAAATGTTTATTGATATTTGTGCGTACCTATGTGTCGTACCACTGCATGTCTACGTTAGGTGTAAGATGAACGGAAATGTCACCTCATTTCTTTATTTTCTGGTTTGTTGTTTTCTATCTTGCGTTGGACGAAGATGACGACAACACTGTTTCTCCATCACATCCTGCTGGAGTTTGAGCGTACTTGGAGAGATGGACACCGTCTCGAGGGCTTTAGTACAATGGAATTTTCTCAGTATTTTGTGTCTGGCCAGTGTTGTGTCTATGTTATATTTTGTGGAGCTATGTCTCTAAAGATATTATTATTATAAACAAATTTCAGTCTGTTGTTATTTACTGGCGTTGGTAATTCCGCCTTCTTTCTGAATATGTATGACTGATAATACTTGGAACTTGGTTTGTATAATATTGATGCATAAGTTGATGTTATATGTTAAAGACTATGTATGGTATTATTGCGAAAGAGAAAAGAAAAAAAAAATAAACCCATATTTTTGGCAAAATAATTATTTTCCGTTTTACTCGGTCTTATAAAAATAGAAATGTCACAAACAATGTAGCGCCCGAGAGGGTGTTACATTATTTGGTATCAGAGTTGACTGAGTCTGTTAGGGTTTGTGGTTTAGGTATGTCTATGTTTGTGCTTTGTGTTTTGTGTGCTTTTGGTATTATTTCTAGAAGAAATGATACTTTTTGGGTGAGTTTATTGTAATCTACATGACTGATTGATTTTGGTCTTGTAGGATTATAATGGCTCGTGGCGAAGGAACTACGGCTATGAATGCAGCTGTGAGAGCAATGTCACAAATGACTGCCGCGTTTGTTAGACGCGAGGAAAGGGGAGTTGAAAGCAAAGGACTGGATGAATTCTTGCGTAGAAATCCGACGGAATTCAAAGGTGAGTTCAAGCCTGAGAAAGCTGAGCTATGGATTCAATCTTTGGAGAAGTTTTTTGCTGTGATGAGGTGTACCAATAACTATAAGGTTACTTATGCTGCCTACATGCTGGTGGGCGATGCTGAGAATTGGTGGAGAGGAGCTGGCCAAGTTCTCGAGCATGATCAACAAGAGGTGAATTGGGAAGCTTTTCGTAGGAAGTTTCTGGAGAAGTACTTTCCGGCAAGTGCCAGAGATGCTAAAGAAATGGAATTTCTACAGCTGAAGCAAGGCACTATGACTGTAGCTGAATACGGCACCAGATTTGAAAGCCTGTCAAAGTTTTCTGCCTATCTGAGTGACAATCCACATGAAGGGTGGAAGTGTCGCAGATTCGAAGGAGGATTGCTATATGAACTGAAAGAAGTAGTGGTTCCAATGGAAATATCCGTATTTCCGAGGCTGAGGACAAGTGTAGACAGATAGAGGATTTGAAGGCGAGTCGTGATGATAATCAACAGAGTTATGGACCATCTATGTTCAATAGGGGGAACTACAAGAATAACAATTAATTCCAGAGGAAGCCATACAATAGGCCACAAGGTCGGCAGCAGTTCCAACAACGATCTTTTGGTGGAAGAAGTGGAGGTGCTGGTTCATCTAGGAATGTTCCACATAAATGCATGAAGTGTGGCATGGGTCACGCAACCAAAGACTGCAAGATTGCGAGAATCATTTGTTTTAAGTGTGGGCAGCCTGGACATGTGGCTAGAAATTGTGGACGATCTAATACGGAACCATCGGCCAACAATGTGCGAGCTGCAAGGCCTAGAGCTGGAGGAAGAGTTTATACAATGAGTGGTACCGAGACCTCTCATAATGATGATCTGATTCAGGGACAGTGTGTCATAGGAGGTAAATATTTAACTGTACTGTTTGATTCGGGTGCGACACATTCGTTCATTTCATATGACTGTGCTAAATTACTAGGATTACCTGTGTCTTCTTTACCTTTTGACTTGACTATATCTACTCCTACTGCTAAACCTGTTTTGACTACTACAGCTTGTTTGAATTGTGTTACCTTTGTAGAATATAGGAAATTTTTGGTTAATTTAATCTGTTTGACTCTTTCGCAAATAGATGTGATACTAGGAATGGATTGGTTATGTTCTAACCATATCCTGTTAGACTGTGCCAATAAATCCTTAATTTTTACTAAGGATGAGATTTCTGGATTTTTGTCTGCTAACCGAGTAAAAGCTTCTTTGAGAGAGGGAGCTCAAGGATACATGTTACTGTTTTCCTTAGACGTCAAGAGTGAGATTGACTTACAGTCCATACCTGTCGTCAATGAGTTTCTTGAAGTTTTTCCTGAAGATGTACCTGGACTACCACCTATTCGAGACATTGAGTTTGCGATTGATCTGGTACCAGGCTCTGGACCGATATCCATGGCACCATACCGTATGTTGCCATCAGAGCTAGAAGGCTTGAATAATCAAATAGTGGAACTGATGAGGAAAGAATTCATAAGACCTAGTGTATCACCCTGGGGAGCTCCAGTTTTGCTTGTGAAGAAGAAGGATGGAACTTCTCGCTTATGTGTAGACTTTCGTCAGTTAAACAAAGTGACTATCAAGAACAAATATCCATTACCGAGGATTGACGATTTGATGGATCAGTTGCATGGAGCAGTAGTTTTCTCAAAGATAGATTTACGATCTGGTTATCATCAGATTCGTGTGGAGGCAGAGGATATCCCGAAGACAGCGTTTCGAACATGCTATGGGCATTATGAGTATCTTGTGATGTCGTTCGGAGTGACGAATGCACCTGCTATATTCATGGATTACATGAATAGGATTTTTCGTCCTTATCTAGATAAGTTTGTCGTTGTCTTTATAGACGACATTCTAATCTATTCTCTTAATCCAGAGAAGCATGTTGAACATCTCAGTATGGTTCTCCAAATCTTAAAAGAGAAATACGCGAAACCCGAAAAGTGTGAATTTTGGTTAGATGAAGTTCAATTTTTAGGACACGTTATCTCGAATGAAGGTATCGCAGTGGATCCGTCAAAAGTTGAAGCTATTCTAAAATGGGAGAGACCAAAGACGATAACAGAAACTCATAGTTTCGTAGGTTTAGCTGGATACTATAGGATGTTCATCGAGGGATTCTCCAAAATAGTAGGACCTCTTACCCAACTAACGCGAAAAGACCAAGAGTTTGCGTGGATTGAAGCGTGCGAGGAAAGTTTCCAAGAGTTGAAGAAAAGGTTGACTACTTCACCTGTGTTAGTGTTACCTGCTCCTAAGGAATCTTTCGAGGTATATTGTGATGCTTCACATCAAGGGTTAGGTTGTGTGCTAATGCAAAACCGGAAAGCGGTAGCTTATGCTTCAAGACAATTGAAAATTCATGAGAGGAACTACCCAACGCATGACTTGTAGCTAGCGGTTGTGGTTTTTGCACTGAAAACATGGAGGCATTATTGGTATGGAGCAACGTTCAACGTTTTTGGTGATCACAAAAGCTTGAATTACTTGTTTGATCAAAAGGAGCTCCACATGCGACAGTGACATTGGTTGGAATTTCTGAAGGATTATGATTTCCAACTACAGTATCACCCTGGGAAAGCAAATGTAGTAGCGAATGCCTTGAGTAGAAAATCAATTCATGCGTCTGCAATGATGGTCAAAGAGCAAGAGTTGTTAGAGCAATTCTGAGATATGCAGTTGACAATTGAAATGTCACCAGGAAAGCTTTGCTTAGGTATGATTACTGTTTCCAATGAATTGATGGAACGGATACAAGAAAAACAAGAAAGTGATCAGTACCTACAAGAAGAAAGGGAATTAGTGCGACAAGGAGCAGTATCAGAATTCAAAGTGGGAACTGATGGAATCCTAAGATTCGGAGAAAGGATTTGTATACCGGACGATTCTGAGCACATAAAGTTGATTCTGGAGGAAGCTCACAAGAGTAAACTAAGTTTACATCCAGGAGCAACAAAGATGTATCAAGATCTCAAGCGATTGTATTGGTGGTACGGAATGAAGAGAGACGTGATGGAATATGTCGCTTCCTGTCTTGTTTGTCAAAAAGCTAAGATGGAACATAAAAGACCATCGGGAATGCTACAACCTTTGAACATTCCAGAATGGAAATGGGATAGTATCAAGATGGATTTTGTGACAAGTTTTCCAAAGACCTGAAAGGGACATGATGCGATATGGGTAATAGTTGATCGACTAACCAAGTCGGCTCACTTTTTGCCTATCAACATAAAGTATTCAATGGAGAAATTGACTCATTTATATATCGGGGAGATTGTCAAATTACATGGTGTACCATCGAGTATTATTTCGGATCGAGATCCGAGGTTTACGTCGAGATTCTGGTAAAGTTTACAAGAATCACTCGGAACAAAACTCTGATTGAGTTCTGCATATCATCCACAGACGGATGGACAATCGGAGAGGACAATCCAATCATTTGAAGACTTACTGAGAGCTTGTGTGTTGGACCATGCTGGAAGTTGGGATGAATTTCTACCGTTGATAGAATTCACCTACAACAACAGTTTCCACTCGAGCATAGGAATGGCACTCTATGAAGCTTGGTCGACGATGTAGAACACCTTTGTGTTTGTACCAAGATGGAGAAAGTTTGGTGTTGGGTCCAGACATCGTGCAACAGACAACAGAAAAGGTGAAAATGATTTAGGAGAAAATGCGGACAACTTAGAGTCGACGGAAGCGTTATGGGGATAAGAGACGACGACCTCTGGAGTTTGAGGAAGGCAATCATGTGTTTTTGAGAGTCATGCCTATGACTGGGGTTGGCAGGGTAATTAAATCCAGGAAACTTACTCCTAAATTCATTGGACCTTACCAAATTCTTCATCGAGTAGGTCCTGTAGCTTACCAAATTGCCTTACCGCCTTTTCTTTCAAATCTTCATAGTGTTTTTCATGTGTCTCAATTGCGAAAGTATATTCCTGATCCTAGTCATGTCATAGTACCTGATACAATACAATTGAAAGATAACTTAATCTATGAGGCATTACCTGTGAGGATCGAGGATCAAAGAGTGAAACAACTATGAAGGAAGACAATTTCATTGGTTAAAGTGATCTGGAACGTAACGACAGGATATGCTACATGGGAATTGGAGGACAGGATGAAGGAACAATACCCGCATTTGTTTTAAGGTAACTTTAATTTCGCGGACGAAATTCTTTTTAGAGGGGTAGTATTGTAATACCCCATTTTCACTGTTTTTACTGTCTTTACGGTTTTTACCTTTTTGTTGTTTCTGTTGTTTTTATTGTTTTCAATTGTCGGTAGAATTTTAATTGTTCGTAATATTTATATTGGATCTAGAAAATGATTTTTAATAAAATAAAATCAGTTATACTCTACGTTATGGTAGAGGCTTATGGTAAAAAATTGGGTTTAAAACTCAAACGAAACCCGGTCTGCGTTTTCACTGACAGCAAGAATTTTCTGATCAGAAAACCTAATTTTGACCCGCGAACAAAATGAATATATTTTATATTTCATTTCCAACAATATAGGTTATTTTGAAAATTTTCAAAATAAATAAGTTATTATACTCGATTCGGGCGCAAAACCCTAAATCGCGTAATCGACGGAGTCGAGAATGGACGTACAGAGACGAAACCTGACGTCAGATGCTGAGACCTCTTGCCACCTAGGATGGTGAGTCACATGGATGAGTCACCCATGTCATGATTACTTTTTACAAAATATCTAGATATTTCTTTAAACTAGTGTAAAGACCATTTTACCCTTGGACGATTATACCCTTGAACTTTCATCGAAATGACAAGTTTGCCCCACAATTTGTGGACACAAATCAGCCACATCTCCAACCAATCCTCACCACATGTTTGTCATGATGGCTTTAGGTGTGAAATGTCCAAAATGTCCTTGAATTTTAATGGAACTACAAGTTAGTCCCTATGTATTTTTACCATTTTGTCCACAAGGCGATTTTTGATGGACAAAACTGCCCCTCACTCCCTTAATTTCGTTCAGCCTCCCCACATCCACACTTAGTCATTTTCTAACTTCATCTTCATCATCTCACATTTTCTCTCAAAAAGCTAAGAACACCATAGTTGAGTTTGTGAAGAAAGTGCTTGATTCCCTGCCCATTTTTCAATTCCAAGAGGTATACCATACTCTACTCACTCAATCATGATCATGTTCTTCAATTATTTTCATGATTCAATGCCTTGTTCATTATTTTCAATTCTTAGATCTAGAACTTCAAAAATCTCTAGAAAATCATAGAAAAATCCTTTTAATGTGATTCCAATTTCTATGATCTTCATATGACTTCTATTTTCATTATCCAAAAGCCTGAAAATTTTGGATATTTCGAGCTATTTTTTTAGAGTTGGTCGAACCATACTCAAAATGGGTTTGGTAGTTTTTCTTCATTTTTAACTTGTTGTTTTGTTGATGATTCATGGCTAGGTTTTGGTTGTGCAAAATCTTGTGTTCTAGGTGAACATCATCCTATTGTTTCAAGTGATCAACAAAGGTATGGGGGAGATTACCATCATCCTACCTTAGGGTAGACATGTTGATGGTTTACTTAGTGTTATTGAGTGTAAATGGTCTTATAAATTATAAGTATATAATTTGTGTAATTTATTGATTTATATGTCTGTTATCCTCTTGGAGGGATTGATTGATGTTTGTGTTTGTGGTAGAATTACTATTGATGTTGAATATGATTATATGATGCATGACTACATGAGAAAATTATATAAATGACTTTTTAGGCCTTTCGGCCTTGGCTGTTTAAAAGGGTTCCATGATGTGTTAAATTGTTTGAATAATTTTTATGAGAAGTAAATGAATATATAAGAATATAGAAATTGGTTTGGATGGATTTGGATGTGTATAATGAAAGTTCTGGATTTATGAGTCTTTAGGGACTAAATTGCAATTTCTGAGAATTTCAGTGGCTGCACTGACATTCATGTTCTTGAATGTTAATATTGTAGTCCTTGATGAGACAAAACCATAGAAATTCGTTTGGTGTTAATTGGATTAATACATAAAATGTTATAAGCTTTTTGGTGAAAAAGGACCTTTTTGCAATTATTGAAAAGTATTTGGTGCAGAAAAGTGATTTCTGGAAAATTTGAGGGAAACTAAAAAATATTTCTAAAGAAGTTGGTTTGGTGTGATTTGGAGTTATAAATAAAAAGTTATAAGGTTTTAAGTGAAAATGGACTATTTTGTAATTAATGAAAGTTTAGGGACTAAAATGTAATTTTAAAAAATAAATGTAATTGGACAGTTAGAAACTGTTTTTCATGCCGCTAAAACTTTTCTAAAACTCCAAAATGAGTTTTGGACTATTAGAGTGTAAAATCATTGAAAAAGGATTTACGCGATTTACAAAATTAACGACGTTCGATCAAATTTTAGGAATTTTGTATAAATGATGTAAAATCAGTGTTTCATCTTTTCTCATGAGTAATATTACTTAGGAGAATAAGACATTTGAGGTTAAGAACCATATCTTTAAAAGTTGGGCTTTTTAAGCCTAAATTAAGTAAAAAGCGGCAAAACCGTTGTTTAACATTTTAAAGATTTTTGAGGAAATGTTTTGGAGAAATTGATACCTAAGTATCTTTGAGGGATATTACTCTTGAAAATGGATTGGATTTTATCTAAAGGTTTTGGTACTATGCCAAAAGGATTTTTGTCTTTCAAGATGAGATTTTACTATAAAATGTAAAAAAACCTAAGTCAAGAATGACTTAGTGAAAATATGAGCGTAATAATTAATGACGTGGGATGGAACACGACCTTATGTCATAAAGTATGGATAATTTATTATCCATATTCCATAAAATTTAATGGACCCAAAAGGTTTGTTTTATTGAAAGCCAAAGAAAAAGGCTCAACTAGAAAAGTACAGAGGAATAAAAAATTGGACCTATGTTCCAATCTCATAACATGCTAGGTTTCGTAATCAAGTATTCTAAGAAAACTTTGCACAAAGATGAAAGGTTACTCAAGAACTTTAGCTTAATGATTAAGTACCTGTGATTCGGACTTAACGACATCTAGCATCTGTTACAGTACGTTGAAAGGATTCTGATGGAATCAAACTATGTCATCCGATGGATAGACGAGAAGAACGCATTTCCGGCAAAGTTGCCTAAACACATAGTGAAACTATGTTCTGTAAGGCCGTTGTGCCTAGGAGATCGATCTAACACTTTAATGCGGGTGCGAATTTCATAGTGATGATCTATTGATGCTTGGGGGTGTCGGGGTATGAAATTCTCATATAGACCCAGTTGGTTACTCTTTTATAGCATGGTGATCTTGCAATACACCGTCATACTCTACTAGACACTATGAATTTTCTGGTAGTGTAGGATGTTCCCGAAAAAGCCAATGTGTACGTTGATGACTCTGGATGCATTCTATTGCCCAAGGCTGGTGTGGTCCGGAACAATCCTCCGAACCACTCTCTCCGACTGTTTGTTAAAACCATGGTATAGGGGATCAGAGATCGTTCCTCGAGTCTTAAATGTCTCTTATCTAGGAAAAGCGGTGCCTTGTGATTATGTTGTCGTGAAACATTATTATTTCTGTTGTGATGGATGATATAACTGTTTATTGATATTTGTGCGTACCTGTGTGTCGTCTCACTGCATGTCTACGTTAGGTGTAAGATGAATGGAAATCTCACCTCATTTTTGTATTTTCTGGTTTGTTGTTTTCTATTTTGAGTTGGATGAAGATGACGACAACACTGTTTCTCCATCATATCTTGCTGGAATTTGAGCGTACTTGGAGACATGGACACCGTCTCGAGGGTTTTAGTACAATGGAATTTTCTCAGTATTTTGTGTCTGGCCAGTGTCGTGTCTATGTTATATTTTGTGGAGCTATGTCTCTAAAGATATTATTATTATAAACACATTTCAGTCTGTTGTTATTTACTGGCGTTGGTATTTCCGCCTTCTTTCTGAATATGTATGACTGATAATACTTGGAACTTGGTTTGTATAATATTGATGCATAAGTTGATGTTATATGTTAAAGACTATGTATGGTATTATTGCGAAAGAGAAAAGAAAAAAAAAAATAAACCCGTATTTTTGGTAAAATAATTAATTTCCGTTTTACTCGGTCTTATAAAAATAGAAATGTCACAGACAATGTAGCGCCCGAGAAGGGTGTTACAAGAATTGATCCTTAGAAGGTTAGCTGGGAGTAAGTGTAGTACCTAAACACGACAAGAGGTGAGCGGATTTTTATTGAGGTGTAGATGTGACTGGTAAGCTGAGAATTTCTAGAATTAATATCAGTAAGTAAGATGATTTCGGTAGATTTTATCATGATTGAGGCAGAGTTCGCTAAAGGAAATCTAGGGTAATGATCAAATGCTCGTAGCTAATATTTAATTGTATGATTGGAAGAATTACAGGAAAGAGTCTATAGTAGTTTTACCTAAGCTGAATGTGAGTGGAAAATAGGAGTTCTTAAGTAAAACTAAGTTGTTAGAAAAGTTCAAAAATCTAAGAGTTAGATAATTCTACCCTACATGATCTCTTTTGGTTCAATTGCATTAAGAGGTGCAATAAAGTTATTTTGAGGTTGAGATGTGTGAGGTGATATAAATTGGAGTGGTAAATTATAATCAAAAGGGACTAAGATTATGATTGGATACTTTGAGTAGGAAATTGATGCATGTTGCTGTAAAGGTATTGTTGATCTTCGTGTTATTTGTGAGAGTTAGATAATTAGAATAAGGTTTTCCATTGGAGCAGTGTTGAGAAGAGGAGTGATTAAGTTTTGATTATATCCTTGAAGTGTGATAGAATCAGGTGAAAGGTTGAGGATAGTGATGATAAATAGAAATGACATTATGTTATGGAGTTATTGAGTAAGAGGAATGAAGCGACGAGAAATGTAATGTAAGATCTTAAGGTTAAGATGAGATTATAAAATCCTGTGTAGTTTCAAGTCACGAAATCTCGAGGACGAAATTTTTTTTTAGTGGGGTAGTAATGTAACACCCTGATTTTTCTACTTTCAAATATCGGTATTAAATATATATATATATATATATATATATATATATATATATATATATATATATATATATATATTAATCCGAGACTTAGAAAATGATTTTGGATAAACCAAAGTCATATTCATATTATACTTATTTTTATAAGGTTACGCTTAAATTTTGGGTTGAAAATTTAGACGGAACCCGGTCTGCGTTTTCACTGACAGTAAAATTTTACTAATCAGAAAACCTAATTTTGACTCGAGAACAAAATGGTTAGATTTTATATCCCGTTTCCAACGATATTTGTTATTTTTAAAATTTTCAAAATAAATAAGTTATTATACTTATTCCGACGTATTATCGACAAACGAGTAATCGACGGAGTCGAGAATGGATGTACAGAGACAAAATGAGGAGCTGAGTTATGGGGTGAGTCACCACCATGACTCACCAAGCATTTATGAAACATTAAATGCAAGTAATCATGTCGTTTAAGTGAAATGACCAAAATACCCTTAACCCAACCTATCTTAGTTAAATGTTAACCATGGTTAAGGCAAGACATTACCAAATTTGCTTCTTCATCCTCTTTTTGGTCCAAAACTCAGTCACATCTCCTTCAAACCATGTCCATTCATTTGTCATGATAACTTTAGGTGTAAAATGTCCTAAATTCCCTTAGTCTTTAAAGGAATTACAAGTTGGTCCCTAAGTGATTTTACCATTTTGTCCCCAAGCAATTTATTTGGACAAAAATACCATCCCTTCATCCTTATGTGCGCTTCCCATCCCCTTCATTTAGTCACACTTAGGTAATTTTTCCTTCATTCAAATCATCTTCTTCATCAACTTAACACTTTTCTCTCAAGAACACTTGGTGGTTTTTGTGAAGAACTTGATCATCTTCATCACTTTTTCTCAGCAACAAGAGGTAACCTCTTCTCTCCATGATCAATCATGTATTCTCCTTCACTTATTTTGTAAGATTAAGACATGAATCATTATCATCCAATTTCATAAAGATTTATTTAAAAATCTCTAGAAAATTCTAGAAAAATCCATTTGACATGAGATCAATTTCTATGAACTTATCATGATGCCTATATTGATCATCTAGAAGCATGAACACAAAAGAATTTTCCTCCTGATTTCTCCATTGATGACCGAAAACCCTAGGTTTTGGTGTAAATGGGTTTTACTTCAAATTTTATCATATGATACTTGATTTCATCTCTTTACTGCCTATGGTTCTTGAATCCTAGTGATTAGAAAATAAAATCAAATTCTAGCCTATTTTTACTCATGAGGGCCGAAACACTAACCTTGTTGGTTGGATGAGTTTTGATTCAAATCTTAGTCAAATGATCATTGATTATGTCTTTATCATGCTTAAGGATCATTAATCCAAGAGTTTGAAAAATTTTAACATCTCTAGCTTAGAAATCTTATGAAGGCCGAAATCTAGTTCACATGAACTAGATGAGTTTTGTTTGATTTTGTTAATTTTGTTTGTGATTTGTTGTGAAGAATCAAACTGTGTTTGATTATTCTGTGTTGTGTCACTAGTGCAATAGGTGCTTTTTACGTCAGTTAAAATTGATTTTATACGTCAAAATATTGTCTGACGTAAATACAGCTGACGTTAATAGTTTTATATTTAACGTCAGTTGTTAAAACTATTAACGTCGGTTCTTTAACACAACTGACGTTAAAGGTTTTAATTTTAACGTCAGTTGTTTATTGCAACTGACGTTAATAGAGTGTACTGTATATTTTATAAAATACTATTAACGTCAGTTGTTTGTTACAACTGACGTTAATAGATTTTTTTTAAAATTCAGTTTTAAAATATCACTCCCCTCAGCTATCCCTGCATTCAGCAAATATCCCAGTAACACAGAATATCACACACATTATAGAATTACAAACACTACCCTTAAATATCAATACTAATAAAAAGAAAAGAAATATACAAAGGAACAATGGGGGGACTTAAAACCAAAACCCATGTATAGGAAAAACATAACTATCTACAAGTATATATATATAAATTTTAGTCTCTAATGTCTACAAACAAAACTACCAATCTAAGTATATATATATATATAAATGTTATTAATTAGTTTCTAAAGTCTAACAAAAAAAACTATTCATCTAAGTATTAAGGAGGTATCTTGTCAATTCTTTTTTCAGCCGCATACTTGAAGAAGAATTTTGCCAAGCGCATCCTCAAGTCTCTAAACTCATCTTTTTGAAGAGGCGATTGGTCGTTAAATGGCTACACACATTCAAATAATAACAAAACATTAACGCAAGTCATCACCAAAACTATAATATATAATTTAACAAGTTGTTTAAATATTACCATCCTCCATCCATCCGTAATAGATACGGAGACTATGTTCAGCATATCAAGCATCACATAATAGTCGCACAACCATCCGTGCATGTGGGCCATCTGACTGATCCATATGTATGCCTGTTCAGAAACAATATATATTTATTAACATAGGTTATAACTAAAAATAAATACAGAAGTATAAATAAAAATAAATGTATACTAAGTTTAAACTACCTATATCAATATCCCTTCGCGATGATCATCACGAGTGGCATGTACATCGTCCACCTGTGTCTCCTCGATTATAGTAGGCATGTTTGTTGAAAAAGAAGGAGTCTCAGGAATATCAAGATTTGAATCTTGATTTTCATCACTACCATTATACATGCTTTTTCCTTGGAGAACCACAGACAACCTTTTGTTAGAAGGATCAGTGATGTAGGACACTTGTTTTACTTGGGAAGCCATTATGAAAGTCTCATTTATATGACCTAACTTGTTGAGGTATACCAATGTGAATCCCAATTCGTCGGTTTGTACACCACCATTACTATCAACCCACTTACATTTAAAAACCGGCACCGTAAGCTTAGTGTAATCGAGCACCCAAATATCTTCAATATAACCAAAGTAAGGCGTCGGTTCTATAACGGGTTTTGTGTCCTTTGCACTAGAGAAGTGCATTGATTTGGCCACGATCATAACACCACTATTTTGCATGGTACTCTTGTTGTCTTGTTCCTTTTTATAAAAGGAAAAGTTATTGATGTCGTATCCGCTCCAACATATGACGTTGAAGCTAGGCCCACGTGCTAGTCATCTTACATCATCAGAAGCAGTACTACCATCCTTAAGCATTTCTTCCTTGAACCATGGTAAGAAAGTCTTGTTATACTTGTTCAACAACCACCTTTCGCTCATTCGAGGGTTTTCTTGATTGACTTTTCTTTTATGTTCAAATAAGAAAGGTTGAATAGAATCGATGTTGTTCAATACATACAAATGTGCTTGAAGCACTTCATCCCGACCCTTGCTATTAATTCTTAAGCCATGTGTACCCTTACCTTGAAATCTTATCTCATCATGCTGAGGCTTAGGAACCCCTATAGGATCCGTGTTATGAAGGTAGTCCGAACAAAACTCAACAGCTTCTTATGCAACATACCTTTGAACAATAGATGCTTCCGGACCATGAGGATTCTTCACGTACCCTTTCAAGATCTTCATGTAGTGCTTAACTAGGTACATCCATCTCAGAAAAACCGGCCCACATAATCTAATCTCCCTCACCAAATGAACAATTAAGTGAACCATTATGTCGAAAAAGGAAGGAGGAAAATACATCTCCAATTGGCACAAGATTGTAGCAGCCTCAACTTCCAATTCATCCAACATACGGGGGTCAACGACTTTTCTACATATAGAATTGAAGAATGAGCACAACCGAGTAATGGCATGTCTCACATTTTTTGGAGCAATACCACGAATAGCAACGGGCAGAAGTTGTTGCATCAAGATGTGACAATCATGAGACTTTAAGCCAACTAATTTAAGATCACTAGAGACAAGCCTCTTCATATTTGAAGAGTAACCATGTGGAACTTTGATGCCCTGAAGACACCCGCAGATACTTTGTCTCTCTTTTTTTGACAAAGTATGACATGTTGGTGGCAAATAAGTCCGCTTACCATCGTCAACAACTGGAGCTAAATGCTCTCGTATACCCATAGCAACGAGGTTGAGACGAGCATTCACACCATCCTTTGTCTTTCCCTGAATGTTGAGAAGCGTCCCGATCACACTATCACACACATTTTTCTCCACATGCATCACATCAATGAAGTGTCTGACATCAAGCTTGCGCTAGTATGGAAGATCAAAGAATATCGACCTCTTCTTCCATATGTTTTTCTCAGCAGATTTACCTTTCTTTTTGGACTTGCCGAATATAACATCGATGCCCTTTACCCTCTGATAAACCTGCTCTCCAATTAAGGTCGTCGGAGCTTCTTCTGTCTCTTGGCATCCATTAAAAGCTTTTTTGATCTTACGATATGGGTGATCACGTCTAAGAAATCTCCGATGCCCAAGGTAAACCGTCTTCTTTCCATGATGCAACTGAGTGTAGCATGTGCCTTCTTCACATATAGGGCGTGCTTTATGCCCCTTGACACTGTATCCGGACAAGTTACCGTATGCTGGAAAGTCGTTGATGGTGCAAAATAACATGACACGAAGCTTGAAAGTCTCATGAGAATACCCATCAACTACATCAACACCTTCCACCCACAGCATTTTCAAGTCTTCAATCAAGGGACTTAGATAAACATCTAAGTCATTTCCCGGTTTCTTTGGGCCCGAAATCATCATAGACAACATCATGTATTTGCACTTCATGCACAACCAAGGGGGCAGGTTGTAAATTATCAACAGAACAGGCCATGAACTATGAATACTACTCATGTTACCATAAGGATTCATTCCATCCGTAGAAAGTCCAAGCCTTAGGTTTCTTGGCTCATCGGCGAAATCCGGAACATAGTATCAATATTCTTCCATTGCATAGAATCAACAGGATGACGAACCTTTCCATCACGTTTCCTCTCATCATTATGCCACTAAGATTCTTCGAATCTTTCGCATTGGCAAACAATCGCTTGAACCTTGGAATTATTGGAAGATACCACAACACCTTCGCAGGAGGACCCTTTTTTCTCACATCATCAAGATTATCATCATCATCACCACCCTTCACTTTGTATCGTGATAACCCACATTTGGGGCAATCGTGATTGTCTTCATGAACACCGGTGTACAATATGCAATCATTGGGGCATGCGTGTATCTTCTTATACTCCATACCCATCGGACACAATACCTTCTTGGCCTCATAGTTACGGTCAGGCAATGTGTTGTCCTTCGGAAGCAAGTCTTTCAACACTTCAAGCAATTACATGAAGCTTTTATCGGTCTAACCATTTATCGCCTTCACACAAACCAATTTTAGCACCGCCGACAACCGTGTATGAGTAGTACACCCTGGATATAAAGGCTTATCTGCATCACCACACAACCTATCATACACATGAGCTCGATGAAAAGATTCTTGTCCAATATCACGGATCATGTCCTCTACTCGATCATCCTCCATATTTACGTCAACGTCCTCACTTTGGGAGACACTTGCCGTACTACTCAACAACACATCACCATGCCATATCCATCTTGTATAACTCAAGCAAATCCCTTCACAAATCAAATGAGTACGTATATCCTTCACCGTACATTTCCTCGTATTCAAAAACTTGACACAAGGACAACAGAACATTCCATTACTATTAGGAACATTCCTTTGAGCAAATTCTATAAATTCTCCCACCCCCTTCAAATACTCAGCACTAGTGCGCTTACAAACCATCCAACTACGATCCATAACTAGATAGGTTCTGTAGATATACAAAACATATATCCAAGGTGTTTAAAAATTATTTAAAATTTACACCATTTTCAGGTTTCTTAAGACAAAAAAGAAATAAACAGATGAAGATAAATTAACAAAACAGAATTCCAATGAGCAATATACTGTTGATGTCACATGCTACAAGCAACTCTAAATTTCTCCCTATTTTGAAATAGGTCACGATAGCAGAAGAAAAACAAGAGAAAACACAAAACCCACGACCAGAAATAGAGACATTCCAAACAACTCAAACTCACAGTTTCAAGTTTCAACTACAGAGACTACAGTTTCAACATACACTCAAAACCAAAAATAAAAACATGTGCCCTAAAGACTCACTAGAAATAGGTGCTCGCGTGGTGGCCAACGTTCGATGTGGTTACTGAGAGCAGAGGGACAAGGAGAGTTAGTGCGCGGGAAGGGGAAAGAGAGATGTCAAGTTATTGCAAAGAATGAGCGGGAAAGATAGAGTTAGGGTTAAGAGTGTACCTCACAGTGGTGGCGAAGAAGCCCTCGCGGTGGTTGCGGTGGAGATGAGCTCGCGATTAGGGCAGAGTGAGAGTGAGAGTGAGAGTGAGAGTGAGAGTTGAGAGTGAGAGTGAGCGTGATGAAAAGAGAAGAACGGAGACGTACAGAGCGAAATGAAGAAGGCGTGCGAGTGTAAACGTTATAATCAAAATCCAAAAATAAAACAACATTTTACGTCAGTTGTTTGTAACAACTGACGTTAAAGGTCATTTATTTAACGTCAGTTGTATTAAACAACTGACTTGAAAAATAAATATTTTTTATTTATAAACACTTTTAACGTCAGTTGTTGAAGACAATTGACGTTAAAAGTGTATCTGCAAAAACATTCATTTCTTTGACTATTGTGCTACTTACCCATGACTACTGTGCTACTTACCCATCCACATTGTAACTTAATCCTCTTAATGAGCATTAAGTCTATAGATCATTTTTTCAAGAAAATCAGCTAGTCTCTCTTCTCTATATAAAGAACCATTCTTCTGTATCAGTCTGTATTACACCCCCCTCTTCTTTTCCTCTATATTTCGTGCGTTCTCTATTCCTTCACAATATGGCTCTCATATTTGAGATTTTGTTATTTCTTCCTATACCTAGACTTAAAGGTCTCTGTCTTAATGGTCAAAAAACTTCTGAGGTTGAGTAAATCACGTAACATGGATGGTAAGGTTGGGTGAATCACGTAATGTGATTCCCTCACTTTATTTCATCCCCATTATCCCTTTCACTCTGTTTTGGCAGCAAGTGACTGTGGATTCGAGATGATGCATCAAGGAATTCAAGTGAGGGAGGAGATGCATCCATTGGAGTTTCTGAGGACAGGACTGAGAAGAAAATGATGTTGAAGCAGAAACTTTTTTATATTTTAGGGCTATGTTGCAGAAATTTTTTATCTTTTAATCATGTAATTGTAACTTATGAATCGCTTCAATGAGATACGATTTGATTATACATATATAACTTGTTTTATGTTAAGTGTTTATTTATTTTAATTTTCACAAGAATTTGTTTACTAATTCAAACTAATTAATTAAGATTAAAAATAAACTTGTTTAAAAAAAATTAGAAATAAATTGCACTATATGGAGTGACCCTGCGTTAAGAGTGACAAAAGGGCATTTCAGATAAGGATATAGGATTATTTACGTCAGCTATTTATTTAACTGAAGTAAAAAATCACACTTTTAACGTCATTTTTATAAACAACTGACGTTAAAAATAAATATTTTTTGTTAAAAACAATTTAAACGTCAGTTGTTGAAGACAACTGACGTTAAAAGTGTATAAGTTTCTGCAAAAACATTCATTCCTTTGACTATTGTGCTACTTACCCATGCACCTTGTAACTTAATCCTCTTAATGAGCATTAAGTTTATAGATCAGTTTTCAAGAAAATCAGCTAGCCTCTCTTCTCTATATAAAGTACCATTCTTCTGTATCAGTCTGTAATACAACCTCTTCTTTTCCTCTATATTTCGTGCGTTTTCTATTCCTTCACAATATGGCTCTATCACATTTGAGACTTTTGTTATTTATTCCTATACCTAGACTTAAAGGTCTCTGTCTTAATGGTCAAAAAACTTCTGAGGTTGAGTAAATCACGTAACATGGATGGTAAGGTTGGGTGAATCACGTACTGTGATTCCCTCACCTTATTTCATCCCATTCGTCCCCTTCACTCTGCTTTGGCATCAAGTGACTATGGATTCAGATGGAGCATCAAGGAATTCAAGTGAGGGAGGAGATGCATCCATTGGAGTTTCTGAGGACACTGAGAAGAAAATGACGTCGAAGCAGAAACTTTTTTATATTTTAGGGCTATGTTGCAGAATTTTTTTATCTTTTAATCATGTAATTGTAACTTATGAATCGTTTCAATTAGATACGATTTGATTATACATATATAACTTGTTTTATGTTAAGTGTTTATTTATTTTTATTTGCTTCAATTAGATACGATTTGATCTGTGTTAAGAGTTACAACAGGGAGATGACAACGAAAGAAAGATAGGAATGAGTTTCAGAGAGGAATACAATTATTTACATCAGTTATTTATTTAACTGACGTAAAAATCACACTTTTAACGTCCGTTGTATAAACAACCGACGTTAAAAGTGTTAATAATTCTTGCAAATCACTTTTAACGTCAGTTCATTACACAACTGACGCAAATAGTGATTTAATATTTACAAAACTGCCACCGTCTCATTTTTAACGTCAAACTTATGGTCAACTGACGTAAAACGTTCCCATATATTACATTATTTCCACTAGTGTGTGGAGGAAACCGGAATCAGATAGGAAAAACACTTCGAGAACGAGACTTGAAATCTTCAAGAGGTAAGGGGAGTTTACATGAGGAGTTTAAGATAGCCATATATTATCTTAGTGTTGTTTGTATTTTATCTGATGTGGTTTTGTGTGGCTTTAAATTAATTATTGTTTAATTTGTTCATGTGTTTTGATGTGAGTAATTTAATTTTTGTGGTTATAATTTTATTTTAATGTTATAATTGTGATGCATGCAATAATTGTGATGTATGCTATACTGTGTTGTAGTGAATTTATCTGCTGTTGAGTGATGGATTGAGAAACCTGACAGTGGTCAGTGTTCAAATTAATTTGAGGATAAAAGCTTGATAGGCGTAAATATTTAATCAAGGTGATTAAATTGTGGAAATTTGAGGAAAAGTGGAAAAATATTATTTTGGGTGAAAGATGAGTCAATTTGTCATAGTAAAGGCAGAACTGTGAAAAAATTCACAGGTGTTTGTTTTTCCAAAATAAATTCCATAATAATATAAAATGTTACTTGAAGTGATTAAGTTATGAAAATAATGTAATATTGACGTCGGAACAATTATTTACAACAGAAAAGTCATTTTGAGTTATAAAATGATTTTTTTACAGTAAAATTTTGAGAAAACGGTTTTACTTTTGTTAACGAATTTATTTAGAAAGGACTTTTAAAGAGTTGATGTTTTCGTGAGAACGATTTTCAAGAATGAAGTAATGGGAGAAAAATGAATTTCTCTACGATTTAACGTTTTATAAATGATTTTAACGGAAAATATTTTCTGTAAAGGAGTTTTATTCACTAAAAATAATTTCGTTAAACTTGGATAAGTTTTCGGAGGTTTGGTTTTGTATTTGTTGTTTCACTGAGCGAAATGTTTTAAAGAAGAAAAGTGAACCTAATAACCGAGACGTCAGAATTCTAGTGTTCTGTTAACACATGGATCATGGATCCATGTTTGTGGAATGGTGTGTCCTGTAAAAGTTTTGTGGACTGTGTGTCCTATAATTGATATGGTGATTGTGTATCCCATATCCACGGGCCTAAGACCGGTGCATCAGTTTAGGGCTTTGCAATTGAGCACTCAGACTATGTGTCCTGTGTTGAGTTTAAAACACTTGGACTGGTGTGTCCTGTGTTTGTTTAAAGGGAAAAAAGACTTAATATTAAATTAACCATGGTCGTGACCTTTTGAGCTTCGATAAGGGAAGAACATAACGAAAAATAAAACAAGGCGAGAATAAAAGTTTTTCCATGCATCATTTGGCAGACGTGCCATGTGTTAAATTATAGATCATTGAGTCCTGGTGTGTTGGCCAATGTATCTTTATGGACTATGTTTCCATTTATCGCGATAACCATTTTTCGTTTGTGAGATTGGAAAGTAGGTCTAGGAAAGGTTGGGCTATGCTACGACTATTTCTGGAGCTAGGATATTAGTGATATTTTAAAGGCCGAGTTATGTTACGACTATCATTGGAACTTGAAACCTTGATGGACAAAATAATTGATGTTATTGAATGGAAGTTGGTATCTCCGGAGATTAGGTATCAAATTAGAGCCTGAATATTGAAGTGTCATGTATTTTTATAAAATCGTCATGACTGTCGGGTATGAATCCCTTTGACAAAACTATTATGTTGTTTGGATAATTCCCATATGTTGTGAATATCATGTATATGCTATTTTGTGTGTCACACATGTGGTTATCTTATCAAAACTCATATATTGGTATCTCACCCTTGCATATTTTCCTTTTTTTTTCTCTATGTTGTGTGTGTGTGTGTGTGTGTGTGTGTGTGTGTGTATATATATATATATATATATATATATATATATATATATATATATATAAAATATGAGTATATATGAACTCCGAGGAGATGAATCTGTCGTACTCAAGGATCAGATCCCTGATCTTTGTGAATGCCGACTATGGTGGGGCTTGGGTGATCAATAAGGGAGCTTAGAGTGCCACTTACACCGGACCAGTTTGTATCATTGAGGGTACCAATTCAGGACCTACATCAGGTACATATCAGACTTTGACTATGGAGATACCTTTACCACCTCTCTGGTTACTACCGGTTTTCTTGTAGATCAAGAACTTATATGTCTTGATACTTCCATAGTTTCGGGAGTAGAGGTATCCTCACCGGATATCCCGACAAGATGGGAGAACCATGGTGTTCTTCCCAACGGTAATTATTAGTATTGACCAGCTGTAGGATTTTTAATATTTTTTTAAGATAATGGTATTTTTGTTAGTATGTGGATTTGGCTACTGAGAGCCATCCTTGTTGAGTTGTGGTGCCAGACTATCGCCACGTTGTAGTTATGTCTTTATATTCTTATGTTATGATTTTGAGAAATGGGTTGTTATTATAAAGGTCCTAATGAAAAAAATTTGATGTAAATGTGTATATATGAGGTTTGTTTATATGAAGTAAGAAAAAAAAAATATCACTATTTTTGTATACGGTTAAGTAACTAGAAATCATTATTTTCCGAAAGAAAACCAGCAAATTATTTTTTTATTTCCGCACGTGTTCACGAGGTAATGCACAAGGGGAGTGTTGCAAATACTATCAGTTTGGTTATCAACTTGAGTGGATAACTTGTGTTACTTTTGAAACACTAAGTTAAGGCATTACATTTATGACTTGTTTTATTTTCTTTATTGAGACGTTTTGTTAACGTGGTATCTTCTACCCTTGGTTTTTATTATTATGAAATAATATGCATGTGTTTTTATTTAAATTTGTTTCTTTCACGTCTTTATAAATGCATGTGGGGTGGAGGGTGTCACAAAATTTAACTAAAACATCAAATTAGATGCATTCGGGGTTCTCGAAATGAGATTTCCCGGTAACTCTTCCTACCTGTATGAGAAAATAATAGTCATGCAATGACAACCTGTCAATTCTATGAAATGAGAGGTCAAGTAGCTATCTAAGTAGCTGGAGTAGGCAATGGGAAATGACCGAACTCCAATATGTAATTGTCGAGCTTGGAGTAGGCCAAGAGAATGTCCTTCTTTTAGCACCATAAGCCCCCCAAGCTCTGAGCTTGCAATAAGCGAAAGAGCTTAAATATCAATGTGCATAGCTTAACATGCTTTTAACTTTAAGTCGAGGATGGATAGGCAATTTGCGAGACTTCAAACTTGCTAATGCTTAGGCAACTTGCTGAGGTTATAAATACTCTTGGCTTCAGTCCGAGCTAAAAGAACTTTAGTCACAAGGTCGAGTTAAAAGATACTTTGGAAATTTGGGAGCTTGACTTACTAGCTTAGGTTGGGAAGTTTTGACACTTTTGGTTCAAACCTTCATAAATTCGGAAGCCCGACTCAATAGCTCAAGGAATTTTGACGCTTTAGTTCAAAACATTTATTATTTTGGAATTCACACCAACACTTTGGATCAAAGTTGGCTTTTTATAAATTTTGAGCTCATATTCGACATTTTAGTTCAAACTTGACCTTTTAAATATTTAAGCTCGTATTTCGTTCTTAGGTTCACACTTGATCATTAAAAATTTTAGCTCGTATTCGACCTTAGGCTTTGTTTGTGAGTCTTGTTTAGGAGGGGAAGTAAGGGAAATGAAAGGTTTATGAGAACCTCTACCTTGTTTGTGAATGTAAAAAATTGGAGGGGAAGTTTTTGAGGATTTTAGAAAAGCCCCCAAACCCCTCCTCACCTCAAATTTTTGGTTTACCCCAATTTGGGGTTTTTTGGGGGTTTACCCCAATTTTTAGAGGAAAACGATTTTTTTTGCATTAGTAGTACTTTTTTTGAAAGGTGCATTAATATTATTTAAAAAGATTACTTATGTTAATTTCTAAAATAAAGGTAAAATTGTGAAAGTATGTTATAAACCCTCCATTTACTTTCCCTCATACAATATGCACTCACAAACAAGGTGAGTAATAATACTCTCCTCCCCCTCCCCTCCCTCTCCTTTCATTCCCCTTTGATCTCCTCCCTTTCCTTCCCCTCCAAACTCTCAAACAAAACCTTAGGCTCAAACTTGGCCTCTAAAATTTTAGGCTTTTAGGCTTAAACTCAGCTTTAGGAAGTGGGAAAAATAAAGCAGAACAAAGGAGAAAATTGGTGAAGAATCCAGAGCACAAAACCCAGATTTGGGGAAAGCGAGACGTGATTACAAATTACAGCATATGCCTACTATGTATGCATGATATGTGGAACAAATCCCTTGGCAGAATTTCTTTACCTCAAACAAATACAGATGAGCATCGCGAGGCCAGAGAGGTCGTTGATGAACATGTAGAACTTGGGAATGAGCTAAACAGTGAGTTGCTTCGCCTTAACACTTGTCTTTGCTGCATATATGATTCCCTGGTAATCCTTCACATTCAATGAAAAAAGCACGTCACACATCATAAAATGATATTCCTAAATCCTATTTGAAAACTCAAACACTATAATCTAAAGGAACCCTAACAAAAACTTTTAAACGAAGCGTCCATGGCATGAGAAAGGCTTGGGGAATGTCAAAGGACTCATATGTGTCGTAATTATTAAAACAAATTCCCAAAACCAACACATCTCTTATAAGTCCCTACCAACAATTATTTTTGCCAAAAAAAAAAATCACACATTAGTGGAGGAAGCAAAACTATATAAATAAGGATTACATTTTGGTAGAAGAGAAATAGCCTTAGGAAGTGGCTACGCGTGAATACATGCTCACCTTTTTAATTTCACAATAAAAACCCACTTAATTCACTGACCACTCAGCTATTGATTTATTTTAAAAAAATATATAGAAAATAAATAGTTGAAGAAAAATTACCAATATGGGATGCATTTGGGCGGGCAAAAATACCCTCATATTACCTTACTTATATATACATATATATATATATATATATATATATATATATATATATATATATATATATATATATATATATATAAGGCTAAAATATACTTTTGATCCTTTATCTTTTGGACAAAATTCATTTTGGTCGTTTATATTTAAAAGATATTTTTTGATCCTTATCTCTTAAACGTTACATAAACTCTCCATTTACATCAGTTCTGTTAGTGATGCAATTACCAGTGGCAGTTGACATAACAACTGTTCCATTCTAGAGCTGACACGTGAAAGTTCACACGGAAAACCCTTGAATTAATGAAAATAAAGAACAAAATATTGTTCCCCAAAATTCCCCACCCACCAACAGAACCAAGCCCCCGCCCACCCACCAAACAGTCTCAAAGATATGCAAATAACGACACTTTGCAATGTTTGATTGCATTTTCAAAATAATGCCTTCTTTTTGATTCCTCATTAGCCCAAATATCTCCTCTCAAAATTGTTGCTTCTCTTTGTTGCTTCTCTTTGTTGCTTTTACTTATTTGAACATCTTTACCCATCAACCTCATTGTTGGTGTAACGCCTTTCTCGAGCGCTACATTGTATGTGACATTTTAAGGCCGAAAAGTTGGTTAATTAAAATTCGCAGTAATATAATGGGTTAATTTTTCTATTTCGCAAGTCGTAAATATAAATACATGGAATCAAATAACTGGGCAACAAAATATTGTGTAATCATAATAAATATTATAAGTTCCAAAATTACTTACATAAACACTCAACCCGACTCATAAATAGAAATCATAAGGTTATATAGACCCAACATAAAGATATGGAGATGCAGCTCCTAAAATATAAGATACTTGGAGACGCAGCTCCGTTAACGATCACACTAACTCCGAGACATCCCAAGCTAGCCAAACTAAAATATAAAAGACCATCCTCTCTTGTACATCTTGAGAAGGACAAACCAAACTGACTAGATCTAGTGGAAACTCTATGTGAGTCCACTATCGATGTCGTCACCACGACACTACTAGAGCCACTACAAAAGTTGCTCTCAGACTAAGCCATTTCCCTTTCGAAGAGAAAAGTCATAGCCTACAGACTAACGATAGGCATGCCCATCTCAAGAAAAGAAAGGTTAGGCATGACAAAACACAAACACCATCGCCTTGAACCCTCTGAAGTCTGGAAGACATCCACTATAAATTCCATCATAACGTTCGCATGCTCGAACCTCAACCTCTATGATGAATCAGCCGAATGACATCTTAATGTCTCATTCTTCTCAAAAGAATACATAAAGCACATAGCCAACCAACATAGGCAATATAAAATAAGGAGGTGAGATTCCATTCATCATACAACAGAAGGAAGACATGTAATGGTACGAGACACATACATGTTACAGCAGAAATATATTCATTCTATCTTCCATTCAAATTCTGATCATTTCAAACTCCAAGAATATACTATATCAAACTCAACGGTAAGCTCATCAAGCATACCAATATCAAAATCAACGGTAAGCTTATCAAGCATACAAGACACCGTTTGTCCATTGAAGGACATGAATAGAGAGAAACTGACTGAAACTGCATAGTCCCATTGCTACACAGCCTCAAGAATATTTGATCCTAACTCCGGAGCTAATTGACATTTTGGAAAGGAATGGTTAGTACAGATTTCATCTACGCCCACCTCAGGCACCATGTGTGGCTATTAGGGCACACAAGGCTAAAATCATGATCATAATGACCGTACTATGATAATCACATGTGATCTCAACTCTCTGTGAAACACCGGTCTCTTTATGAAACCTCTACAACTGGGAAGATAGGGTTCGTAGGCACAACGACCTTTCTGAACATAGTATCAACTATGTATTTGGGAAAAATTGACGAAATACGTCCAATTGGTCTATCCGTCGGATAACCTCGTGATTCCACCAAAATCCATTTGTTGTCAATCTTTGACGGACGATATTCTCAGGTACAAATCATCGGCCCTTCACTGACCACAGTTCTCAAACCGACTTGTCATGTTTTTGTAAAGATGTTTTAAGTCACTTGCTTACAAGTCCTAACACATTATGAAATTGGATCGAAAGTCCAATCATTTATTTCTTTACACTTTTCTAATGGAGCCTTTCTCTTGGCTTCCAAGAAATCAAATAACTCTTAGTCCATTAAGTCTTATGGATGTATGGATATTGAATTATCCACACTTTATGACAAATGGTCTTGCTTCACCATAAGTCATAAATCATTAAGTTCATATTTTCACTAAGTCCTCTATGACTTAGGTTTTGCTCTTTAATGTAAATACTAGTCTTTGAAGACTAAAATCCTCTTTGGCTTAAACCCAAAACCTTTATATAAAATCAAGACATTTTGACCATAAGTAAATAAATGGTATATATGTATTAAATTTCTTGAATCATCTTCTCAAAAATCTTTAAAAATGCTTGACGACGGTTTCGCTGCATTTTACTGGTTTTAGGGCCGAAAGCCATACATTTGAAAATATGGTTCTTCAACTCAAATCTATTACTCTCCTTGTCTATAATACTCATATTAAAATGTTGAAACACTGACTTTACAGTTTTCTTTCCATGTATACGAAATTCTTAAAAACTTGACTGAACGTCGTTAAGTTCGAAAATCGCGTAAGTCCTTTTTCCACGATTTCAAACTCTAATGGTCCAAAAATCATTTTGGTATCTTAGGACACTTAGTTAGGTATGAAAAACAGTCTCTAATCGTCGCTATTATATATATATATATATATATATATATATATATATATATATATATATATATATATATATATATATATATATATATATATATATACACATATACATATATATTTGAAAATTACAGTTTACCCCTAAACTTTCATTAATTGCAAAAGGATCCTTATTTACTTAAAACCTTATAACTTTTTATCTTTAACTTCAAATCACATCAAACCAAATTCTATAGAAATATTTTTCAGTCACCATAAAATTCCAGAAATTACGTTTTTGCCCCAAAATTTTACAATATTTGCAAAAAGGTCCTTGTTTAGTAAAAAACTTATATCTTTTTATGTATTAATCCAAATCACGTCAAACCAATTTTTATATTCTTATATCATAATTCACTTCAACTATATCCCATATTTTCATATTTATAACTCAGTCCCTCAATTTTCCAGAAATTGCATAAAAGTCCTTAAAGACTTATAAATTAATCTTTTCACATACACATCAAAATCAATCCAAACCAATTTCTATACTCTTATATACTCATTCAATCCCTATCAAAATTATCCAAACAAATTAAATCAATATAGAACCCACTTATTCAGTTATGGCCGAATGGCTAATAATAATCATATTAAGCAATTTTGTTATATCAACTCAAACAAACAACAATCAAGGTTCCAACTTGAGATCATTGGAACCAACACAACCATATTGTATATCATACCACAACCAAGCACCAAATCAATTCCTCCAAGAGGATCACACACATATACTCATCAATACATAACCCTCACACTTAAGGTTTACAAGACAACATACAAATACTTTAAACCACATACATCTCTACATTAAGGTAGGATGGTAGTAATCTTCCCCCTTACCTCTTGTAGATCACTCAAAAATCAAGCAAAGGTTGGATGATGTTGTCCACTAAGGCCATGGTTTTGGCCATCAAAACCAATCAAAACCAACAACAAATCCAAAAGGATTACACACATGAACTTAGACATACTCCAAGGAAAAGAAATCATGGCTTGAATCACTTACTAGAGGTAAGGATGATGATGATCAAGAATAGATGTCATAACCAAGAAGGAACCCATTTTCAAGGAGTGCTCTAAATGGAGTTTTTTGTGAGATAGGATAGTCTTAGAATGATTAGAGGAGAAAGTATCTATGATTGTTTTGTGAAACAAGCTCTTGGATGGTGGTTTGGAGGTGGAGGCCGAATTTATGGAGGAAGGAAAAGGAAAGGAAGAACTTTGTTGTTTTAGAGAAATGACTTAAGATGATGAAATGAAATGGAGTCCAAGTGTGTGAGGTGGAGTCTTGGCCGTAAATAATGGTTGGAAGAGGAGAAGAATTGTCTTTGTTAACATTAATGATAACCATGGTGGAAGAACCACAACTTGGTTAGGTTAGAAAATACAATATTTTATCCTAGCTAGTCTTATGAATCATTATGCTAGGAAAATTATGTGTGGTGGAGGTATTTTTGGAGGTGTGGTCGTGGGTGTGCCACAAGAAGGAAGGAGAAATTTTTGTTGCTTATCATGGTTGGCTAACCTTGGTTGAAATTAACTAAGGATACGTTAGAAAATTATATAGTATAACTTAGATTTTTTTATTTTTATCAACTATCATGATAAGGTGAAGCAAAATGTATGGATGATCAATGGTGAAGGTGGCTGGTCGAAATTAAAATGAAGTGTTTAATAAAAGTGGGAAGGATGGCAGCCATGTACTCTTGCCAAAGTGGAGAATAAATTGCCTTTTTTAACCTTGAATGAACTATGGTTGGAGTTAACTAAGCATAGGTTAAGTTATGACATAAATATCTAGATATTTTATTCTAGCATTTATGGGCATTTACGATCATTTATGGTGAAGGTGAATCACTAGGTGACTCATCCTCTCAGAGTCATCATGGATGACTCGGCGTTCTGTCTCCCGGTGTATTTATGCGCACCCGCATCCGATTCCGTTGTTTACCCGATTAGGGTTTTTGTCCGTTTTTCACTAAAATTTCACCATAATTTTTTAGTAGAAATTCTTGAAATATATTTTGTCCCCAACAAGTGGAAACATTTTGTAATTTTTCGTTTTCGGGCCGAAATTAGGGTTTTCTGCCGATATAAAATTATACTGTCAGTAAAAACGCAGACCAGTTTTCGTCTGAGTTTTAAACCCAAAATTTAACCGTAACTTCCTTCAATATAGAAGGTCTCAAGTATGATTTTGTTTTCCTCAAAATCATTTTTCTAGATCCCCGATAATAATATAAAATATAATTATCAGTCAAGACGCGAGAAAACGGGATGTTACAGTTGGTTTGTTGGAATTGGGCGAATTAAGAACTGAACTTTCTTTTGGAGCAACCATTCCTTGTGTAACACCCCCCGCTTGGGCATTACTTCCTAATCACATGCGGAAATAAATTAAAAGAAAGTTTACTGGTTGCTTTCGTAAACACTTCCATTATCTTCATAGGTCTTAAATGTGGGGGTAAATTTTTTTCTTTTCTAGGATTCACCTCAAAATGATTCACGCATCACTTAAAATGAAATCACAATGTATTTTACTAACACACAAAGAATAAGTTTATTTATAAATCATAGCACCTCAGCATATACATTTCATGAAATAATCTTTCGTCTTGAAGTTACAAAATTACACAAGGTTTTCCAGAATTGCCTATATCGACTTCTCTAAAGCACACATAACCCAAAGGAAACATCCTAAGCTGGTCGTTCTAATAGACACCCGTTGGAAAGAACTCAGTAGTTCTTACTATTGGAATAATCACCCACCTCTTCAAAGATCGAGATTAATATCCCCGAGTGAGGTCAGGAGCTTCTCGCACCGCCTGTCCTAGTGTACCAAGGTACAACAGCAAAGAACCAGGAAAACCTGATATATTGTAAGGGTGAGATACCAATATATGGATAATTATGATAAACTATATACTTGCAACACAAACAGTATACTCAACAGATGTCATCATATTTGCAGCATATGAAATAATAAAATAAAAATAATATCACACCAATTCAGCAATTAACTTTGAAAAACAACGATGTTCATGAAAAATTCAACTTTGATGCAAAACTCCGGAGTTTTCAACTATCTTTAAAAATGAGCTGATCAGGCTCGGTTGCCATAAAGGCACAATGTGAATTTCCACTACAATGTCCAAATTCCTAGCACAGTGTGCAACGTGCGTGGAATGTCCATAGCATACTGTCCAACACAAGACACGGTAGTTCCGGCTAATGGACTTCATTGTCCATCAAGGCATAATGAAACACCGTAGCATGAAATACCTGGCCCTTCCAGATATTCACACAAAACAACGTAGCATGAAATACCTGATCTTTACAGATATTCATACAAAAACAACATAGGCACGTCTGCCAAAATAAATGCATGATAAAATCATTTTATTTTCAGCTTTTCTTTGTACTTGATATTTTCCTTTCGTCGAGGCTCAAATCTCACGACTTTTCAATGTTTTTTTATCTTACAACTTTTATCATCAACACAAGACTTTCACGTCCGAGTGTCTAATGACAACAGTCCCAGACTTATACCTCAGCGCTTGGACTTTGTGGTCGTAGAAAACAATTTTCACCTTTTTTTTTTCCTTGCACCATGTTTCAACATAACGTATATGGAGCAGTAGTCCATAGCAACATACATTGGAATATAGTCCATAACAACGTAACACGGATCATGGATCAACGTGCTTTTAAAACACTAGTATCCCGACGTCTCGGTTACTAGGTTCAACTTTTCAACTTTTCTTCTTTTTCACTTGGTGAAAATACAAAACCCCAAAACAAAACTTCCATAACTCATCCAAGTTATAGGATACTTTATTTCAATAAAACCTTCTTTTGAAAAACATTTTTCCTTTGAAATTCATTTTAAAAACGTTATAATAAAACTCCAAAAGTCCATCTTTAGAAAGAAAGTCCTCTTTTACAAAAAGAATAGAAATTTTTAAGAAAGAACTTAGTGTAATATATGATAACTAAAATCTTTTTGGTAAAGAACCAAGTATTTAATTTGTTTTAAAATAATTTCTTTACCATAAATGGTCTCCAAAAAATTAAGACTTTTATAGAAAATATCCTTCAAATCTTATAAAATGATCTCTTTTCACTTTCTGTGAATAAAATTTTTATCTTCAATTTCTTGAATTTTTCACCTAGAGAAATATTTGCCTTCTACAAAAATATGTTTCAACTTAAAACATTTATTTTTCAACTTGTGTAAAGTTTTCTTAAGGCTTTTATCTTTCCTTAAGAGTTGGGCTCTAACCAATGGTTAGGCTACTATGCAACAATCAACACAACTTCAAGCACTTACAACATAAATAACATAATTCATTTAAGCACATATTTAAATTCAACATGTCATCATATAAATTCATCTAATTCTAAAACATCCATATTAACAGCAACTTCATAAATTAAGTTGGACTTGAGCTCCATAAGATATTTGGATGCTAGGTCTAAGAGATTGGAATGTTTAAGTTTCCATTGTTTTCCAAGATGATCATGGACTTGATCTCCATAAGATATTTGGATGCTAAGTCTAAGAAATTGGAATGTTTAAGTTTCCTTTGTTTTCCAAGATGATCATGGACTTGAGCTCCATAATATTTGGATGCTATGTCTAAGAGATTGGAATGTTTAAGTTTCCATCGTTTACCAAGATGATCATGGACTTGATCTCCATAAGATATTTGGATGCTAAGTCTAAGAGATTGGAAAGTTTAAAGATTTCTAGCCTATAAATTCTATGAAGGCCGAACCTAGAAGGTGATGGACCTAGGATACTTTGTTCTTATTTTTCCAAAATGATCATGCTTTTGAGCTCCTTAATACATATGGATGCTAAACCTAAGAGATTGGAAAGTTTAGTGAATGCTAGCCTATTTTAATAGCCTTGGCCGAATACCGTAAGTTTATAACTTAGTGGGATTTTAATTCAACTTTGTTAAATGATCATTGTTTATGAACTCCTAACACTTAAGGATCATAAATCCATGAGTTGTATAATTTTCGGGAATCTCTAACCCTAAGAACTAGCCTTGGCCGAACCTATACCTCGTGGTTTAGTGTTCTTGTTTGATTTTAACTTGTGATTTTGTGTTCATAACTGTAGACTTCCATCGCGGAGGAAACAAAGACGTTCGCGGTATACCTCTCCAAGCATCTAATCTCCTTACCTTCACGGAAGGTAAGAAGGGATTGCCTAGGGATATTCAATGACTATATGCATGTGCGTATGTGTTTACTTGAGTGATTTGAATATTATTATAATGTAGAGCAAACACTTGAATGACCTGTTTACTTGAACTATTGTGAATATTACTTGAAGTTGATTATTACTTGCCTTAAAGTATTATGAGTTGTATATATGTGATGAACTGTCGTTAACTGTGATATTATTGTTGAGAATATATTACTGTTGATTGAAGTTTGAGAAGCCGGACTTGAGTCTGTGCACAATAATTATAAGGATTAAAAGCCTTAATAAGCCTTGAATAGAACTTTGAAAGTATTGGTTTCATTTACAAAAGTTCCTTGTTTAAAACGTTTACTTCAAGAGAATGAGATTCTAGTTTTGAGAAGAAACGTTGAAGTGTTTAGAAGCTACCTTTTTATGATCCAAAGTTTGTACGAGAGAAAACCTTTTTCGAACTATGTGTTTCATGAAGGAAAAACCCTTTGAAAATATTTGACCTTATTCCATCAAGGATTTCAAAAGCAAACGAATTGCCAAATGTTTTATAAATGAATTTGTAAAGGAAAAGATTTTCTCCTAAATGATTTAGAAACGTTCCGGTTACTTGGATAGGTGACCGAGGTTTTTGTTTTGGTTTTGATTTTCACTGAGCGAAAAGTAAGCACATGTGAAAAAGAATCTAGTTCTTGAGACATCACCTCTAGTATTCAGCTATAAGCACGCGATCTGGGATCCGTGTCAAGAATTATGGACCAAGGGTCCAAGTTGTGATATTCTAGTCTAGGAGTCCAAATCTAGGAATTGAGGACTGTCTGTTCTAATTCCATTGTTATGGGCTAAGAGTCCTTAACATGTTGAAATAAAACATGGATAAAATTATTATTGTTTCTACGACCACAACCTTGGACTGCGGCCTCGGTCTAAGGTGTTGTGATTGAGCACTCGGACTGTGCGTCCTGTGTTATTAATTTGCAAGTGATGAAAATTGTGAATAGTCGTTAGCTTTGGGCTTCGACAACAGAAAAGAGTAAACACAAAGAAAAGTCTCGTTAATGAAAAGTCTTTTATTCATATGCATTTCCCCTTGGCAGACGTGCTTGAGTTACCGAATACCTGCTTAAGATGTGGTATTTGATGATGTATACATCCGAATGGCCATTATAAGGGATTCATGATGGTGTTGATCCAGGTACATGAGGTGACGGAGACAACTTGCCAATGAGGCATACGAGTCTGATCAACTCTTTCTTTCTTAATGATGAAACGGTGATGGTATCTCATGAGATTAAGATTAGAGCCTGATGATTGAAGTGTCATACATTATCTTTATAAAATTGATTGATTCGGGTATGAGACCCACTGAAATAATACTTGTTGTTTACCTATGAGTAATGTTTAAAATGTTAATATGCCAAGGTGTTGTATGTATCATGTGTATGGTTGTTGTGCGATATATCCGTTGTCGGTATCTCACTCTTTCATTTCTACTTGTTATTCTATCTTCCTTTTTGGTATCGCCGTACGTATATGAGTTTAGATGGATCCCAATATCCCACTTTTGCCGACAATGTCGAAGATTGAGGTCTTCGACGATGCAGGGAATGTCGGGGCATGGCTGATACATCTAGGGGCGATATCTGCCACATACCACGGAGCAATCACCACAACCGATTTAAATGCTGATGGAGACCCTATCCGTAGGAGCCATACCATGGAGACTAGGACGGGAGCTCTGCCTCTGCCTTGGTATTACCTTCACACACTGCGAGCTAATGGACTAATACATGAGCCACAACCTCTAGACGTAGAGCCGGCGGCACCGATTGAGGAGGATCCCGAGGAGGACCTTGAGGAGGATCCCGAGGAGGACCCTGAGGAGGATCCTGTGGAGGACCCTGAGGAAGACTTCTATGAGGTCATGGAGGAGGATGAGCCGGAGGATCACGTTATGGATCATGACGATGATGACGATTTCTAGACGAGGGCGGTGACGTCATAGATCCATTACCTGATGTCTCGTCTCGTGGGAGCATTTGTGGAGACCCTGCTTGCAGCCAGTGTCAGTAACCAGTTCTGAGCGTTTTGTGGATAGTCTTCCGTCATTTGACTTTTTAGAGTTATCTTTTTGGATGTGGTTCCGAACCCTCTTTCCCTGTGTCTTTACTTACTCTCTTTTAAGTTGTATCTTCTATATGTCTAATTCTGTTGCAATGGCCGTTGATAAGGCCCTATCTTATGTATTGGAACTTGGCTCTCATTGGGACATGTTATATATATATATATATATATATATATATATATATATATATATATATATATATATATATATATATATATATATATATATGTTGCCTTCAATTCATGTTCTGAGTGTTCATTACCTTTATCTTGTTTCATCCTTTCAAAAAAAAATTAACTACCGTTTTTAGTGTACTCATCCATCGAGAAAATGATACTTTCCAAAAGTAATCAGCATTGTAAATCATACATATTTCCGCAATTGGGTAACCATGTGATGCCGAGTTTTGGGTGTCACAAAACAGCCTGATAAGAAATTATCAGAGCTAGATGAAGTCTTTGCAGATCTTGATCTCAATATTTCAGGAGACAAAACAGAAATAAAGACCGATGATCAAATAGATGATTCTCCTCAACAACAACCAGAAACATCCACTTCTCAATAAGAAATTCAAAGATCTTGGTACTTCAAGAACTATTATCCATAAGATCAAATCATTGGAGATCCTAATGACAGACTGAGAACCAGATCAACTTTTAGAGAACAAGATGATTCGGCA
The DNA here is from genome assembly GCA_030762895.1 of Sophora flavescens. Taxonomy (NCBI): domain Eukaryota; kingdom Viridiplantae; phylum Streptophyta; class Magnoliopsida; order Fabales; family Fabaceae; genus Sophora; species Sophora flavescens. Next base: position 103,661,200 of record CM061065.1, read on the forward strand.
CTTGTCTCTGAATTGGAACCAAAGTCAGCAGATGAGGCTCTGCTAGACAATGACTGGATCTTGGCAATGCAAGAAGAACTGGACCAGTTTGAAAGAAGAGAGGTTTGGACTCTTATACCCCTACCTAAGGATAAATTAGTTATTGGAACAAAATAGGTGTACAAAAACAAGCTTGATGAAAATGGTAAGGTTTTAAGAAACAAGGCAGACTTGTTGCTCAAGGATATTCACAAGAAGAAGGTATAGACTACACTGAAACTTTTGTACCAGTTGCTAGGCTATAAGCTATTAGAATTTTAATATCGTTTGCTGCACATCATAGCATTATGCTTTTTCAAATGGATGTTAAAAGTGCCTTTTTAAATGGCTTTATTAACGAAGAAGTATATGTCATGCAACCTCCTGGCTTTGAAAGTACGAATCATCCTGAACATGTTTATAAGCTTAAGAAAGCACTGTATGGACTTAAACAAGCTCCTAGAGCTTGGTACGATAGGTTAAGTTCGTTTCTAGTGGAAAATGGTTTTAACAGAGGAAAGTAGAAACAACTTTATTTAGAAGATCTATTAAGTCAGATTTTATTATAGTACAGATTTATGTTGATGATATCATTTTCGGTGCTACTAATGAATCTATGTGCAAGGAATTTTCTAAGTTAATGCAGAAAGCGTTTGGAATGAGCATGATAGGAGAACTCAAATTCTTCCTTGGACTTCAAGTTAAACAGTCTATGGACGAGGTATACATCCATCAAACTAAATACATAAAGGAATTACTCAAAAAGTTTAAGATGGATGACTGCAAACCTATGAGCACTCCTATACACCCCACAACCACATTGAACAAAGATGATAAAGAGAAAAAGGTAGATAAAAAGGTATAGAGGTATGACTGGATCCCTCTTATATCTAACTGTTTCTAGGCCTGATATAATGTTTAGTGTATGCTTATGTGCTAGATTTCAATCTGATCCTAGAGAAACTCACTTATCAGCAATTAAGAGAATCTTTATATATTTAAGAGGTACTACTAATGTTGGTCTACGCTTTAAGAAAGATGAAGATTACAGATTAGTTGGTTTTTGTGATGCTGACTATGCTGGAGATAGAATTGAAATAAAAAGCACCGGTGGAGGATGCCACTTCATTGGAGCTAACCTAGTATCATTGTCAAGCAAAAGGCAAAGTACCATTGTTCTATCAACTGCTGAAGCAGAGTACATATCAGCTGCAAGTTGCTGCTCACAACTTCCATGGATCAAACACCAATTGGAGGACTACAATGTATTTATAAGTAGTATTCCACTTATGTGTGATAATACTACTGCAATCAATTTATCTAAGAATCCAATATTGCATTCTAGATCTAAGCATATAGAAATCAAACATCAATTTATTAGGGATTATGTGCAAAAAGGTGTGTTTGATGTTCAATTTGTAGATACTGACCACCAATGGGCAGATATCTTCACTAAACCTCTTGTTGAGGACAGATTTATCTTTATAAGAAAGCGTTTAAATATGTTGTATGTGGATTGAGTTAGTATATTTGTTGTTAATTTGGTCGTCTATTGCATGTTTTCTCTGCACGTCCACTAGTCATGGCGTCCAAAGCACGTGGAGTCTACGCGTTCACTTCACTTGGTGTGCCGCGTCCACTACATATGTCTTTACGCGTCCACTCTTAGTCTTGTGTGGACTCGTCTATGAACACATTTGTTGTTTATATTCAGTTGTCCTTGAACACATTTATGTAAAACGTTTTTTTCTTTGCTGAGTCAGCTACCTCCATCAATCCCATCATAACTTTTTAGGGTCCCAATTTACCAACGCCGTTTTACACTTAATGACATGTCTTGTCAATATTTTTTGGAAACTGTTGTTTTTCAGAAACCTTTAAAGGTAACCTCTTTCCTTCTGAAAAACTTTTCGCTTCTCTTCATTCCTGTCAACCTCTCTCTGAAACCTTCGAACTCTCGGTTTCCCTTGTTCTTCCAAACCTTAACTCATCTTGCTCAACAATGGCTTCAACCTTTGCTCCCATGCCTGCTTTTGCAACTGACACAATGACTATATTTGTGGAACATCACTTCAATTTTGGAATTCTACAAGAGTATAATCTGGATGTGAGTAAGTTCATTAACGTTGTTGGATGGGATGGAATCTTTCTGGAAAAGGTCTCAGTGTATCCAGATTTGATAAGGGAATTCTGGAGAAGACCAAAGATTACTGAAACAGAAGTAGTTGGGTTTGTGCTGAGAAGAAAAATAATAGTGTCCGAGAAAACCATCTCTGATGTGATTGCTTGTGCTCAAGAGGGTTCGGTCTTCACGGAGAACTAGGAAGAAGACCTAGGTGGTTCAGAAACAATTGTTGTTACCCTAATGAGGCAAGACACCGTAAGAACTCACTCTTGGAAACACTCTGAGATGAAGGATCACATCAGGATTCTTCACCAAATCCTGAACAAGGTGGTGCTGCAAAAGATTGGGTCTAAGGACAACTTATCAGCTCTTCACAAGTTCTGTCTTTGCCATCTGGCTCTTGAAACAAAGATCAACTTACCCTGGATCCTGTTTCATCACTTCAAGGATGCCATTACCAACAAAGAATCTGCTTCTCACATCACCTTCACTCACCTTCTGTCAAAGATTTTCAAGCAGCAAGGCTTGTACAATGTTTTGAGTGCAAAGCCTAAGGATGTACAAGAAAGACTCCTTCGTGAGAAAGGAATGCAATCTGCTGATTTTGGCAGAGTTAATCTCAGTGGCATGTAACTCAGCACATACAAGCAAGTGGAGTTGGCCAAGCTTGAGGAGAAGATGAAGATTAAAGAAGAATCACTTGAGTCCAACAATGCTGAAATCCTTAGTCTAAAGAAAGGAACCAAGAGGAAGAAAATGGCTGTCAGGAAGCCTAACCCTAGAAGGTATACTAGAGGCATTATTATTAATGAGCCTACATCTGAGGCTCCTCAACTTGATCCTCAACCTGCTCCTAAGAGAACAAAGAAGCTGGTTCTGCATTCAGATGATGATGATTTTGATGAAGAAGACAATGTTCCTCTGGGAACAATCTTGAAGAAGAAGAAAGCAAGTGAAACTGCTGCTGTGCCTACCAAGAAGAGGCAACCTGCAAGGAAAGCAAGGACCTTTGCAGCCTCTGAGATAAACATCTCTACTGAGATTCATGTTAATTTAGTAGAAGATGCTCCTGTTGTCAATACTATGAATGATAGTGTCTCTGCTCTTGAAGGATTCTTTGATAATTATAGACCAACTCTACCCACACCTCAACCTTCACCACAAAGAATCCAAACTAACCAAACCACAACCCCATCCTCACCACAAAGCACCTCAAATCAACTAACCATAACACAACCTACACCTATCAAAACTATCTTTCTACCAATTATACCTGATTCTGACCCCTAGTTTCATCAAACCGATGATGGAATTTGCCTAGGTGCCCCCTTTCCTAAACCTCTTAGACAACTCTTTCCACCCATTGTACCCGCATCCACTCTCTTTGATAACATATTTGAGAATTGGGCCAAGATCAAGAGAGATTGGAAAGCTCTGTTTCACACTCACCAACCTGACCCTGATATCGACCCTAACACTCCTCTCACCAGGTGGTACCCTCTTGCTGAATATGAATATGAACCATATGAGGACTACCCTTGGACCAACATATATTCAAACACTCAACCTCCCAAAGGACCCTTTCCCTCAGAAATGCATAACTATCATGGACTTCTTCTTACCCACTTACCCCTTAAACGTTTCCCTAGAAGAAAAATTTACCCTAACCTCATAAAACCCCTCCATTGATCCCCTTCACTGATGGAGTAGAGAGGCATATCATACTAGTATGGCAGACTGACCCAAAAAGGAACATGTTGAGTACCCTACCTGAGAAGAGAGCCAAATCTTCTGAGCATGTTCCCATCATGATGGATGGTAACACAAAATGGATGAAGTTTAAACACCCTAGTATCTATGGAAGAGCCTCTGACTTCTTCCAAGATCAGTTTTTCTATGAGATACTCAAATGGGAGTTCAATCATCTCCAAGTTGACAGAGCTGCACACTTTGTTCCATTCACCTGGCTTAGGCATGGAAATAAAACCAACCTAGGAATTGCTCCTTACCCTGTGTGTCCAAGACTTAGAATGATTGATCTTAATAAGGACAAAGACAGAAAGTGCAGAAGAAACAAAGGAGTCATGCCTGAAGCTCATTCTGCAATGCTGGACTTATCTGAAGAAACATTTAATTATTCTATGCTTGAGTACTATCTGCACTTGGAAGCTGTTGGAAAAATAGAAGAAAGAATAGCTGCTGACTTATGGAAGTCTCACATAATCCACTGCACTAGGGAAGCCTCTTCTTCTAGCCTATCTCAAGAAGAAAAATAGAAAATTCCCAAAGTCAGAGGAAAGTGTGGACTCTCTAAGTTCAGACATATGATCTACAAAGATCTGTGGGCACTCCCCATTACTAGATGAGATGTGGAGGAAATCACTCCTTTTCATTGGGCAAAGGATGTCCCTGAGCCAATTCTACAATATGCCTTTGCTTCAGCTTCAACCTCAGCCTCTAAACATACAACAAAAGAGTTAATTGTAGAAGGCCTGAGCTAAATTCTAAAATCTTTTCCAGACCAGCTTCTGAACCTTCAGCTATTTTAGCTGATGCTGTTGTTGTTGCTATTGTTGAGCCAACTCTGACCGAGCAGTCTGCTGAGGTCTGTGCTTCTAATCAAGGTGTTGAGTCTGCTAAGACATCACCTCAACCATTAGCTCTTGCTATGGTTCATCCACCAGCTCAAGCTCAAGACACTGTCTCAGACACTGCTGAGAGCTCAAGACAATTATCCTTGCCACTAAATCTTGAGGACATCATTGGAAGAATTGTCGATGATAAGGTTGGTAAGATAGTTGAAGAGAAGACAGAACAGATGGCACAACAGATTGAAGAAAGGGTACAGAAGCAAGTTCAAGATACTTTGGCCCCTACAAATGCAATGATGACTCAGATACTGGCTTTATTAATGGATTTTCAGAAAATCCAAAACCCAAATCAAAACCAACCCCCTCCACCACCTCCTCCTACCTAAACCTTTTCTTTCATAATCTTATCTATTTTGCTGACTATGATGGTCCACTCATTTACCTTTTCGTCTGATAACAAAAAAGGGGGAGAAAGAAAAGATTAAATTTATACAGTTTTTTTTTAAAACATATTTTGTCTGCATATGTATAAGTTTAAACTATTCATCTTGTTGATACATTGTCTTGACTTCTTATGCCTAAATTTTGTCTAAAGTAAATTATGCTATGATACTGCTTTGAACTGTTTATACACAAATGTTTGATAAGCTACTATCTTGGTCTGATAACTTATATTATCTTGCAAATAAGACTTGGTTTTGTATGCCTTAACTTCTTTGATCTATTGAATGCTATGTCTTAGGGGGAGCTTTGTAAGCTCTCTTAGACTTTGCTACATAAATTTAATCAGTTTTTGTCATCATCAGAAAGGGGGAGATTACTGCAACCAAAGTGGTTCTTGTTTATTTAATCTCTAGGTTTTGATGTTAACAAAAGGATTAAATTTTCTTGGCAAAGTATTAGTTGAGATCTAACAAGTGATTTCAGTTTATGCAGGAATATCAAAAATAATATAAGATATACAATGTTGGACTCTTGCAAAGAGTTATCCGTCCAAAGGTTATTTAAACTGTTTATATTTTAATCGTTAAGTAGACGGCTAACTATATCTCTGTAGACATCCATAGTAGCCATGTCAGCAGACGTGTGCTCTTCTTAAAACTCAAGTAGACATCCATAATGCCTAACTAAAATTCAGAAGACGTCCATAGTGCCACGTCATTGGACGGAGTTTCTCTAAAGACTTAGCAAGTCCAAAGACTTGTGTGGACGAGCGCTTCTGCCACATCAATGGACAAGCAGAATAAAACCTTGTGTAGATGCGTTCTAAAACTGAGTGTCTGTAGACGGTTCTACATCTTCTACATCTTTACTACCTTAAATGTGATTTTATGCAATTTGGACCACATTGAAATTATTCCAAATGATTGATAATTATTTCAATGGAATATATGTTAGTTATAATTGTTTTATCTGGTTAATGTCGTGTTCCTTTTTGCGAAAATTCATAGTACTATAAAGGAAATACAAAAAGTAAATAGTACAATTGGAATTGCAAAACAATCTGTATGATGACAACTTTATTACTGGACAAAAGCTGGGTTATACACAAAGGAGGAAAGAAAGTTTTTAAGGTACGATTGCTCAGGACAGTGAGCCTCCATTTTGTGCTTTTCTAATAACTAAGGATGCTTTTCAACCTGTCCAAAATCAAGCTATCAGTCTCAACGGATATCATGCAATTAATGCTATCTCTAAACGGGATAATAAAAAATAATCGTTGAAAATTTGCAAGAGAAGTTGAAGACCACTATATATAGAAGGTCTCAAGCACTGAAGAACAAGTTTTGCCATTTGAACATTTACAAGATATTCAAAGCTTATATTCCCTTTGTAAAACAAAAGTCTGTAATTCTTAAGGTTAAATATTTGTATAAATATTCAGTAGATCGTAAACCTTCATACCCTCACATATAGAGTTAGAAAGATCTTAGAAAAATCTCTGTGATTGAATTAGAGCTTGAAGAGGCTTGGGAAGAAAGCAATACTTGTAGCCTGGAGAGGTGTAGAATACTTGTTGTAGAAACTATTTGGAAATAATGGAGAAAATCCTTCAAGTAGAAGGGACTGGACGTAGCTCTTGGTTGGAAGAGAGTGAACCAAGATAAAATACCTGAGTGAATTTTCTATCCCTTATCTTTTACAGTTTTATTTATTTATACTAACTGTGGGATTTGATTTTGGTTTTGTTAATATTTTAAAAAGGATTTCTTGTGTGCTTAAACTTTTTATCTTCTTCTTGTCAAAAGGTTTCTCAAAAAGGGTTTTTGCGAAAATAATTAACAAACACAATTCAACCCCCCTTCTTGTGTTTTCCTGTGCCAACTTCAAAATTAGTGTACCACATTTCACATTGATCCTTACTTGTTCACCAACACTTTGCTTAAATTTAAATTACACTTTGTTGAACTCTTTCAACTTGTCTTATTCACATCAATTTGAGTGTGCAATTCTTCTTGAACATTTTCTTGCTTGTATTCTAAACTCCATTAGTTTTGTATTAGTTGTTTTCAAAATTCTTGACCTCTTTGAATTGATTGGATATTGATTGAGTTTTCAATTTTTTTTTAATGGAGACTAATTGTTGAGAATCTTGTTTCAATTTGAGATCCCTTGAAGAGGAAACTCTTGAGTGGAAAGAGACAAGAGAGAAATCATCTTGAAAAAGTCTACACTGAGTGATTCACATGAGTTGCAATCTTTGAGTGAATGGTGAGTGAGTGATGAGTTCCTTGTAATATTCATTTTTGACTTGTAATTCTTTTCTTTCATTTGTTCTTTAAGTGTATTTGTTCCTTGTTGGATTGTATTTAATTCTTTTTATTTTTGGTGGTGTAATTGTTCTTATTGGTGTAATCTTCATTTGATTTGTGAACTTTTCAATTCTCTGGAATTTGTATGTAATTTCTCAAATTGTAAGTGTACCATGACTTCACTACATAAAGAAGACAACGAAGATTCTCCTCCATCATCACCAAGAACAAGGAATTTGAATAGTAAGTTGGATAGAATGACAAGGAACATAGAAAGAGTGTTTGAAAGATTAGAAATACTTGAGCACAAAAAGGGATCAAGGCATGACAACTCACATAGAGGCTCCTCAAATTTGGAAGACAATGAACATAGACCTAGATTTGATAGATGGAGACATAGACATCAACATAGAGGAAGAAGGAATGAGAAGGATGACAAGTTGCATAATGTGAAGGTGAAGATCCCTAGCTTCCATGGGAAGAGTGATCCCGATGTTTACTTGGAATGGGAGACCAACTTTGAGCACATATTCTCTTGCTACTACTATAGTGAAGAAAAGAAAGTAAAGGTTGCTAGTCCTTTTTTTTAGGCCTTACCCGTGAACAATAATCCTAAAAACAATTAAATCACTTGAATCTATAGCTAGGAAGACCTAGCATATTTCTACTAAACACATCCCTAATGAACACAGGAACTGCATCCCACCATTCAGAATTATGTTGATGAATTCCATAGCAAGCAAGAAGATCAACACATTCATTGCCTTTCCTGAAGATGTGTGAAACTTGGAAAAGCGTACTCTTGGACATCTGTACACAGTTATACCATCTATTTTGAAGCTTCCAAGGCACCACTTCCATCAAATTGAAAGGTTCATCTACTAATGTAGAATCTGTTTCAATCCATAGCCGATTCCATCCCTTTTTGCTAGCAATTTCCAAGGCATTCATTGCAGCAGTGAGCTCAAAAACCATTGATGTTTGTACTCCAATATTACAAGAAAAGCATCCTAAGACAGCAGCTTGATGGTCTCTGAAGATCCCTCCACAAGTAGTTATTCCAGGACATCCTCTCGCAGCTCCATCTATATTGTACTTTATCCAGTTGCAAGGAGGAGGATACCATGTAACTTGGATGATTTTCGGGGCCTTAGAAGGGTGACCTGCAACATGAAACTTACAAAAACCAAAAAATTCTGTTATATCATTAAACATTGTGCCATTAGTCAAGTTCCCTGTAAGAGATACAACAGCAATTATCCTATTCTGAACTTGTAAAACTGAGAGATATTTGTTTTCAAATCTAAACAGGTTTCGCAAATACCAAATGTTCCAAATCACATGAATAAAAGAAGAAATAATGATGGCATGCAATTGAGAACTACATGACCTAATGCAGCTATCAAAAAGACTGCAAAAAGAAGAAGTGTTTATCTTAATTTACAGAATATCCCGAAGCCACAACCTGAGAGATATTGCAAAGTCACATTTCAAAAACAAGTGAACTGACGTTTCCTCATACTTGCCACACAGGCTGCACTTGGAAACATTAACTTGACCTACAAGCTTCAAGTTCTTATTTGTAGGAAGTCTGCCATGGATTAACCTCCAAACTAGAAAAGATCTAGAAGGAGGAACCTACTGATACCAAATCAATTTGCTCTAGGTAACTGAGTTGGAAGCATGATTCAGGAATTGGTATGCATCTTTAAATGTGAGTTGCCCTGTTGATGATGTTGTCCAGACCAGCTTATCATCACAATCATGAATAGGCAAAACTACCTGCAGCACAATATCATTAAGAATTGGATATTTAACACTAAGATTATTGGAATGGACAGTGATCTATTTACTATAAAATCAGAAATAAAAGCACTTAAAAACTTATGCAGATTTTGTGGAATCTGCAACAGGTTCACCATAGTGTCATCGGCCCATTTATCTGTCCAAAAGTTGACACGCATGCCATTTCCAATTTGTCAAGACATATTCTCCATAACCAGCATGAACCACTTACTCATAGCAGGCCAAATTGAAGAACTTACATGATGTCTTACTGGTTTGAGATTCCTTAAGAACCTTGCCCTCAAGAAGCATGCACATTGATCTGAAGAAGAAGCCAAATTCCAACTTAATTTTAACAAAGCTGCTTCATTAATAGACCTGCAAGATCTTAAGCCTAGACCTCCTTCTGAAGTTGAGAAACACATTTTTTTCCAAGAGATAGTTATGTATTTTCTTTTTAAAACATCTCCAGACCAAATAAAATTCCTAACCCAACCATCTAACTGATTTAACAATGCTATAGGCCAAGAATATATGTGAAAGCTATAGGACAACATACCATGGAAAATCGATTTTACTAATTGTATCCTTCCCATAACAGATCGGAGAAAACCTTTCCAACAGGCCATCTTAGTCTTAATTCTATCTACAATAGGCTGCAGATGTCTTAACTTAGGTTTGCCTTTAAACAACGAAACCCCTAGATAGGTAAAAGGTAAAGTTCCTGCTGAAAATCCTAAGAAACTTTTCAGTTCAGCAACTCTCCTAACATAAGCATTTCCTGTGTAAAACCTACATTTCTCTATGTAACACCCCTACTAGGTATTACTACGTAACACATGCGGAATTTAAATTAAAAAGAAAATTTGCTGGTTTCTTTCGGACAATAATTTATATAAGCACATAAGCGTCAGAAATTGGGTATAAAAATTTGTTATGAGTCTAAACTTAAGCCTTGATTGGCACACATGCTTACAATCCTATCCCGGCAAGCCTATTTAATTTAGAGATATACTTGAATAAAAGCTAGTATTTTACGAAAATTTCGACAGAGTCTCCTCTGTAATTCGAACATCCCAGGTAAAAGAACACCTGCTAAAATAATTACATTTTCATTCCAGAATTCCAGTTACACCAAATACAACCAGACAGTAATATGCTAAAAATAGTTATATCAATAGGCTATACATGACCAAAAGGAAAAGCTTAGGTTTTCATTCAAAAGAGATGCTCTCCGATCCATAAACATTCCATTTTAAAATAAAGACTCTCTGAGTCGTACTCATACATACTATCAAAAATCTAAGTCTCAAACCCTAAGCTGGTCATTCTAAAAGTACTTTTGAGGAAAACTCACGGGGTCATTCCACAATCAAATACTTCATCAAACAATTAGATCTAAGTCTCTGAGTGACTTAGGAAGACTCCCATGCACCATCTGTACTAAAGTACCCAGGGAACCACAGCGAACCAGAAGAAACCTGATATGTAAGGGTAAGATACCGACAGATGGATATATCACACAACAACCATATACACGATACATAAATCACCTCAGCACATTAACATTTAATTATTATTCAGAGATAAAATGACAAGTGTTATATCAGTGGGTCTCATACCCGAACAATCAGTTTTATAAAGAGAATGCATGACACTTCAATAATTAGGCTCTAAACTTAATCTCATGATATACCAACACCGTTTTATCATTAAGAAAGAAAGAGTTGATCAAGCTCATACGCCCCGTTTGGCAAGTTGTCTCCGTCACCTCATGCACCCGGATCAACATCATCACGAATCCCTTATAACAATCATTCATATGTATACCTCATCGAATACCACATCTTAAGCGGGTATTCGGTTAACTCAAGCACGTCTGCTAAGGGGAAATGCATATGTGTAAAAGACTTTTCATTATCGAGACTTTTCTTTGTGTTCACTCTTTTCCGTTGTCGAAGTCCAAAGCTAACGATTGTTCACAATTTTCATTACTTGAAAATCAATAACACAGGACACGCAGTCCGAGTGCTCAATCACAACACCTTAGACCGATGCCACAGTCCAAGGTTGTGGTCGTAGAAACAATTATAGTTTTATCCATGTTTCATTTCAACATGATAAGGACTCCTAGTTCATAACAACGAAATTAGGACACACAGTCCTCAATTCCAAAATTAGGACTCCTAGCCCAAAATATCACGATTAGGACCCTTGGTCCATAATTCTTGACACGGATCCCTAATCACGTGTATAAACTGAATGCTAGAGGCGACGTCTCGCGAACTAGCATTCTCTTTCACATGTGCTTACTTTTCGCTCAGTGAAAATCAAAAACCAAAACAAAACCTCGGTCACTTATCCAAGTCACTGGAACGCTTCTAAATCATTTAGGAGAAAATCTTTTCCTTTACTAATTCTTTTATAAAACCTTTAGGAAATTCGTTTGCTTTTGAAATCCTTGATGGAATAAAGTTAAATATTTTCAAAGGGGTTTTTCCTTCATAGAACACACCGTTCGAAAAGGTTTTCTCTCGTACAAAACTTTTGATCATAAAAAGGTAGTTTCCTTCAACTCAAAATCACTTCAACATTTTTCTAAAAACAAAGATCTTATTCTTCTGAAGTAAGAACTTTAAACAAGGAACTTTTATAAGTGAACCCAAAAATTTCAAAGTTCTATTCAAGGATTATTAAGGCTTTTAATCCTTATAGTCATTGGGCACAGACTCAAGGCCGGCTTCTCAAACTTCAATCAATAGTAATATATTCACAACAATAATAATATCACAGTTAATGACAGTTCATCACATATATACAAGTCATAATACTTTAAAGCAAGAAATGTTCAACTTCAAGTAATAACCACAATAGTTCAAGTAAACAAGTTATTCAAGTATTGGCTCAATATCACAATAATATTCACAACACTCAATTACACACATACACACATGCATATAGTTATTGAATATCCCTAGGCAAGCTCCCCTTACCTTTGAAGACAAGTAAAGGATCCTCGTCTTAATGCTCACGTTAGCTCCAAGAGTGCACATTCTACTCCACCAAGTAAGCATAGCCGTGTTCAACATCACAGAGACACAAACCAAGCATGATAACAAACAAATAAACTCACCAGTCCAATTTTCATTCTCAAAACATATAATCAAAAGAAACCATACATTTAATGCAGTAAACAGAATCGATTTCTCAATAACATCGATTTGGGTAAAAAGGATCCATAATTAAAATTGGGGAACATTTGATTTGGTTTGAGAAACATGAAATTGAACTTATAAATCTCAAATTAAAGGTCCTAATTTGAATAAAACATAGTTAATTTTATAGAAACACGATCGATTTCAAATAAAATCAAATAGGGGTTTAGGGTTCCTAAACACAATTTGGGGAAAACTCATTTGATCAAAGGATAACAAAATTAGTTTAATAAAACACTAATTTATAGTCCCAATTGCCTAAAAACATAGTTTAATTTCATATTACAGCATGAAATCAAGGAGCTAGGGTTAGGCTTTCAAAATCAGATTTGGGGATTTTCAATCTAGAAGAGATTAGAGGTAAACACTTACCCAAGATGAAGAGTAGGGAGGAGACAGAGGTTCTGAGATGTCTGGCGTGGTGGTAGCGACGGTGGCATGTCTGAGGATGGCGGCGAAGCTCCATTTCATGTGACAACCCACAACCAGAACAAGCCTTAGACAAGAAGAGAAAAGCTCCATGAACGGTGAAGAACCTCCATGATCGATGGCCAGAGAATCTCTCCTCTGCGGAGGGTGGCGTTCTGAACGGTGGGTGACGCGTTTTGTGGTGGATGACACGTGCAGAACCGAGACACAGTCGTCTCCTCGAGCTGTGAGCGGCTAGCTACGGCCAGCGGGCTCCTAGGGGCGATGCGCGTCCAAGCAGTAAGAAGGAAGGAGAAGAAATGGAGGTTGAGAGGGAGGAAGAAGAAGAAGAGAGAAAGAAGGTAAGGAAGAAGAAAGCAGAGAAAGAAAAGAGAAAATGAGGGGGAGGGGGTTTACGGGTTTCTAAGAGAGAGAGGAGAGAGAATTCTAATTTTTTGTATTAGTGGGTCCAAAATGAGTGATAGATATTAAGCCTAAAAATGAAAATGTTTTTAGTTTTTGTATCCAAAAATAAAGGGTGACAAACATATAGTTTCAAATTTTCAAATAAAATAGAGATTGATAGTTGGATTGATCAACTAAGAAAATCCACGGTCCAACATTTAATCTTCGATTAATGTCAAACCAGTTTATTTTCAAATCTAAAATTAAATAGAATGAAAATATGAAAATGTTTTTCTCTTAATCATATTACTTAACACATTTTTCTGTACTGGTAATAATAGTAACGATACCGTAAATTATTGTCTAGTAAGCATGCATTCACTGAAATAAGTCAGTGCTAACGCACCCAATAAAATAATTTGAAGAGAGTAATTCAATTACTCAAACTAAACCACATAAAAAAAATAAACATAAACATCCAAATAAAATAATTAGTCATATGTGTAAAAACTAGGGTGTTACATTACTACCCCTCTTAAAAAACTTTTGTCCTCGAAATTTCGCAGCTCGAAACTAAACAGGATTTTGTTATCACCCTAAAATCTTACTTTGTATTCTCGTCGCTTCATTCCTTTCATCTGTAACTCTATAACAGGATTGATTCTTATGTCATTCTATTTATCCTTTAACTACATCTGGGCCTGAGTTGCACATGATAAACTTTGCACCAAGAACCTAAGAAATTCAATCTTCTTTTTGACATTGAATCTTACCACATCCAACATAGTCTGTTCCCTTCTTAATTCCTCCAGAATCTTTTTCATTCTTCGATTTCATATCCTTCATTCGCCTCTCATTTACAATTTGGTTATCAAGCCCCGTTAATATCCCTGGTTTAAGAAATTTCACATGCACATCTACCCTATTGCCCACGGAAAATACACAACTCCTAACAATTTCTCCATCTAAAGACATAGCTCTATCACTTATGCAAGGAAGTGCGTGTATCATATCTATCCTTATCTTATATATTTGCAGCCGAGAAAAGAGATTGTAAAACATAGTTTCTCTGAGGCCATAACCCCTAGGAGTTGCACCAAAACAAAGCCAAGAAATCCAGGTGGGCACTCCCCAATGGCAATCTTGGATTTAAAATGTCTAGTTTCCACTGTGGATCATCAACCAAATATTTACCAGAATAAGACCTCAAAGATTAGAAACATTTCGCCATTGCTTATCACACTCGAAAGATATAATCAAACTTAATCACTTCTTGCCTCAAAATTAGTCCGCTAGCAAAACTTCTTCAACACGTTATCCTCACGACGAACATCAAGTTCAACATTAACTCTACCACATATATCCACTTTCAACCCAAAGCACACAATTGTAGGCTCGGTTTCCTTGGGACTTATCCCACCACTCCAAATTTCATCACGGTCAGACCTTTCAAACTCTAAAACAGAGCTCTCAAACTCTTCTCACAACTTAGTTTCTCATGAACTCCTCTTTGTTATTTCCGTTCAGCTTAAGGAAAACTACTATAGATATTTTTCTGTTAATCCTCGGACTCATGAAGTCAACATTAACCATAAACATTGATCACTACTCTAAATTCCTTTAATCATATATCTGCCTCGATCACTGATAAGCCTCTGGCTTATCTAGTTTTATAACTAGATGGACCGTGGTTTTTGTGCTAATTATTCGAGTTCAATCTCGTTTTCTCCCAAATTTGGCCTTGTTTTGTTCCTAAGTAGACTTTGACTCATTCTAGGCATTTTTAGTAGTTTTTAGTCTATTTTGGATAGAATTACGCTTTTTGTTTCTTTTTATTATTTCAAGTTAGAAGTGAAGCTCCAAGAGTCAATGAAGCACTTGGAGTCAAGGAAACAGTGGAAATTTCCATTATGGAGATACTCGCCCCACGAGTAGATGCTCGCCTCGTTAGCCTGAAGATCAGCAAAACAGCAACAGTCATCAATTCTGGATCGCCACGCGAGAGGATTCTTGCCTCGCGAGATCCTGAAGACCCTGGAAGACAGAGACCATCACGGCCTAGCCGTGATGAAGGTCACGGCTGTGACAGATTAAGGTTTGAAGACTCGCCCCGCGAACACACTATCGCCTCGCGAGAATCCAAATTGAAAGCACGCCAAAACTAATGTTCGCCTCGCGAAAGCTTGTTCGCCCCGTGAGCGGCCGAGAACCAGAATCCCTATTTATAGGCTGTTTCAGATCAGAATGGGAGCTCTCTGGATAGATCCGAATCCTAGTTTTTTCCACTTGTATAGAGTAGCGTTTAGGCTAGTTTCTTGTCTCTTTGGAGCTGCGTCTCCCTTTTTCTTATTTTACTATGGAGGTTATGTCCGATTGTTTGTCTATGAGCATGAGGAACTAATCCCCTCGTCTGAGGGAACAATGAAGCCACCCATGGCAGTGTAGATTCGATGTGATGTATGTCTTTCTCCCTTTTTCTCAATTAATGTTTTCCAATTCTGATTTGATTGTGTTGATCATATGCTTGCGTGATTGACTTGTTAACGTCGATGAGGCTTAGTCAGCGATTCGCGTTTAGAACTTGAATTGGGATCATCGATCGAATATTGCACGAGAGTGAGTAGGTGATCGGTGCAACCTTATAGGGAACAAGAATTAACAGAATTTGATGATTAGGATTATGAGACCTAGTAAGTAATTAATCCAATCTTCGAATACGTCCTAATGAGCACGATAGTGGATTTAGGAGAATTTGGGGGTCCCTGTTGACATTGTAATTGAACTTAAGAAGGAATTCATCATCACTTGGGTATGCATATTGGGTAGGTGGATTTGTGACCTTGGACATTTTAATTTCAGATTTTTAGTTAATTATTTTGTTAGATTTGTTAATTTGAATTCGATCCTATTTTCTCTCTCTCAACCACTTTCCTCTCTTGACCAAACGTATCGGATTTCCCGCGAATTGGTAGAATTGGTACCCCAATCCTTGTGTTTGACCTCGGTAAATTCTTACCGTGTTATTTTATTACTTGCGACGACCCGGTACACTTGCCGGTGACTCAACAAGTTTTTGGCGCCGTTGTCAGGGATTGGCACAACCAATTTTCCTAATTTTAGGGAAGTCTGATTATTTGGTTAAGTTATTTTTATTTTTATTTTTATTTTTATTTTTATTTACTATTATCTCTCTCTACTTCTTTGATTCCACTTGGTCTTGCCTTGTTTTGTATGCGAGGTACACGAGGGAATGCTTCTGGGTTGCGAATATTGTAATGGAAACCATGACACTTGGAGATGTCCGTTCTACTTCTCTCAAGAATATGTGGATTCATGCCATAATTTCTATGACAGCGTGCCCCGGGACAACTATCAGAGTCAGAATCAGTATTGGGATTATATGAGGGGAGACCATCCGGGTTTCGCTTGGAGTAGTGCTGGCGATGGTCTAGCTTGGCAACCACAACCTCAACAGAATTGGCGACAACAACCTCAACAGGATGGTGGAAGACAACCTTTGGAGTTGGCTCTTGAGAGGACAAATGCGGCAATTGAGAAGGTGAATGCGGCAGTAGAGAAGTTGGGTCAGCTCGCAAAGCAACTAAATGAGCGTCTCTCCGAGACTTTCCCAGGTGATACCGAGAACGACCCTAAGAACCAATGCAATGCCACAACAACTGGAAGCAGTGGGGTGTTGGGATCTAACTGGGATGCAACTAGTTCTCAGGGAGTTGAGGAAGACAAGGCCCCGGAACAACCACATGTTGAGGAAGAGCAACCTGAGAAAGAGGAATTGACAAGTGACAAGGCCCCGGAACAACCACAAGTTGAGGAAGAACTACCACATGTTGAGGAAGAGCAACCTAAGGAAGAGGAGTTGGCAAGGGACAAGGCACCGGAGCAAGAGGGGAGAGTACAAAATGCAGATAAAGTGGTAGAGGATTTCACCATGCTTGCCAAGCAACCTGACATTACTGAATTGGATAACTATGTTGGCTTACATGCATGTGTGGACATTGGTAAGTTAGACCCTCCCACTCGTCTGGCACACTTCCTCGAGAAAACACCATTTGACCCGAGAGGAAGTGAGTTCATAATTACAGAGGTCAATGGAGTTTTCACACACGGGCCAGGTGGAACTTAAGGGTCCTCATAGTACCATTTGCATCTATACATTAACGAAGCTCCTATCAACTGCAGTAATGTCAGAGTCAGAATCAGTATTGGGATTATATGAGGGGAGACCATCCGAGTTTCGCTTGGTGTAGTGCTGGCGATGGTCTAGCTTGGAAACCACAACCTCAACAGAATTTGCGACAACAACCTCAACAGGATGGTGGAAGACAACCTTGGGAGTTGGCTCTTGAGAGGACAAATGCGGCAATTGAGAAGGCGAATGCGGCAGTAGAGAAGTTGGGTCAGCTCGCAAAGCAACTAAATGAGCGTCTCTCCGAGACTTTCCCAGGTGATACCGAGAACGACCCTAAGAACCAATGCAATGCCACAACAACTGGAAGCAATGGGGTGTTGGGATCTAACTGGGATGCAACTAGTTCTCAGGGAGTTGAGGAAGACAAGGCCCCGGAACAACCACATGTTGAGGAATAGCAACCTGAGAAAGAGGAATTGACAAGTGACAAGGCCCCGGAACAACCACAAGTTGAGGAAGAACTACCACATGTTGAGGAAGAGAAACCTAAGGAAGAGGAGTTGGCAAGGGACAAGGCACCGGAGCAAGAGGGGAGAGTTCAAAATGCAGATAAAGTGGTAGAGGATTTCACCATGCTTGCCAAGCAACCTGACATTACTGCATTGGATAACTATGTTGGCTTACATGCATGTGTGGACATTGGTAAGTTAGACCCTCCCACTCGTCTGGCACACTTCCTCGAGAAAACACCATTTGACCCGAGAGGAAATGAGTTCATAATTACAGAGGTCAATGGAGTTTTCACACACGGGCCAGGTGGAATTATGGATAGAGTAGTATTGCTCCTGCAAGGGCCACGTCACAAACCATGGGATCCAGGTGGAGGATCTCACATGATGAGCGTCTCTTGGCCCTTGTGCCACAGGCTTTGGGATCCAGGTGGATGCTTTTTAATAAGTCAAGCTAGTGACGTTAAAGAAGCGCTTATTGGGAGGCAACCCAAACTAGGTATCCTTTGTTTTTAGTCTCTGTCATTTCATTTATATATATATATATATATATATATATATATATATATATAAACTTGATTCGCCACACGAATCCACAGTGGCCGCGCGAGACAGAAGCCCTGAATCTCAGAGGCTTGCTCACGCTTCTGTCTCGCGTCGCGAGGTATACTTTCGCCTCGCGATTCTGGGGCATCATAATCTGTTGGAATTCCAGATTCGCCTCGCGAGATCCTACTCACCTCGCTATTCTGGAAAGTGTGAAAACAATTTTTCCAGATTCGCCTCGCGAGTGGTCTCTCACCTCGCGAATCTGCACGTAAGGTTTTAAATTGCAGGAGTTCTTCCAGGATGCTATGCAACAGAAGGGAGCCCATAAGACCAATTGGATGAGGAGGCAACCATGGAAACTTGATCAGGGAGCACCCTCTCCTCTCCTCACTTTTGTTTTGTTTTTGTTTTTGTTTTTGTTTTGTTTGTCACTCTTGAATAATTTGAGAATATCAAGAGTTTATGTATGAATGTGTGTCGGCAAGCTTGTTGGATTTTAATTAAATTGTGCATAGATTGATCGCATGAATTATTTTGACCATTTGATTTCCCCCTAGGTTCTGAAAATAGAAAATTGATCCCCATATGAAAAATTGAAAATTGAACTTTGAGAATTTTATTGTGATTACTTGATTTATGATAAGTTTGGGGTGAGGGGGGTGCACTCACTAGGAATTGTATCTCGGTCAAACAATTTGCAAAATGTCCAGGTGAGGATTTGAGCCTCCAACTTTGTTTTTGATTGTGTGAATCACTGTTAAGTTGCACTTTCCCGGATTTGCTTGAATCTCTTCATGGTTTGCATGTTTATGTGTTGCATCAAATGATTTAGGCAAAATTTCTTTGAATAACTACTTGACCTAAAGAGAACCATCCCTAATGCATGTTCCCTAGTTAGCCCCGTTGAGCCTAATTAGCCTATTGTTTCTTGATGACCCTATATTATAAGCCAAAATCTGAAAAACCATGTTAACCCAATCTTAGGATTAGGAGAGCATGGAAGCATAGCAAGAGAAGGGTTGTGAGGAACTAAGTTTGGGGTGGCTACAAGGTGATATGTCATTTTTGGTTGAGAAAAAGAAAAATAAAGGTTGAAACCCAAGGCAAAAAAAAAATTTGCCAAAAGAAAGGGGGCAAAACAGAGAAAATAGCAAGGAAAAGGCTGTAGTCACCCGAGGCAAAAAGAAAAATGGAAAAAGGAATTTGAGTAGAATATGTGTCAAATGCTCATGCTCTCTTAGTTCCTAGGGACTTAAGCCTAGTATCCTTGAATATCCTACCCTAGCCAGGCCCCATTACAACCTTTAAAAGACCTTCTGATGTTGCATGCATGTTTTCGTGGGAACTATTTTTGAGATGAAAATCAAATTCATGGGAAGTGCTCTTGATATGTGAAATTGAGTGAAAAGTTGATAGCTTAGACGAATTTGAGCGAATGAGTGAAATTTTACATACCCTTGTGAGGAAGGCAATTGTTTGAAATTGGTGATCTTCCTTTTGTGTGTGACTCTGATCTTCAGCTTAGATTAATGATTGCATGAATGATGAAGTTCTCAATTGTTTAAAGTAAATGAATGTGGGGATTACATTGATGCAAGGGGGAAATCATTGGAGAAAAACTATTTTGTTAAGATTGCGTGAAATTTGTGCGAAATCGATTGAATCCCTTAAGCTTGCCAAGTCTTTAGTCCTTTTTGAGTTTTAGCTTGCTTGGGGACAAGCAAGGTTTAAGTTTGGGGTGTTTTGATAAGCCTCTGGCTTATCTAGTTTTATAACTAGACGGACCGTGGTTTTTGTGCTAGTTATTCGAGTTCAATCTCGTTTTCGCCCAAATTTGGCCTTGTTTTGTTCCTAAGTAGACTTTGACTCGTTTTAGGCATTTTTAGTAGTTTTTAGTCTATTTTGGATAGAATTACGCTTTTTGTTTCTTTTTATTATTTCAGGTTAGAAGTGAAGCTCCAAGAGTCAAGGAAGCACTTGGAGTCAAGGAAACAATGGAAATTTCCATTCTGGAGATACTCGCCCCGCAAGTAGATGCTCGCCTCGCGAGCCTGAAGATCAGCAAAACAGCAACAGTCATCAATTCTGGATCGCCACGCGAGAGGATTCTCGCCTCGCGAGATCCTGAAGACCCTGGAAGACAGAGACCATCACGGCCTAGTCGTGATGAAGGTCACGGCTGTGACAGATTAAGGTTTGAAGACTCACCCCGCGAACACAATATCGCCTCGCGAGAATCCAAATTGAAAGCGCGCCAAAACTAATGTTCGCCTCGCGAAAGCTTGTTCGCCCCGCGAGCGGTCGAGAACCAGAATCCCTATTTATAGGCTGTTTCAGATCATAATGGGAGCTCTCTGGATAGATCCGAATCCTAGTTTTTTCCACTTGTATAGAGTAGCGTTTAGGCTAGTTTCTTGTCACTTTGGAGCTGCGTCTCCCTTTTTCTTATTTTACTATGGAGGTTATGTCCGATTGTTTGTCTATGAGCATGAGGAACTAATCCCCTCTTCTGAGGGAACAATGAAGCCACCCATGGCAGTGTAGATTCGATGTGATGTATGTCTTTCTCCCTTTTTCTCAATTAATATTTTCCAATTCTGATTTGATTGTGTTGATCATATGCTTGCGTGATTGACTTGTTAACGTCGATGAGGCTTAGTCAGCGATTCGCGTTTAGAACTTGAATTGGGATCATCGATCGAATATTGCACGAGAGTGAGTAGGTGATCGGTGCAACCTTATAAGGAACAAGAATTAACAGAATTTGATGATTAGGATTATGAGACCTAGTAAGTAATTAATCCAATCTTCGAATACGTCCTAATGAGCACGACAGTGGATTTAGGAGAATTTGGGGGTCCCTGTTGACATTGTAATTGAACTTAAGAAGGAATTCATCATCACTTGGGTATGCATATTGGGTAGGTGGATTTGTGACCTTGGACATTTTAATTTCAGATTTTTAGTTAATTATTTTGTTAGATTTGTTAATTTGAATTCGATCCTATTTTCTCTCTCTCAACCACTTTCCTCTCTTGACCAAACGTATCGGATTTCCCGCGAATTGGTAGAATTGGTACCCCAATCCTTGTGTTTGACCTCGGTAAATTCTTACCGTGTTATTTTATTACTTGCGACGACCCGGTACACTTGCCGGTGACTCAACAAGTTTTTGGCGCCGTTGTCGGGGATTGGCACAACCAATTTTCCTAATTTTAGGGAAGTTTGATTATTTGGTTAAGTTATTATTTTTTTTTATTTACTATTATCTCTCTCTACTTCTTTGATTCCACTTGGTCTTGCCTTGTTTTGTATGCGAGGTACACGAGGGAATGCTTCCGGGTTGCGAATATTGTAATGGAAACCATGACACTTGGAGCTGTCCGTTCTACTTCTCTCAAGAATATGTGGATTCATGCCATAATTTCTATGACAGCGTGCCCCGGGACAACTATCAGAGTCAGAATCAGTATTGGGATTATATGAGGGGAGACCATCCGGGTTTCGCTTGGAGTAGTGCTGGCGATGGTCTAGCTTGGCAACCACAACCTCAACATAATTGGCGACAACAACCTCAACAGGATGGTGGAAGACAACCTTGGGAGTTGGCTCTTGAGAGGACAAATGCGGCAATTGAGAAGGCGAATGCGGCAGTAGAGAAGTTGGGTCAGCTCGCAAAGCAACTAAATGAGCGTCTCTCCGAGACTTTCCCAGGTGATACCGAGAACGACCCTAAGAACCAATGCAATGCCACAACAACTGGAAGCAGTGGGGTGTTGGGATCTAACTGGGATGCAACTAGTTCTCAGGGAGTTGAGGAAGACAAGGCCTCGGAACAACCACATGTTGAGGAAGAGCAACCTGAGAAAGAGGAATTGACAAGTGACAAGGCCCCGGAACAACCACAAGTTGAGGAAGAACTACCACATGTTGAGGAAGAGCAACCTAAGGAAGAGGAGTTGGCAAGGGACAAGGCACCAGAGCAAGAGGGGAGAGTTTAAAATGCAGATAAAGTGGTAGAGGATTTCACCATGCTTGCCAAGGAACCTGACATTACTGCATTGGATAACTATGTTGGCTTACATGCATGTGTGGACATTGGTAAGTTAGACCCTCCCACTCGTCTGGCACACTTCCTCGAGAAAACACCATTTGACCCGAGAGGAAGTGAGTTCATAATTACAGAGGTCAATGGAGTTTTCACACACGGGCCAGGTGGAACTTAAGGGTCCTCATAGTACCATTTGCATCTATACATTAACGAAGCTCCTATCAACTCTGGTTTGTCCCGCCATAGAGATGACAAAATTAGGTACCACACTATCCCCCAACTAACCTGCTAAGGATAGGTTATCTCATTACTTATCCATCCTGCTAAGGATGGTCAGTTAGACTTGGCCTCAACTTAGTCCTCAACACTTAAAGCAAACTTAACCGACACACGTTGATAAACTTCCGTTTTTCTTCTGAAACAGCACTTGAAGATACTCCATGAAGTCTGAACAATCCTCCGATACATTATTCGGTTCACTCCTCCACTGCGCAGTGGATCTTAACTTGTATGAAGGGTGTAGACTTCACCAGTCGATCCACGATCACTTGAATTCAAACATGGCTCATGTAGGTCCTTAGCAAACTCATAACAAAGATTCAAGGAATGCCAATATCTTAACAAGGAAGGTCTCAATTGTTAAACTATCCATTTTTCATTGTACTCGACTAACTTTGACATCTTGATGTGGAGATACCCAACTCATGACTGATGAGATAGGTCACACATCGACGACATTTGGAGAATATGTAGGACTAAGATGATCAACAACGACAAGTACTTTCGAACCGCAATAAGACATGACCTTGGTGATCATAAAAGAATTTCTCAAGAAAAGAAATTTTTCTTGATTTCACTTTTACATAAGCATAAAAAAGAATTTCATTAATTTGAAGGATACAGGAACATCCAATATGGAAAAAGATCCTTCCACAGGTTCGTGGGTGTAAAAATGCATGATCAATACACATTTACAAACATGAATCTAATAAAGTTCATTCTTCCACAAGAATCTTCCAGTGGATTTAAGTAATCAAAGGGTGAATAACTTCTAATCCAAAGAGGATTAATTCTTATTCTTAGTACAAAGAATTTACAAAATGATGACTTTCACCTCTACCTAAAATAGAAGTGACGAAACTAAGTTTCACCAAGAAACTTATGCTATCACGAAATTATCTGTGTTATAACTCAAGAAATAGTCATAACCACTTCTCTCAACAAAATGCGAAAGTATCCAAACCAATAGATTCCGTTAAATCAATCCACTCAAATGTCTAATACATCGAGGATTATTTAGAAGTGTGAGTACGACTTCTCACAAACAAAGAAATGAATA
The DNA here is from genome assembly GCA_030762895.1 of Sophora flavescens. Classification (NCBI taxonomy): domain Eukaryota; kingdom Viridiplantae; phylum Streptophyta; class Magnoliopsida; order Fabales; family Fabaceae; genus Sophora; species Sophora flavescens. Next base: position 103,685,098 of record CM061065.1, read on the forward strand.
ACCGGAAATTTATGAAATAGCATAACTAATTCATAAGTCCCGACAGATTTCAAATTAAAATCAGAAAATTTGTCTGACACATACAAACTTCACCGTTGTGATTATCTAATACAATCATAGAATTTGAGAAATAAATGTCAACTGACAAATACAAGAGAATCAAAGGGTACAGTGGAGGGTTCCTTAATCACGAGACACTCACCCAAGATCGAAAATCCACTCGATTAGTCTTGGTTCCAACCAACATACAAGTCTTCCTAGCCATGCTTAGTATGACCACCTTGAATTGGGTACGATCCCGAACAACTTAATCAGTCGATCAAACATACAAAGGGTTGATATTTCTTCATAAACTGAGTTGACGACGCAGAATCTTAGATAGGTCATCACTCCAATTTGGTAATAACTCATCTTCAAGCCGATCTTTGAGTAGACGACAACTCCTCAAAATTGATTTACCAAATCAACTACGCAAGTCAGTGAATACTTGTTCATAATTCATCCTTTTACTTAGTTGTCAAAAATCCACACGGTGACACGAGCCCTCACACAAAATTGGTGATTCACAAGGAAATCACTCGTCTAACAAACGGTTTAGACCATCGATCTTCTAGTTGAATCGAGTCATCCAACTCGTTTTAGCTTTGTAGGAAACATCTGAGACACCCCGTTGTGTCCCTTTATGTCATTTAGTTTAAAACCTCATTATTTAACTACTTAATCGCACGCTTAATGTGAAAATTACGTAAAAACTGAAACTTAATTTCTTAAGCAAATAGATTCATATAGAACGGAATATGAAAACATAAATATATTAAACATACTTAAAGCATTAGAGTTATCAAAACACTGTTTCAGGGCATCCCATCAATAGGATCCCGAACTAATGCATAGTTATACAAAACATAAGCGGAAAGATAAAGCTTCACGACACAGACGCACCGGCCATAACTAACTAGACCCTAATCACCATGGGTCACAGCTCGTCCTCCGACATCTGGTTCGCAGGGAGTTCCATCCAACTCCTCCTAGTTACGTTCATCCACAGGGTCTTCTCGTATGGTTCCACAAGGAGACAAAATACAACATACAGAAATATACAGGGGATAAGAAATAGTTCTATCACCAAAAGCGAAAAAGAGTCATAGTAAACTATACAGTAATTATCACAGACACAGTATCAGTCAAGTCATCCATCTTCCATAAAATTCTTATATCCATCCTACCCTCACTCCTGCAACTAAAACTTGATACTGAAAATGGCTATGATTTCCCTATCATAGTTATGGTTATCGGTCAGTCGTCCAAGCGACACGTCCCATTCCCAGTGCACATCTTTGGTCATGGTGAGAATGCTCATGCAAAGCAATGACACTATAGCTGTACATTAAACCCGATGCACACCCCGGACCGTGGATGCTCATGCAAAGCAATGACACTATTGCTGCACGATTATCCCGGTGCACACCTTCACCATGGTAAGAACGCTCACGCAAAGGGTGACACTACAGCTGCACGATGATCCCGGTGCACACCTCATCCACTCCCAGAGGTGCTCATGCAAAGCAATGGCACTCATAGCTACACAAGTTAAGTTTACCCTTTGGACGGTCCCACAAGGACTTCGGGTCTTGTATGTGTCCTACATACGGTTATAGAAACAACACAACTTATGAACCTCGCAGACTACTATGGTCATAACCTAGTGCCTTAACTTCTCATCAAGACCTCAACATGTGCTCTATGTCACAACACCTCTTTAACATATTTCATGTAGGTTAGGCACCTCTAAAAATCATCATGATCATCACGTCCAAAACAACTCATCTCATAGGCCACATATATATATATTCGCTTAATCCACTAAGCATAAAGTAAATACCACACAGATAATGCATAACATCAAGTCAATCAAAGATATTTCAAAACATCAACATAGCACTAAATAAGTTCAATAAAGGTAATAAAACTCAAATCAACCATTAATAGTATAAACATCCACCTAATATCGATCAACCTACAATCCCCGAATCACCATGGATGTTTTATAAAAGCAATTTAAAGCAATTCTGGTCTTGTCGATTATTCGACTTTTAGTAAGGTTTAGGTCGCCCTACATAATTACTACATAATCTACTACTTATCGATTCCGACAATAGGTTGATTCTTTCCCCCACCAGAGTTATCACCGAAAGCTCGAATTCCCAGCTCCTCGTTATCCGACCACGAGGTGTTAAAACCACCTTCAACCAAACAACATAAAAACAACTAAATCAAATAAACTCATCTATGTTCTCATTAGGTAGGTTCGGCCATTTAAATCTAATGAGAGTTAGGTTTCATTTCACACTCTAAGATTTTAGATACTTAACTCTTAGGTTCTAGGTGACTTAGATAATTTGTTATAACTTGAAAATATTGAATAAAGTCATCCAAACTCTTAGGTTAGGTTTCGGCCTTGTATAGTAAAATAGGTTAGAAAACTTTAAACCTTCCAATCACTTAGATTTTGCATCCCAATGTATTTAGGAGCTCAAATCCATGATCATATTGAAAATAAAAGAAAACAAAATATCCTAGGTCCATAAACCTCATAGGTTCGGCCATCATAAGATAACTAGGTTAGAAATCTCTAAACTTTCCAATCTTATAGACTTAGCATCCTAATGTCTTAAGGATCTTCAAGTCCATGATCATTTTGGAAAATGAAAACTCAAACATCCTAGCTCCAAAACATTAAGTTTCGGCCTAGCCTAGGAGAATGAGGAAAAGCCTTTTGTTTGATGAAAACTCTTAGGTTTGGCATCACAAAGTATTAAGAGGTCTAAATCCATGATTATAGTTATAAAGTTGAACTCAAGCATCCTAGGTCCAAAACCATATAGGTTTGGCCATCCTTGGATAAATAAGCTAGAGATTTTCAAACCTTTCAAGACTTTAGATTTAAGATCAAGAGGGATCTAGAAGCTCAAATACATGATCATATTTCAAAAAGTTGAAACAAAACTTCCTAGGCCACCATGTATAGGTTTCGGCCATCCTTGGAAATAAGAGGTAGAAATTTTTGTTTTATACAAACTCTTAGTATGTGAAAATATAAGTTAATACAAGACTATAGAAAGTGGTTTCAACTCAAAAGTATTTTTCTACAATTTTCTAGAGATTTTAAAAGTTGAAAACCCATTAAAAACACTTAAAGAAAAAGTAGAGTAAACCATAAGGTAAAAGAAGAAACTTGCAAAAAGATTGACATAAGAGTAATACCCTTGATACAAGGATCAACTTTTGTGAAGTACTTGAGTTGAAAAAATGAATAAAAATGCAAGCTTTATGAGTATGAAGTTTGAAGAGAAAGGAAGAAGATGAAGAAATAGTGTTTTTGGAGAAGAAAACATGAGTTGAAGAAAACGAAAGTGTGATATATAGGGAGAGAGAGAGGGCCACGGTTTTAAGGTAGAGAAATGAGAGCTTGGAGGCCAAGTTTTGAGTTATGCATGTTTGGTTGGCAAAAGTTGAAAGGAATGACTTAATTGGTTATAAAATAGTAAATTTTGAAAAAAAGTAATGATGGTACTTTTATGGATGTGACATAAAGCTTCTACAACCATGCCTCATTTCCCTAACAAGTCACCTAATCTCTTTTGTGTCCCCTAGTCCGCTCCATTTCGTACCCGATTACAGTTCCGGTCGTATATTCCCGACGTGTTCACCCGAATAAAATAGTTTCTTTTATTTTATTTTTGAACGAAAATTTTTAAAATAACCAAAGTTGAAGGAAACATGATAAAAACACTAACCGTCTCGTTCACGGGTCAAAATTAGGTTTTCTGCTCAGTAAACTTATAATGGCAGTCAAACGCAGACCGACTTTCGTCTGAACTTTCAACCGAAAATTTTACTGTGACTTCATATGATAAGGTGGATTAGGAATATGATTTTATTTTATTAAAACAAAATATTTTCTACTTTCATATTAAAATATAATTACTTATATTTTAATTGATTAAACGGTATAATGAAAATCAGGCTGTTACGTTACTACCCCTCTTAAAAGAAAATTCCTTCCTCGGAATTTACATACCTCAGAAAAGATGTGGATATTGTTGTTGCATATCCGCCTCGCGTTCCCAAGTTGCATCTCCAGTAGTTTCATCCCATATGACCTTAACCAAAGGAATCTGTCTACCACGAAGCTCCTTAATCCGTCTATCTGCTATCCTCACAGGTAAGGCCTCATGCTCTAGGTTCTCTCGCAGTTGTATCGACTCAGACTCAATCACATGAGATGGATTAGGATAGTACTTTCTCAACTGAGAATCATGAAATACGTCATGAATGTTGGAAAGATTTGATGGCAAGGCAATTTGATAAGCTACTGGACCAATTCGTCGAAGAATCTGAAAAATGTCCCATGAAACGAGGAGTAAGTTTTCTAGATTTGATAACTCTGCCAATTCCAGTTTTCCGAGTAACTCTCAAGAATACGTGATCACCTTCCTGGAATTCTAATGGTCTCCTCCTCTTGTCACTGTAGCTCATTTGCCTATCATGTGCTTCCTTCATCTTTTCCCTTATCTTCCTGACTTGTTCCGTAGTCTGTTGTACCACATCCGGACCCAAAACTTGGTTCTCACCAGTCTCATACCAACATAATGGGGCCTACACTTTATGCTGTACAGAGCCTCATATGGTGCCATTCTGATACTACTGTGGAAACTGTTGTTATAAGTAAATTCAATCAATGGCAAGAACTCATCCTAACTGCCAGTGTGTTCCAACACACAAGCTCTCAATAGATCCTCCAATGATTGAATTGTCCTCTCTGATTGCCCATCGGTTTGGGGATGATAGGCAGAACTCATTCTCAATTTCGTTCCCAAGGCATGTTGTAATTGTTTCCAAAATTGAGAGGTAAATCTAGGATCTCGATCTGAGACAATGCTTGATGGCACACCATGCAATCTAACCACTTCGCTGATGTAAATCTAGGTTAACTTTTCTAATTTATCACCTTCTCTAATAGGTAAGATTTGAGCACACTTCGTCAACCTATCAATGATAACCCAAATCGCATCATGCTTCTTAGGAGTTCGTGGTAATCCGGCCACGAAATCCATTGCTATACTATCCCATTTCCATTCTGGGATATCTAAAGATTGTAATAATCCTGCTGGTTTCTGATGTTCAATCTTCACCTTTTGACACACCAAGCAAGATAAAACATACTCTGCTACTTCCTTCTTCATTCTGGTCCACCAAAACATTTTCCTCAAATCTTGATACATATTTGTGGATCCAGGATGAAAACTCAACTTACTCTTGTGTGCTTCTTCCAAAATCATCTTCCTAAGTTCTGCATCCTCTGGTACACATATCCTATCCTTAAACCTTAACACACCATCTGCTCCCCTAGTGAACTCAAACTTTACCCCCGTCTATCCCCTTACTAATCTCTGGAAGGTATAGATCCTGAACTTGCTTATCTTTAAGATCTTTCAAGAAATCACTACTAATAGTGACCATACTTAAGCAAACTTTATCTTTCCGTAATTCCATTCCTAAGCTCAGATCTCTGAATTGTTCAAGCAATTATAACTCCTTAACCATCATTGCAGATACATGCAAGGACTTCCTACTTAAGGCATCTTCTACCACATTGGCCTTATATTCAAAATCGTAATCTTTTATGAACACCATCCACCTCCGCTGCCTCATATTCAATTCCTTTTGATCGAATAGGTACTTCAGGCTCTTATGGTCACTGAAAACATTAAACCTTGCTCCATACAAAAAGTGTCGCCATATCTTTAATGCGAACACTATTGCTGCTAACTCCAAATCATGAGTCGGATAATTCCTCTCATGAATCCTCAACTGTCGGGAAGCATAAGCGACAAATCTTCCCTCTTGCATCAGAACACAACCTAAACCTTGGTATGACGCATCACAATATACATCAAACTGTCCTAGAAGGTCTGGTAAGATCAACACAGGTGATGTAGTCAACCTTTCCTTCAACTCTTGAAAATTGTCCTCACACTTGTCCATCCATACAAAAGTTGTATCCTTTCTCGTTAACTGCGTCATGGACAACGTAATCTTAGAGAATCCCTCTATGAACCTCCGATAATATCCAGCAAGTCCTAAGAAACTCCATACTTCACTCACTGACTTAAGTCGTTCCCAATTAAGAACTGCCTCAACCTTAGCTGGATCTACGGCTATTCCTTCTTTATTAATCACGTGCCCTAGGAATTGCACTTCTTCCAGCCAAAACTCACACTTGCAAAGTTTGGCATAAAGTTACCTATCCTTTAAGACTCGCAATACCAAACTCAAATGTTCCTCATGCTCTTCCCACGTACGAGAATATATAAGAATATCGTCGATAAATACAACAACAAAATTATTGAGGAATGGTCTAAAAAATCGGTTCATGTAATCCATGAACACGGCTGGCGCATTAGTTACACCGAAAGGCATGACTAAATACTGATAGTGCCCATACCTCGTCCTAAAAGTCATCTTGGGTATATCTTCCTTCCTTACCCTGATCTGATGATACCCAGATCTTAAATCAATCTTCGAGAATATTTCTGCTCCCTACAATTGATCCATCAGGTCATCGATTCGAGGCAACAAATACTTGTTCTTAATTGTCACCTTATTCAACTGCCTGTAATCTGTGCACAACCTCGTACTTCCATCCTTTTTCTTAACAAACAACACCGGTGCCCCCCAAGACGAAACACTCGGTCTGATGAACTCTTTCCCCATCATATCGTCCAATTGTTCCTTCAACTCAGCCAACTCAACCGGTGACATCCGATAAGGTGCTATAGATATAGGCCCTGTCCCTGGTACTAGATCTATAGTGAATTCCACTTCTCTTTCCGGTGGCAAACCTGGAACGTCTGGAGGGAAAACTTCAGGAAACTCTCTCACGATAGGTATAGAATCTATGCTGGGGATCTCATTAGCCTCCATTGCACAAAGCCTCACAAATTCCCGAGAGTTGTTACTCCTCAGAGGTTCTCCTTCATTGGCAAACAATATACTAGAAGGTTCAAGAAATGATAAGGTCTTACTAGAACAATCTATCATTACATGGTTAGCCGAAAGCCAATCCATGCCAAGGATAACATCTATCTGTTGCATAGGCAGACAGATAAGGTCAACAACAAAAGTTCGATTTTCAATCACTATAGGACACTTTAAGCAAACAGATATGGTAATCAAAGGATTTCTAGTTGGAGTAGATACCGTAAGGGTATAAGGCAATTTGGAGACAGTTAAGTTCAAATGATCCTTACACTCATGCGAGATAAAAGAATGAGTAGCGCCTGAGTCAAACAATACGTTAGAGAGTCTACCAGCTATTAGACACATACCTTGTATGCGTTCAGCAGATTGAGAGGATTCAGCTCCCTTCACGGTAAACACCCTTCCAGTGGCTTGTGGTCTAGTTGTTGGGACACCTCTTCTAGCTCCACCTCTATTATCTCCGGAACCTTTTCCCGTAGCTGCTAGTTGTTGCATAACCTTCTGTCTGCAGTCTCGTTCCATGTGACCTGATTTCCCACAGCTGAAACAGTTGGGTCCACTTGAACAATTGTTTGCATAATGTGGTCCCCCGCATCTGAAGCAAACTACACTTTGCGATTGCTGACCAATTCTAGTCGCTGGTGCTGGTCCCTGTTTCTGCCCAGGTCTAACATATGGTTTCTGTCTCCACTGGGAACCACTTCCCCCGCGCCTCTGGAAACTTGATCGGTTAGGGCCTCCAATCCTCATTTGTTTCTGCTCATTATCTATCCTCAGATCTATGCTTTCGATGGCACTGCATCTCTCGACTAGCTCTGGGAAGTACTGTATGTCAAGAGACACTACAACCCTCTGCAGCTCATCTCTGAGCCCTTCCTTGAATCTTCTACATTGCCAGTCTTCATTCGGGAACCTCTGATAGTACTCTGAAAACTTGATCAGCGCCTCAAACCTCGAGCATACTCACCAACAGACATATTGCCTTGCTTGAGGTTTGTGAATTCCTTTTCCTTCTCACGTCTAACTATACGCGGAAAATACTTCTCGAAGAAGCAATCAGTGAATAATTTCCAGGTAACTACACTACCTTCAGCCTCCAATAACCTTCTCTTGCCCTTCCACCAGAATTCTGCCCCCTCAGTCAACATAAAGGCGACATAAGTCACCTTTCTATCCTCTCGGCAATGCATAGTGTCGAATATCTTCGCAATCTCCTGTATCCACCATTCTGCCTTATCTGGATCGTATTCTCCTGTGAATTTAGGTGGTTTCCCATTCATAAAGGTTGCCAATCCGGCATCCTCAGCTGCTACTGCCCTCCTCTGGTTCTTGATCTCTAGCTGCTCTTTGTTCATTTGCAGCATCTCAGCATTCTGCTGGGTTTGCAATAGCATAGCAGCAGCTATTGTCTCCATGGTGTTGGGAGTCGAAGATGATCCTCCTCCAATGTCAGCATTATCATTGATAGCTCCAATGACCCTTTCTGGAGTCCTTTCTCCACTGTTAGTTGGACGTCCTCTTCCACATGCCATGATTCTGGTGAAAGAAATCATCCGCACTAATTAGTATGACATATAATACTACATAAGCAAGTATATAAATACCATATGTCATACTAATATTAACTTTTGTATTAGGATTGGACACTCTACCCCACTTCTAAACATAGTCAAAATCCGATGTGGATTCAACTAGACACGGCCAGTAACAACACCCTAACTTTTAGCAGTCCGATCAGAATCAAACTGCTCTGATACCAAATGAGACACCCCGTTGTGTCCCTTTATGTCATTTAGTTTAAAACCTCATTATTTAATTACTTAATCGCATGCTTAACGTGAAAATTACGTAAAAATTGAAACTTAATTTCTTAAGCAAATAGATTCATATAGAAAAGAATATGAAAACATAAATATATTAAACATACTTAAAGCATCAGAGTTATCAAAACACTGTTTCAGGGCATCCCATCAATAGGATCCCGAACTGGTGCATAGCTATACAAAACATAAGCGGAAAGATAAAGCTTCACGACACAGACGCACTGGCCATATATAACTAACTAGACCCTAATCACCATGGGTCACAGATCGTCCTCCGGCATTTGGTTCGTAGGGAGTTCCATCCAAATCCTCCTGGTTACGTTCATCCACAGGGTCTTCTCGTATGGTTCCACAAGGAGACAAAATACCACATACAAAAATATACAGGGGATAAGAAATAGTTCTATCATCAAAAGCGGAAAAGAGTCATAGTAAACTATACAGTAATTATCACAGACACAACATCAGTCAAGTCATCCATCTTCCATAAAATTCTAATATCCATCATACCCTCACTCCTGCAACTAAAACTTGATACTGAAAATGGCTATGGTTTCCCTATCATAGTTATGGTTATCGGTCAGTCGTCCAAGCGATACGTCCCATTCCCGTTGCACATCCTTGGTCATGGTGAGAATGCTCATGCAAAGCAATGACACTATAGCTGCACATTAAACCCGGTGCACACCCCGGACCGTGGGTGCTCATGCAAAGCAATGACACTGTAGCTGCACGATTATCCCGGTGCACACCTTCAACATGGTAAGAACGCTCACGCAAAGCGTGACACTACAGCTACACGATGATCCCGGTGCACACCTCGTCCACTGCCAGAGGTGCTCATGCAAAGCAATGACACTCATAGATGCACAAGTTAAGTTTACCCTTTGGACGGTCCCACAGGACTTCGGGTCTTGTATGTGTCCCACATACGGTTATAGAAACAACACAACTTATGAACCTCGCAGACTCCTATGGTCATAACCTAGTGCCTTAACCTCTCATCAAGACCTCAACACATGCTCTATGTCACAACACCTCTTTAACATATTTCATGTAGGTTAGGCACCTCTAAAAATCATCATCTTCCTCACACCCCAAACAACTCATCTCTTAGACCACATATATATCTTCGCTTAATCCACTAAGCATAAAGTAAATACCACACAGATCATGCATAACATCAAGTCAATCAAAGATATTTCAAAACATCAACATAGCACAAAATAAGTTCAATAAATGTAATAAAACTCAAATCAACCATTAATAGTATAAACATCAACCTAATCTCGATCAACCTATAATCCCCGAATCACCATGGATGTTTTATAAAAGCAATTTAAAGCAATTCTGGTCTTTTCGATTATTCGACTTCTAGTATGGTTTAGGTCGCCCTACATAATTACTACATAATCTACTACTTATCGATTCCGACGATAGGTTGATTCTTTCCCCCACTTGAGTTATCACCGAAAGCTCGAATTCCCAGCTCCTCGTTATCCGACCATGAGGTGTTAACACCACCTTCAACCAAACAACATAAAAACAACTAAATAAAATAAACTCATATGTTCTCATTAGGTAGGTTTGGTCATTTAAATCTAATGAGAGTTAGGTTTCATTTCACACTCTGAGATTTTCGATACTTAACTCTTAGGTTCTAGGTGACTTAGATAATTTGTTATAACTTGAAAATATTGAATAAAGTCATCCAAACTCTTAGGTTAGTTTTCGGCCTTGTATAGTAAAATAGGATAGAAAACTTTAAACCTTCCAATCTCTTAGATTTTGCATCCCAATGTATTTTGGAGCTCAAATCCATGATCATATTGAAAATAAAAGAAAACAAAATATCCTAGGTCCATAAACCTCATAGGTTCGGTCATCATAAGATAACTAGCTTAGAAATCTCTAAACTTTCCAATCTTTTAGACTTAGCATCCTAATGTCTTAAGGATTTTCAAGTCCATGATCATTTTGGAAAATGAAAACTCAAACATCCTAGCTCCAAAACATTGAGTTTCAGCCTAGCCTAGGAGAATGAGGAAAAGCCTTTTGTTTGATGAAAACTCTTAGGTTTGGCATCACAAAGTATTAAGAGGTCTAAATCCATGATCGTAGTTAGAAAGTTGAACTCAAGCATCCTAGGTCCAAAACCATATAGGTTTGGCCATCCTTGGATAAATAAGCTAGAGATTTTCAAACCTTTCAAGACTTTAGATTTAAGATCAAGAGGGATCTAGAAGCTCAAATACATGATCATCTTTCAAAAAGTTGAAACAAAACGTCCTAGGCCACCATGTATAGGTTTCGGCCATCCTTGGAAATAAGAGGTAGAAATTTTTGTTTTATACAAACTCTTAGTATGTGAAAATATAAGTTAATACAAGACTATAGAAAGTGGTTTCAACTCAAAAGGATTTTTCTACAAGGATCAACTTTTGTGAAGAACTTGACTTGAAAAAATGAATAAAAATGCAAGCTTTATGAGTATGAAGTTTGAAGAGAAAGGAAGAAGATGAAGAAATAGTGTTTTTGGAGAAGAAAAAGTGAGTTGAAGAAAATGAAAGTGTGATATATAGGGAGAGAGAGAGGGCCACTGTTTTGAGGGAGAGAAATGAGTGATTAGAGGCCAAGTTTTGAGTTATGTCATGTTTGGTTGACAAAAGTTGAAAGGAATGGCTTAATTGATTATAAAATAGTAAATTTTGAAAAAAAGTAATGATGATACTTTTATGGATGTGACATAAAGCTTCTACAACCATGCCTCCTTTCCCTAACAAGTCACTTCATCTCTTTTGTGTCCCCTAGTCTGCTCCATTTCGTACCCGGTTACAGTTCCTATCGTATATTCCCGACGTGTTCACCCGAATAAAATATTTTATTTTATTTTATTTTTGAACGAAAATTTTTAAAATAACCACAGTTGAAGGAAACATGATAAAAACACTAACCGTCTCGTTCACGGGTCAAAATTAGGTTTTCTGCTCAGTAAACTTATACTAGCAGTGAAACGCAGACCGACTAGATCAATCTAAAATCAATGTCCTTTGCTAACGATAAACCCAGAATATTTCCAGGGAACACTCCCAGAAAAACCCTTTACACAAGCATCTTGTTTCGAATGTCTAACACGATTCGCAAGGATAATCGAATGTCATATTCGAACCCAAGTAACATTCAAGATCTACGGTCTCCCAGTACATAAAACCCTTGGAAAACCATCAAGAAAACATATACTTGTGCGTCAACACACATTGCTTCAACAAGAAACAATTCAAACAAGAGCCAACCAGAGATCACACAACAAAAACTTAACGGACCTATTCCACAAAGATCCCGAAAGACTCGGCCAGCTCTGATACTACTTGTAACACCCCCACTAGGTATTACTACGTAACACATGCGGAATTTAAATTAAAAAGATAATTTGCTGATTTCTTTCAGAAAATAATTTTTATAAGTACATAAGCGTCTGAAATTGGGTATAAAAATATGTCACGACTCCAAACCTAAGCCTTGATCGGCACACATGCTTACAAACCTAGCCTGGCAAGCCTATTTAATTTAGAGATATACTTGAATAAAAGCTAGTATTTTTACGAAAATTTCGACAGAGTCTCCTCTGTAATTCGAACATCCCAGGTAAAAGAACACCTGCTAAAATAATTACATTTTCATTCCAGAATTCCAGTTAAACCAAATACAACCAGGCAGTAATATGCTAAAAATAGTTATATCAATAGGCTATACATGACCAAAAGGAAAATCTTAGGTTTTCATTCAAAAGAGATGCTCTCTAAGCCATAAAATTTCCATTTTAAAATAAAGACTCTCTGAGTCGTACTCATACATACTATCAAAAACCTAAGTCTCAAACCCTAAGCTGGTCATTCTAAAAGTTACTTCTGAGGAAAACTCACGGGGTCATTCCAGAATCAAATACTTCATCAAACAACTAGATCTAAGTCTCTTAGTGACTTAGGAAGACTCCTCTGCACCATCTGTACTAAAGTACCCAGGGTACCACAACGAACCAGAAGAAACCTGATATATCTGTAAGGGTGAGATACCGACAAATGGATATATCACACAACAACCATATACACGATACATACATCACCTCAGCACATTAACATTTAATTATTATTCAGAGATAAAATGACAAGTGTTATATCAGTGGGTCTCTTACCCGAACAATCAGTTTTATAAAGAGAATGCATGACACTTCAATAATTAGGCTCTAAACTTAATCTCATGAGATACCAACAACGTTTTATCATTAAGAAAGAAAGAGTTGATCAAGCTCATACACCCCGTTGGGAAAGTTGTCTCCGTCACCTCATGCACCCGGATCAACATCATCATGAATTCTTTATAACAGCCATTCATATGTATACCTCATCGAATACCACATCTTAAGCGGGTATTCGGTTAACTCAAGAACGTCTTCTAAGGGGAAATACATATGTGTAAAAGACTTTTCATTATCGAGACTTTTCTTTGTGTTCACTCTTTTCCGTTGTCGAAGCCCAAAGCTAACGATTGTTCACAATTTTCGATACTTGAAAATCAATAACACAGGACACGCAGTCCGAGTGCTCAATCACAACACCTTAGACCGATGCCACAGTCCAAGGTTGTGGTCGTAGAAACAATTATAGTTTTATCCATGTTTCATTTCAACATGATAAGAACTGCTAGCCCATAACAACGAAATTAGGACACAGTCCCCAATTCCAAAATTAGGACTCCTAGTCCATAATATCACGATTAGGACCCTTGGTCCATAATTCTTGAAACGGATCCCAGATCACGTGCATAAACTTAATGCTAGAGGCGACGTCTTGCGAACTAGCATTCTCTTTCACATGTGCTTACTTTTCGCTCAGTGAAAATCAAAAACCAAAAAAAAAACCTCGGTCACTTATCCAAGTCACCAGAATGTTTCTAAATCACTTAGGAGAAAATCTTTTCCTTTACCAATTCTTTTATAAAACCTTTAGTAATTTCGTTTGCTTTTGAAATCCTTGATGGAATAAAGTTAAATATTTTCAAAGGGGTTTTTCCTTCATAAAACCTACAGTTCGAAAGGGTTTTCTCTCGTACAAAACTTTTGATCATAAAAAGGTAGTTTCCTTCAAATCAAAATCACTTCAACATTTTTCTAAAAACAAAGATCTTATTCTTCTGAAGTAAGCACTTTAAACAAGGAACTTTTATAAGTGAACCCAAAACTTTCAAAGTTCTATTCAAGGCTTATTAAGGCTTTTAATCCTTATAGTCATTGGGCTCAGACTCAAGTACGGCTTCTCAAAATTCAATCAACAGTAATATATTAACAACAATAACAATATCACAGTTAATGACAGTCATCACATATATATAATTCATAACACTTTAAAGCAAGAAATGTTCAACTTCAAGTAATAACCACAATAGTTCAAGTAAACAAGTTATTCAAGTATTGGCTCAATATCACAATAATATTCACAACACTCAATTACACACATGCATATAGTTATTGAATATCCCTAGGCAAGCTCCCCTTACCTTTGAAGACAAGTAAAGGATCCTCGTCTGAATGCTAACGTTAGCTCCAAGAGTGCAAACTCTACTCCACCAAGTAAGCATAGCCGTGTTCAACATCACAGAGACACAAACCAAGCATGATAACAAACAAATAAACTCACCAGTCCAATTTTCGTTCTCAAAACATATAATCAAAAGAAACCATACATTTAATTCAGTAAATAGAATCGATTTCTCAATAACATCGATTTGGGTAAAAGGATCCATAATTAAAATTGGGGAACATTTGATTTGGTTTGAGAAACATGAAATTGAACTTAGAAATCTCAAATTAAAGGTCCTAATTTGAATAAAACATAGTTAATTTTATAGAAACACAATCAATTTCAAATAAAATCAAATTGGGGTTTAGGGTTCCTAAACACAATTTGGGGAAAACTCATTTGATCAAAGGATAACAAAATTAGTATAATAAAACACTAATTTATAGTCCCAATTGCATATAAACATAGTTTATTTTCATATTACAACATGAAATCAAGGAGCTAGGGTTAGGGTTTCAAAATCAGATTTGGGGATTTTCAATCTAGAAGAGATTAGAGGTAAACACTTACCCAAGATGAAGAGTAGGGATGAGACAGAGGTTCTGAGATGTCCGGCGCGGTGGTAGCGACGGTGGCAAGTCTGAGGACGGCGGAAGAGATCCATTTCATGTGACATCCCACAACCAGAACAAGCCTTAGACAAGAAGAGAAAAGCTCCATGAACGGCGAAGAACCTCCATGATTGACGGCCAAAGAAGCTCTCCGCTGCAGAGGGTGGCGTTCCGCATGGCGGCTGACATGTTTCATGGCGGAGGACGCATGCAGAACTGAGACACAGTCATCTCCTCGAGCCAGCGAGCGGCGAGCTGCGGCCTGCGGGCTCCTTGGGGCAGTGCGCGTCCAAGCAGCAAGAAGGAAAGAGAAGAAATGGAGGTTGAGAGGGAGGAAGAAGAAGAAGAGAGAAAGAAGAATTCTAGTTTTTTTGTATTAGTGGGTACAAAATGAGTGATAGATATTAAGCCTAAAAATAAACATGTTCTTAGTTTTTGAATCCAAAAATAAACGGTGACAAACATATAGTTTCAAATTTTGGAATAAAGTAGAGATTGGTAGTTGGATTGATCAACTAAGAAAATCCACGGTCCAACATTTAATCTCTGATTAATGTCAAACCATTTTATTTTCAAATCTAAAATTAAATAGAATGAAAATATGAAAATGATTTTCTCTTAATCATATTATTTAACACATTTTTCTGTACTGGTAATAATAGTAACAATAACGTAAATTATTGTCTAGTAAGCGTGCATTCACTGAAATAAGTCAGTGCTAACGCACCCAATAAAATAATTTGAAGAGAGTAATTCAATTACTCAAACTAAACCACGTAACAAAATAAACATAAACATCCAAATAAAATAATTAATCATATGTGTAAAAACTAGGGTGTTACACTATAAGCCTAACATATGTCCTGAGATTTCACTATACTTGTGAAACAAATTCATCAGGTTTTGCAGGATCCTTTTTGATCCTTTACAAAAAACTAAAATGTCATCAGCATATAGGACATGACTAGGAGTGGCAAAATTCCTAGGACAGCTCATGTGCTGAACCATTCCAGAGCTAACTAGCAAGGTGATAGCTCTACTTAGCACATCCTCAGCTAGACAAAACAACAAAGGGGACAAGGGATCACCTTGTCTAACACCCCTTCTACATTTAAAAAAACCTATAGAATGGCCATTTATAGAAATAGGCAGATTTGAAGAATTTAAGATCAAGTCAATCCAATGGCAAAATTTATTATCAAAGTCGAAAGCTTTCAGAACATTAAGGAGATAGCTCCAATATATAGTGTCAAAAGCTTTTTTAATGTCTAATTTAAGAGTTATGTTTCCACCATGCTTCTTCTTATCCAACATATTAACTGCTTCAGAAGCAATACATATGCAATCATAGATATGCCTATCTCTTAGAAATCCTCTTTGTTCTTGAGAGATAATCTTAGAAGCAACAATAGCTAGCCTATCAGCTAGTATTTCTGTAATGATTTTAAATTGGAAATTAGCTATAGCTATTGGCCTATAATCCTCTATTCTATCATCATTAGGAAACTTAGGAACCAAAGTAACTATGTTAGAATTTAGATTAGAAGCTATCCAACCATTAATGAAGAAGTGTAAAACAGAATTAAAAACATCATTACAAATAATATCCCAGTGAGCATGATAGAAGCTTCCTCCAAACCCATAAGGGCTAGGAGCACTTCCTCTATCTAGAGAAAAAACTGCAACTTTTACTTCATCCATAAGAGGGATGTTTGTCATTATAATGTTGTCCCCTAATGTTACCATTGATGAAATGACTTGATCAACTAGACCATTATCATGACAGCAGTTAGCAGAAGCATATAAAATGGTGTATAAGCCAAGAACGTGCCTCTCTATGTCACTTGGATTGACCTAAACAGAATCCCCCACTTTTAAAATAGACATTTGTTTTGAGCCATATCTAATTCTTGCTACTTTATGGAAGAATGATGTATTTCTGTCTCCATGAGTAACCCAATTCAACCTTGATTTCTCCTTCCAAAGCAATTCCTGAAAAGATAGAACTTTATGCAATTCAGTTTGAGCTTCTTCTTCTTGAAATTTCAAATCATCTGAACAGCCATGCTTGTCTATCTCTCCTTGAATGACGTCTACCTTAGCCATAGCCTCTTCTACCTTTAGATGAACATTTCCAAAAACTGAAGAGTTCCATTTTCTTAATTCTACCTTCAGACTTCTTAGCTTTTGAGAAAGAATGAACATAGGATTACCACTAACTGGCCTATTCCAGACCTCCTTAACCAGCCTTCTATAGTCAATATGCTCATTCCACATATTATGGAACTTAAAAGGAGAAGGATATGTTTGTGCACCTTTCCTTAGAACCAGCAGAAGAGGATATTGATCAGAAGAGCTTCTTGTTATTGTACAACATGCCACACTATCCTAAAAAGATAACCAACCATCACTACAAATTGCCCTATCCAACCTTAGTTTAGTATGCTGATTACCTTTCCTTTTAATTGACCAGGTATACTCAGCTCCCCTAGTTAATATGAGTCAGGTTACATGAGTCAGTCCATCCTTTGAACTTCTCACATGAAGCTGAAACAGGAGGCATGCCTCCTCTTTTCTCATGTGAACCAAGAATGGCATTATAGTCACCAATAAAACACCATGGTCCACTAAAAGACTGCTGCAAGCTAGCCAATTCAATCCATAAATCCCTTCTTATAATGTGAGATGAGGATGCATAGATTGCAGAGAAGAAAACTTGTTTTTGCTGCACCTCAACAGAGAAAGCTATATATTGCTTAGCATAAACTAAAACAAAAAGGAGCTAAAGATATAGAACAAATTTCTGATAAAGAAGGAATATTTGAGCCTCTATCATTAGTAATAAAAACTTTCAGATTTAACCTTTTCCAAAAAGAGATAGGGGCTTGATCAATCCTTACTTTTGGTTCGGCAATAAAAATCAGTTCAGGTTTGTGAACTATACAAAATTGAGCTAAGAATAATCTGGTTTGGGGATTACCAAAACCCCTTGCATTCCAAAAAATGACTTTCATATTAAAAAGCTAAGGAGTGATCTGATCCTGTCCTATAACAAGTGTTATAGGCTTCTGTCTTCTTAGATTACTTCTTAGCTTTCTTTTCCTTCTTCTTGTGTGATTTTGTCTGACAGGAGAAAAATTTCCTTCATCCTCATCTTCATTATCCTTCCATAGTATGCCTTCCAGAAGACTAATATCCTTGGCAACCTTTTCATTCATATCTTGGACTTTTTCTTTTCCGGGAACAGCTATAGCAGCCTCCCCTGCATCCTGATTAGTCTCAACAGACACTTCAACATGTTGTAATCCTGAAGCAACAACAGCACCCTACAAACCAGATGCTACAGCATTTGTTGAAGAACCCTTTTCAATAGAGTTTGACACTAAAGTTTCTGAATTATCAGTACTTTTTATGGAGTTAAGAACAACTAGAATCTGGGAATCATCTATCAATGAAGGCATATTAGCATAATCAGAGTTGTCATTATCATTTAATTGAGGCTGAGATTCATGATAGACAAACTCTATGGAATCATTGTCATCTTCTACAATATCTTGTAATTCCTTTCCTTGAGCCTGTTGGAACTGTCTGGAACAATATCAATGTGTTGCAGACCTATTATTTAATCCAAAGAATTAGCTGGATTTACCAGACCTGCAGCCTGATCAGTCT
Source organism: Sophora flavescens (assembly GCA_030762895.1). Taxonomy (NCBI): domain Eukaryota; kingdom Viridiplantae; phylum Streptophyta; class Magnoliopsida; order Fabales; family Fabaceae; genus Sophora; species Sophora flavescens. Next base: position 103,703,824 of record CM061065.1, read on the forward strand.
TATTGACAATAACATTGGCAAGGTCATCCTTCAAAGGCACTGAATCTTTATGCTGTACAACCTGCTTGGGAACAAACACTTTGTTCCCTTTTATGGTTTTTCAGCTTGATTGGGCTTATCTTCAATAGAATTCTTGACAGGATCTTTCTTGGCGGAATCCTTCTTTTTCCGAGAGCAATTAGACATATCGTGCCCAATAATGAAGCAATAATCACAAAATACAGGCAGGTTCTCATAATCAATGTGACAAAGAAAGAAAAATCCTCATGCTCCACCATGATCTCATTTGGTATTCTCTTTTTCATGTCTATTTCCACAAGAACTCTTGCAAAGTGACCCAATGACCTAGTTCTTGTGGCCTCATCCAATGCAATTGGAGTGCCAAATGCATTTTCTATCTCAAAGAGAGTCTTCGGTCGCCAGTATTCTTGAGGAAGGACATACAATCGGATCTAACATTGTACATGATACTGTCTTTGAGTGTTTGGATTAAAATCTGGAACCTATCTTGAAAGCCTTAAAATTCCAGGGTTCAAGGTCCAAGAACCACCTGACTGGATCCTTCTCAGATCCTCCATAGAAGAAAAATAGAATTCAAAATATCCTTTTCCTAGAGGAGTCATACGCCATTTGTCAACTGGTTTCCATAACATAGAAAGCTTGTCCCGCAAGTCATTGACCTTGAGAGGCTAGCGTCCTTTGATCATAATCACCCTACCAAGGAGGTAATTCTTTTAGTTATCTAGGCCAATCTTGTACTCATCTTCTGAGATTTTGATTACAATTAAGTCACCACTCTTGCGAGGTTTTGGAAGTTGAGAAAGAGGAATGTCAAGTGCACCACTCACTACCTATGCAAAGGACTTTGGTTGAGGAGGGGTAGCTAAAGTCTCATTGATCGATTTAGCATTAACCTGATGCATATCACTCGGGCAGGCAAGAGATCCAACCCGATCATGAGAGCAAGAAGATGGTGGATTAGGTGGAGGAAGAAAATCCGGGAACAAGAATTCCCAAGGGCAACATGAAGCAGTTACCATGAAAGAAACGAAAGAAACTACTTTGCCATGCAAACCCTATCAGCAAATGCAATTTCAATTGCAACTGTGTTTTTCAAAAGTCAAGGTAGTTAGTCTAGGATTTCATGATTATGCTTTAATTTGGTGGGATCAATTGTGTAAAGAGAGAAGAAGGTATGATGAGGACCCAATTAGTACTTGGAGAGAAATGAAGAGGGTTTTGAGAAAAAGATATGTGCCTTCAAGCTACACGTGAGGCTACAACATGCACTTAAGGTTGAAGCAAAAGTGAAGGGAAAGAAATCCTTCAAGAGGGAGGGTGACTCATCAAAACAACTTGAAGTTGTTGGTAAAAGTGGATCAAAGGCCACATTTCCTAACTCTAAACCTTCCACTTCTACCCTTTCTATTCATTCTATGCACCACAACAAAAATATTACTCTTGTACCCTTATCTACAAATGAAATTAGTAAGGATTAAAAGAAAATGAGAGAGAAAAGGGAGCTTAAGAGAAAAGCCAGGAGTGACAAAGAATAAAAAGAAATAAATGCAAAAGAAAATAATGTGCCAAAAAATAATACGGAAAAGGCAATTGGCACAAGTGAGCACAACTTTTGTGAAGACCATAAGGTTAAAGAACAAGATGGCAAAGAATGCATAGCTTTAAAGGAAAAAGAAGTAAAGAAAATACTTTTGGAAAATCATCCACTGCGTTTGCTTTACTCCAAAAAAATTTGTAACAAGTCTCTTCCATATTTTTCTTTACCTACTACCTTTGAGTTTCTTTTGGATAAACTTCAAGTCACTTCTAAAGAAACTAAAGAAACTCAAAGTCTAGTGGTAATCTCCAATGATGCTATCTTGGTACATAGAAAAACACAAGAAAATCTTCTTGAACAATTAAAATGTGTTTGTTATCACTTATGAAAGAAAAAACTTTTACTAATCTTGAAAAATACACTTTTTGCACCACCAAAGTGGAATTTATGGGCTATGTTGAAAGTGCTAAAAGTGTGCATATTGATAAGGTTAAAAGTGAGGTAAAGGATGCTTTCTTAGTAGGGCAACCAATAAATGATTTTAAAACTAATGATGTTTGCTTGCCTACTAATACTTTTACTTTACCTATGTACATTAAATCTACTTTGAAAATAAAAACATTGAAACTAATGCACATCCATCAAGGTTCCCATTCTTTGAGAGAACTACAACACAAATTCAATATCTTTCCACATGTTTCTCTCAATATTGGACAACCATTACCAATCAACCCCCAAGAGATTACACCTTATGAAAAATATTTGAAAGGGTTGTTAACAAAACTTGTTTTCAAAAGAGTGGTTTTTGACCCGGGAGGATGGGTTGAGAATAACAACAATAATAAGGGAGTTGCCTTCCCAAATAAGGGATTTTCCTTCCAATTTTTTTTTCCTTTTAGGATCTTTATAAAAGAAAAAAACCTAAACATCTTATCTTTAATATAGGGTTAAAATTCCGGACGAATTTTCTTCAAGAAGGAGGGGATGATATGGACATGGATTCACACGGCAAAGGACCAAGCAAAAAAGACTCACATGGACCCATAACAAGGTCAAGACTAAGAAGAGTCCAAGATATCGAGTTAGGGATATGGCTTAGGACCTTTGTATATAGTAGAATTCATGTAATAAAGGTATGGATTAGGGCCCTTGTATAGAGTAGAGTTCATGTAATAAAAGTGCTTATCAAAAAGCACTTAGGACTAGTTTAGGAATTGGGCCATAGCATAAGAGTATGAGGCGTTTGGCCCAAAACAAAGCCCACACTTGGGTAGAATAGGAAAAGGGGCGCTACTTGCACCTTAAGTAAGAGTAGCTTGCACTTCAAGTTAGACTACTTGCACCTTAAGTAAAAGTAGCTTGCACTTCAAGTTAGACTAGCTTGCACCTTAAGAAAGATGAGCCTATAAATAGGCTTTATGTAAATCATTTTACAAGTTTGAATACAATTGAGTTTTCTCACACTTGAGATTTCTAGAGAGTTGAGAGTTCTCCTCTTCTTGATTCATGAGTCGAACCATTGATTCTTATCTTGAATTTCTATATTCAAGTGGTGAATCTTCCCTTGGCTTATCAAATTCAATCTTCTTCTCAGAGATGATTCAATTTGTGGCGTCTTCTCTTCATCTTCTTCCTATTCCATTTTCTATTTTTGTTCTTTAAATTCTTGCAATTTACTTCATACAATTTACTTCCTAGTTCATTTATAGATTGTTCTTCTCTTCTAATCCTTTTGGTTTCACTTGTTTCTTCACTTGAAGATCAAGTTTATTCTATTGTTCTTGTTTGTGTTTGATCTTGAATTTTTACCAATTGAAATCAAAGAACCAACCCTATGTCATACCTCCTACTATTAACTTCATGCATGATGCATGCACACAAACAACCAACCATTTATCCACCACCTCCATCAACACCATTTATTATGGCTTAACGTCTTTGGCCAACAAGCACCAAAGATAACATCATCTTTAATCTTTTAAATTTTACACGTTAATCAAAACTCTAGCAGAAATGCACCAGAGCCTCAACACCTTGCCATTAAGCATCAAGGCCCCCTTGGCCACTAGGCTACCAAGGTACAACATCAACAACGTTATCTTCTCCTTTAGTTATTAACACTCTGGTTCTGCAGCACCAGAGCTCAACACCTTGACCATTAAGCATCAAGGCCCTCTTGGCCACTTGGCTACCAAGGTATATTATAATCTTTAAGTTATCTAGCTTGTCTTTTCTTCGTTTGGTGTCTTATTTTATTATCATTATTAGGATACTTGGGGTAAAATACACACGTTTCATCTTTCTTTAGATATCAAATAGGCATATATAAACATGTTATCAAGCAAACAGTCATATAGGCATTTAATCATACACCGGGATCATGGGTTAACCCTTCATCTTACGCTACCCCATAGCCTACATGTTTATACTAGCCCTTCTCCCCATACCTGGTATGAAGATTCCAAAACAACACTGACGTGGGCAAACTAGACACGTTCCCTCGAGTGGCTCGACGAGTTCCTCAATCCTCAGTCAAGAAAGAAGAGAACAACTAATTAATCCCCAATAAGAAAAGTGAAAGGATATTAAAGAGAGTGATAACCAGTTTACCCTTAGAGACACTAGCGCATGTGACTTCTCTCCCAAACGGACTCAATGACACCAAGAACTTCAAAGGGTTCGAGGAAAGGGAAAGGGAAGAGGTTTCTATCACACTATGATTGCCCAATGTGCCAATTTTGAGGGTTACAGCCGCAACCCCCATAAACCACCTATTTATTCTGTCAGGGTAGTATGTACGGCCGTGCTTCGTGATGTACGACCGTGCGTAGTTATTTACGAAGTGTTCAACGAACCGGCAATATGTACGGCCGTAATAATTATGTACGACCGTGCATACTAACAACATAATTTGGCCAAAACACCTGAATAAGACTTGTAGATAATTCTCTTAGCTTTCCAACACATCAAAGATCACCTCAAACGGACATCTATAACTCAAGATATGGACAAAACGGTGAAACAGGTTACTAGGACTCTAAAAAGATTGAACCTTTCTAAGGTTAAACTTAACAACATGCATAAACACTTAAGAAAGGCTTAACACAAAAAATGGGGTGTTACACCATCGCCTCGCATTAGGCCAATATGTCATCACTACGAGTTAGACCCTTTACCAAGGAGGTATTTATACCCTTGCAATAATCATCATTGCCTTCTCCTTGAGGGAGACCCTTTGTCATTGCCCCGCATTAAGCCAATCTGCCATTGATACCAGTTAGGCCCTTTGTTGTGTTCTTGAAGGAGGTATCTCAAACGATTATCTCTCCCCAAGGGAGATAACCGAACACACGCATGTTACCAAGCAGTCATTCCAAAATCACCTCAAAACATAACATCATGTCACATACACTATTATCCATCAAGTTCATATCAAAACAATTTTTTTAAGCAAAGAATGATATGCAAAGGCATCACTTTAAAGACTAACATCCCAACTAGGTTGGCACCTTAGCCTTTAACTATCATTTGCAACATATCAATAAATTTTATTAATAAAAATAAAAGAATACAAAAGAAGCAAGGAAGACTATGCCAAATCTATTACGATTGAAATCCTCTAAAATAAAATATGGGGGATGATCCCACCAAGAGAAGCTATTATGAACCAGGCCATGAGCAGCCAACTTGTCAGCATAAGAATTTCCTTATCTGAATATGTGTGAACAGTAGAATTGCAAGTGATTTATCAAACTTAGACATTCTTCCATCTATTTAAATGTTTCCAAGAAATGAGATTTATGTTTTTAATAGCTTTCACAACCAGCAAGGAATCACACTCTAACCAGAACTTAGACCATCCTATATTGGAAGCTATTTCTATGGCCTTCATTGCAGTAAGAAGCTCTGCATGAAAAGAGTTAGAAACACCATAAAAATCTAAGAATGACCCCAAAAAAGTACCACTAGAATCTCTGAAAATTGCTCCACCAGAAGCCAAACCCGGATTACCCCTTGAAGCACCATCGGAGTTACATTTAATCCAGCTGCAAGGAGGTTTATACCCGTTAACTTGAATGATTATAGGAGCTTTAGGAGGATGGCTTTTCACTGAAAAATGCTGCAACGTCAAAAACTCAGCCATAGAACCCAAGCAATGGCCATATCAAAACAATATTAAGGCATTACATATCACAAAAGACATACATAATAATAATAATAATAATCATATCACCGTATATGTAAATGTTCAATCTCATAATAATTAATCACCAATAAAACATCAATTTAGTTTTAAGAATAAAACCCCAAATAATTACTCTTTAATTTCATACCCAAATCCTTTAAAATTTATACCATAGAAGTTTAAGAAAATAGTGTTTAGTTACATCTCGTAGCCCTTCAAAAACTATAAATCATCTAAGATGAATGTTAGCATTTCACCAATAATCCTTCGTTTCTTCTCCAAGTGTTCTTGAATCCGTGCTATGCTTCTCTACTCCTCACCTAAAGATTATCCAAGCGGTGCTCCTCTAACCTTCTTGATATCTCTCTTCTTTTTTTGTTATTTGTTGATGTGCGGCACAACTTTTTCCTATACTCTAGGTTAGAATATAAAAACTTCTTCTAACTTGGGTCATGTCTTTCTATTTTGCCTAAGCCCAAATAAGGAAGCTTCAAATGCTGTCCTTTTTTTAAAAAAATGTAACCTCCATATTGAAAGCTAATTGTCAATTACATGCACCTTTACGTGAAATGCTATATCAATTGGATGTGGATATGCACACTCAAATCATATACTCGTGGGGCCCACTGACCTCATTTAAATTTTCAAAAAGCCAAGAACTATTCCCTGTACGTGATTTGCCAAGACTTGCAAAAGTTTACTTTTGCATTTTTTTTTTTTGATTTTGTACTTCTTATATAATTGTTAAATAATTCTAATAAATTCTTATCTAACAATTTTATACACTAAATCTCATAGCAATTTAATCTTTTTTATTAAAACGACTATATGAAAATTATATTGAAATTTTAGGATGTTACAGATACTAAGAGGTTCAAACCAAATGAGGTGAACCCAACTTATCTTTGGCATTGTCGTTTGGGCCATATGAATGAGAAACGCATTTTTAAACTCCATAAAGATGGATTCTTGGACTCATTTGATTATGAATCATATGAGACATGTGAGTCTTGTTTATTGGGAAAGATGACCAAAGCCCCATTCACAGGAAAATGTGAAAGGGCTAGTGATCTTTTGGACCTCATACACAGTGATGTATGTGGACCACTAAACTCAGTTGCTAGAGGAGGTTTTCAGTCCTTCATTACATTTACCGATGATTTCAGTAGATACGGATTTGTGTATCTTATGAAACACAAATCAGAATCTTTTGAAAAGTTCAAGGAATTCAAAAGTGAAGTAGAAAACCAAGTAGGTAAGAGTATTAAAATCCTTCGATCAGATCGAGGCGGTGAATATTTGAGCTAGAGTTTGATGATCAACTGAGAGTGTGGGATTTTATCTCAACTCACTCCACCGGGAACACCACAATGGAATGGTGTTTCTGAGAGGAGAAACCAAACCTTATTAGACATGGTTCGATCTATGATGAGTCATGCAGATCTTCCAAATTCCTTCTAGGGACATGCTCTATTAACAACAGCTTTCACACTTAACCGTGTTCCACCCAAGACAGTAGAAAAGACATCATATAAGATATGGACTGGTAAAAGACCCAGTATGTCTTTTATGAATATTTGGGGTTGTGAAGCATATGTAAAACGTCAGGTTTCTACCAAGCTTGATCCCAAATCTGATAAGTGCTTCTTTGTGGGTATCCTAAGAAATGTTATTTCTACAATCCTTGCAAAGGCAAATTGTTTGTCGCGTGTACTGATGTATTCCTAGAAAAGGAGTTTATCTCCAAAGGAACCAGTTGGAGGAATATAGACCTTGGAGAAATTCACGTGTCACAAAGTAGTGACATACCTACGGAGGAACAAGAGCAGCCTTCGCAAGATGTTGTGGAAGAACAGCTTGCTCCAGTAGCACAAGACCAGCATAGGTCTAACATGATACGTCACCAACCTGAGAGATATGGATTTCTCATTACTCAACAAGGTGATATATAACTCATGGATCGAGATGAGCCTGTCACTTACCAGGAGGCCATTACTAGCCCAAAATCTGAGGAATGGCTTGAGGCCATGAGATCTGAGATGGAGTCCATGTACACTAACCAGTTATGGACCTTGGTAGAGCCACTTGAAGGGGTAAAACCCATAGTGTGCAAGTGGGTTTTAAAAAAGAAAACTGACATGGATGATAAAGTGCATACCTATAAGGCGTGACCCTCTACCCCACATGTATACAAAAGTGATAACATAGAAGGAAATAATTTAATTTTTCAAAATAAGATAAACACATGCTTGTTCTTTATAAAAGAAAACCAACGGGTAAAGGATACCACATTGTAACAAGGTCTCAAGGCGGAAAATACAACTTGTTTAAAATAAAACATAACATAAACATAAACATAAACATAAACTAAAGATATAAACGAACCCAACCCCGATGTCACATTAGAGCTGGTATAACGAATCCGGTAAACAACTCGGTTAAACAACTAAACTATGAGTAGCGGCTCCTCGGAGTCACTCCTCAGCAAGCTGTTCACCGTCCTCTACACAACCAAAAGATACATGCAAAGCAAACAACAAAAGACGAGGAGTAAGAACTGTTGAGACCTCATAAGTCTGAGACACATTCCATGTGTAGATTCTCTAAGTTTTGATGATTCCAAATAGATTAAGTATGGTAATATTGAACCATATGAAATTACTGACATATCTGATAAGTGTAAAGGAAAATAGACTTAAGGTCACTCGTCTATTTATGACCCGTCTACTTTTTAGTAGAGCTCAGTTTTTAGACCTATCAAAAAACCACTCGTCTAAAATTCAGTCAAAGACCAAGTCAACGCTCAGTCAAGATCTGAGTTTACTTGATGACGTGGCAAGAAGCATCTGTCTGGAAAAGACTCAGTGGATCACCTGTCTAGTTTTGAACTGCATGAGCACTCGTCTAATTTTTGGATTGACTTTCATCCGTCTAAATTTTCAATACTTCTACGATGTCAATGTGTCAGAAATGAAGTCCAAGTCACCTTATTCAAATTAGATGTTTTCCTTAAGGAATAAACACGCAATCTCTGTACCACAGCAGTAACTTTTTAGTTGTTTTAGTACAAAGTAAAGTGCTTTCTGGAAAGTGAACTGATTGTTGCACTAAAAGAGGAAAGCTCACCGCTGCAAGTACAAGAAGCCTGCTGCTGCATACTCTGAAACAACAGCTGCTCAGATTAAAGTGTGCTCTTGGACAACCTTGTCAAAGATCATCACTCTCAAGTATTTAATGTTTACACAGAACGACTCTTTGGCATTAATGGTGTCTCGGAAGCTCAAATCAGAAGTACACAAATTCTGAAGTTGTGCCTAACGGATTTATTTGATTGAAGTCTTTATATAGATCAAACAATGAAGATGAAGATAACAAGTTGAATATCATTAAGAACACTGCGTAGAAGCATTTACTCATTTCATTAACTTCTTCATTCTTTCATTGAATATTCATTCAATCATTTGAATTTAATTCGCAGTCTTTCATACTTCATGTTTATTCCACTCTGAGTGTGATTTGAAAGATTTGCAAGTTGTATTAAATACACAAAACCTTTACTCTTTTCTGATTTGAAACTGAAGAGGCTAGGTGATAAAATAATACTTGTTTGAGTGTTTGAGCCTGAAGAGGCTAGGTGTGCAAAGAATACTTGTACTGTAATCTGATCATTTATAGTGGAAACTTGGTGCTGGCAAGAAACTGGACGTAGCCCTGTGGATTTTGGGGTGAACCAGTATAAAACTCTTTATTGATACTCCTCTTCTCTTATCTCTTTAATTTGCTTAAGTATTGTTCTGTTTAAGCTTTTAACTTGGGGAGTTAATATTGTGAATATCAAACTTTGTTTTACCCTTGTCTGTCTGCTCGTGTGTTCTGTCGTAAAATTAGACGTATCACTCGTCTAATTTTATCTGCCTTACTTTTTCTTGTTGTGCCTGCGAAAATAACTTTCAAAGTTTTCTAAAAAGGTGGTAAACACAATTCAACCCCCCTTCTTGTGTTAACTTTGGTTATTTCAGTTGGTATCAGAGCTCAGCCTCTGGGTTGAGCACTTAATAGTGTAGAGGAAAAGATCTTGGAAATGGCAGGAGAAGGTAGTACAAGCAAGAACCATAGTGGAGAAGTATCCTCAATGTCGAGACCTCCTTACTTCAATGGAGAAGACTACATCTATTGGAAAGAAAAGATGAAGTGGTTTTCTTAATTGCTTTTAATGGTTTTAAATATCTCTGAGCCGTTGAGCATGAAAATTCAAATTGTATAATCTATTATGGGTTTCCAAGAATCGATTATTGCTCTTAAGAACAAAAGTCAGAGAGTTCATAATCGATTAGTATAATTGATTATGCCTATTTGAACAGACTTTGAACTTAAACAGAGAACATGTAATCGATTATTATAATCGGTCATGACCTGACTGTTTTTGTGATTTTACTTAAAATAATCGATTATGCTTTTTGGGTAATCGATTATTGCACGATAAAAATCAGTTTTCAAGAGATTTTGACCTAATTTCAAATGGTTTATTTAAAGGTCATTCTTAGAGAAAGTTAACCACGAAACACTGTGAACATTTTCTGATTTTCTCCTCTTAAATCATTCTCTCTATTTCTCTCTAAATCATACACTTGCTAAGTTAATTCTTGAGAGACATATATGTAAGACTCAAATGACTTAGAGATTTTGATATATGACAAATACAATTTAATGTGTGTGCAAGTGTTTTAGTGTCAAATTGCAAAGACAGGTATCAAGAAGTGATCAACAAGTTCATTAAGCAAATTCAAGGAGCTGCATGTAGAAATCAAAAGAGCAAAGTCAAAGATCAAAGGATCATCAAGGCCAAGCTTAAACGAGAATTTAGATTTAAGTCTTAGATGATTTGTAATAGAAAGAAATCTCTTAGTCACAAGATAGCTCAAATAAAAAGATGCATGAAGAAAATCAATTTTCATAACCTGCATTAAAAGGAATAAGTTCTTTTTAATGAAAATGATTTTTGGAAATAAGAAAATTATTTGTCAGGTACAGCCATGTAATCAATGGATGTGTTCTGCTACTGTAACCGACAAATGAATTTAAGGTTCTTGATTGAATACATAGATGTACTGAATGGATGTACTGATGGATTAACCAAGTTCAAGACTATCAGTATGAAATTGGTTAATACAGCCCTGTACTCAACCCCTGTTCAAGAACTAGAATCAAGAAAACGGATTGTTATCATATCCAAATCTGTTTTGATTGATCCCAACGGCTATAACTTGTTTTTTATATATAGAGGGATCAAAGGAACACTATATAACATATCATATCAAAATATATCAGAATTACACGAAATCAATTTGAGAGATCAATTGTGAAAATCATTCATCATCTTTCTTCAGCTTATTGTGAAAAGAGTGTTTCATTCTCATAAGTGCTTCAGTTTGTATATCTGACTATTGAGAGTTTAGGAATCAATCTTTTCATTCTATTCGATTGTAAAGAGAGAGGGAGTCTCTCTGTGTGATTAGGGTGAGGTATCCCTAAGGAAGAACATTGAGGCTCTTCACAAGAGTGTGGTATCTCGAGGTGAAGGAGTGCTCTGTGGTGTAAAGGTTTTTCAAGCTACCTGGCTAAAGCTTGTTGTGTTAGTGTGTGAAAACCCACAGGTGGAGTGGGGACTGGATGTAGGTCACAGTGGTAGTGACTGAACCAGGATAAATCTAGTTGTGTGGTATCTCTAAACTCAAACTCTTTACTTTCTGTCTTGCGCATATAACTGTGATCTTGATGTTCTAAGTTTTCAATTAATATCAGTTCTTGATCTGCATAATCAGTATTGAACCTTGAGTAAACTGTAATAATAACTGTGTATTCAATTATATTCTCAAGGATCAATATTTGAATGGAATCTTGCATTATATGTGATCAAATTCGAATAGCTTAATTTCTGTTTCTTAATCACTGAAACTGAAACCTACAAGTTTGTTCTTGATTGTTAATGCTTGTATCTGAAACTTGCATAACTTGTTCTTAATCTTTAAAGGTTTAATCAGTTTCTGTATTTTGTTATTACTAAGTTTTGAAACTGAACTTCTTCCTGTTTGATTCAATCACTGTTTGATTCAATCACTAAAGTGACAGAAGCGCTCGTCCACACAAGTGACAGAAGCGCTCGTCTACACAAGTGACAGAACCGCTCGTCCATACAAGTGACAGAAGCACTGATTTATCTTTCTGAATTGATTCACCTCATCACCTTCTATTCAAGATTTCATAAAAAGCCCTTCACTGTTTTTGTAAAAGATCCTGAGGCAACTTTGATTTGAAAAGTAAAGTTTTTGAAAAGGAAGAATTTTTGAAAACTCAATTCACCCCCCCCCCCCCCCTCTTGAGTCTTTGAAGCCAAAACAACAATATACACCACATAAGTGGTGTCGTTGTTGTTGTTTGAGCTTCAATTTGTTTTATACTTGCACTTGTGAGTTCTATCTGATTGTAATTATTTTCTGAATTCTTGTGAGTATGATCTCACGAAATTTTTTTTGAGGCTCTTGCACAAAGGATAGTATATCCTGTGGTTTGTGTAACAGATCTCTGATTTGTAAAAGGTTCTAATTGATCCTGTATAAAAACTAGAGTTGATTGGAAACCCTTGGTGGTTTTGCCTTGGGGACTGGACGTAGGCCACTGGGTAGTTTATGGCCGAACCAGGATATCTCGCTTGCATTCATCTTCTAAACCTTATCTCTTTGATTTCCGTTTTGTCTTTTACAATACATTTTTACTTGTACGCGATGTTTAAAAATTGTTTTTCAGAACATCTTAAAAGGAAAAATATTTTATTTTGTTAAAGATTTTGAAAAACACAATTCACCCCCCTCTTGTGTTTGGAGAGTGCTGAGCCGCATAACACTCTCTCTGGTCGCACTCTGAACTTAGTTTGCGTGAAAAGGAAAACACTACCACGTCTCTTCTCTCACCTAGTAGTGCTTAGAGGCGTACTCCGAGAACTAACAAGTGGGACGTGTTTATCTGCTCATGTGGACTAGATTGTTGTTCGTGCAGTGCTCGTGATTTGCAATGACTCAAATCAAAGTGATGCATTTTCTTGGTGGGAATATACACCATTCGCAAGGATTCTTGGTGGGAATTGCATATGTGGCAAACGAATTGCCACGTGGCTCCATGTGACATGCAAAAATGGAACCAATAAATTAAAATATAAAAATCAATAAATTATTTTATTATTTAGTATAAATTATAAATATAAAATATGGATAAAGTCATCTTCCTTGGTCACACCCAACGATGCTCAGAGAAGCAGTAGTACAATGTTGCGAGCTCCATGCAACAGATTCGCACGCATGCTTCATTCAAACACACCTACCGTCGTGAGCTCCAATCGGACCACACCACCAGTCACCACCACCGCATGTGGCTGTCAGAGCCACCACCTATACCATTGCTCCGTTGGTCCAAAAACGAAGATGATGATAAATTTGGGTCACATGGGGAAGAAAACCAAAGTGGCTTATGGCTTGGCTAAAAATGGTTGTGTTTTGGGAGATTTCACAACATTTTTTTTGTTTTTTATTAAAAAATACACGTTGGAAATTGAATAATTTGTCTGTTGGAAAGTTAATGTGCCATATAGACAACTTAACAGAGGTCTATGGAAGAAGACATATGTGTCCAACATTCTATCGAGCTCCAATCGGATCACACCACCAGTCACCACCACCATATGTGGCTGTCAGAGCCACCGCCCATACCACTGCTCTGTTGTGTCCAGAAAGGAAGAAGACAATAAATTTGGGTCACATGGAGAAGAAAACCAACGTGGCTTATGGCTTAGCTCAAAGCGGTTGTGTTTTGAGAGATTTCACAGCATTTGTTTTAAATAATACATGGTGGAAATTGAATAATGGGTCTATTGAGCAAGTCAATGTGCCACATAGACAACTTAACGAAGGTCTATGGAAGAAGACAGACATGTCCTACATTGGTAAATTTGAGGGACTATCTGGTTAATCTTTTTTCATGGACTAAATGTGGGTCCTTGAAAAATTTCAGGGACCAACTTAGGTCTTTACTCTGTTATTTTTATTATTTTAAATTTTTTTTGGTTCCAACTATGCATGTCACGTGGAGCCATGTGGCAAACTTTTTGCCACATATGCTCTTTACATTAGTTTATTCACAACAACTTCATGGAGGGACGAAATTGCAAGTTTGAAATCTATGTGGACTAAAATTGCTCAGATAAAAAAATAGAGGGACGATTTTTGCCAAATTAGAAAACTTGGAGAAATAAAAGTGCATTTTGGCCTTGACTTTGTTATTTTAATATTTCTTGGTTCCAGCTGTGCATGCCACCTGGAGCAATGAAGTGAACCTTTTGCCACGTATGCATTTTCTGTTAGTTTTTGGACAACAACTTTACGGAAGGACGAAAATTGCAATGTTTGAAAACTACAGGGACTAAAATCGCTCAAAAAAAATTAGAGGGGCCATTTTCACCAAAGTGAAAAACTTCGGGGAATAAAAGTGTATTTTAACTTTATTTTATGGGATTAGAACCACCTACTTTTCAAAGCCAACTATCCTGATTTTTGACCCATGACCCTGGTCCACATTTCCAGCCTCTCCTTACTCTTCCCCTAATGAAAACCCTAGCCTCCATCAGATCCTTTCCCCCAGATCCAAACTATAGTCACACCTCCTCCTCATCCCCTACGCCAAATTTGACCTTTAATATAGCATATTTAATAGCAATTTTAGATGCTTATAAAAACAATAGCAGTTTCAGGCAAAAACGTTTTAAAAAAATGCAAGGTGGTATTTAATTGCACTTCCCTATGAAAGAGGTATTAAAGAGAATACCTTCAACAGCGTTTATTTAAGTCTACGCTATCTGCCCCCCCTCCCTTTTTTTTTTAAAAAAAAGAGCCTTACCATTAATAAGCTTCTTCATTGAAGCATTGTTAAAGTTGATACCTCTAAAATCAGTTCCACAGAGTAGTTAAAGGGAATACCTTTAAACCCTAAACCATTAAAGCGCGGTTAAAGGGGATACCTTTAATAGCGCTTCTTCAGGGAAGCACTATCTTTTTCCTTTTCTTTAAAAAGGTGATTCACCTAGATCGTGTATCAATTTATATATTCGTATTCCACGACAATGTTTTCTGCAAGGATTTCGATCGAACTCAATGACATATCCTTTGTCTCCGTTTAAAGAAGGTAACTACGAATTATTCCCTTTTTAGTTTCCAAATTGTGATGCTGATGGAATTTATTATTTAGAATCAAAATTGAGAGATGCAAAGTTAGAGATTTCTATGAGGAATTAATGTCGTAATTCCTTTCCATTCCCGTATATTCATTTGAAGAAGGTAATCATGAGTTCTTTCATTTTTGGTTTTCGAATTGTAATACTGATGAAATTTCCCTTTTAATATGCAAATCCAGCTGATATACAAAATCTAAGGTTTCTAATGGGAATATCATGATTTTTTCCATTATTTTGCCTCTATTTGAAGAAAGTAAGTATAACTTCTTTCCATTTTAGTTTTTGAATCGTGATACTGATGTATTTTTAGTTTGCAAATCTAGATGATACACCAAATTTGGATTTTCTAAGAGGGATACCGTGACTGTTTTCTATCCGTATGCCTCTATTTTAAGAAAGTTAGGATAAATTATTTTCTTTTTAGTTTTAGAATCATGATTCTGGTGGAATTTTATTTTTAATCTGCAAATTCAGCTGATACACAAAATCTGAGGGTTTCTAAGAAGAAATATCACAGTTTTTTATAATAATACAATACAATATCGCAACTTAAGGATTTCTACAGATCATATCCATCAAATCCATTTCCTTTGTCATATCTTTCTCAGGCATCACCAATCTATCCATATCTATTGCATCCTCAAAGTCCAATGCGTCAAAATCCATAACAGACCCAGTTGCCATTTCACCCACATTGAGCATCATTGGCATATAGCCACTGTTTCTAGTGATGGTGGGCACATGGGGCCGCGGATTCCTACCAACACCATCGTTCTCCTGACCACAAACCCGAGTACCCCAACCTTTTCCAGCTTTAGCTACAGTAACTTGCATGATGTAGTTCTGAAACAGTGTTCCCTTTAACTTGGTGCGTTTGTTCTTCAGCCTATTGGCTTTCAGACCCCGCTTGGTGGCGTTCCAATGGTTCTTGATGGTGTTCTCAGCACGACCAGGCAATCTCCTTGCAATTTCTACCCACTTGTTTCCAACTTCTTGATGAGCTTTAACAAGTATTTTGTCATCATCTTCGGTCCATTTGTCCTTCAACATCGGTATAAAACAATGTGTGGAAATATGAAATTACACTACATATGTATATGTATGCTACAAACGAATGATGATTCCATCTCCATATATATAATTGCAGTCATACATTTAAGTTATTACATGCACATATGATATTTTTACTTAGTTTTTAAACATATATTAGTTAAAAATGATTATGTATAAAATTTGAGACAAGAGTGAATTTTCAAACAACTTTTTTATCAAAGATAAATTTTAATTAACCGATTTTCAATTGAAAAATATTTTTTCTTGTATAAAAAATGTTAAGGTTGTGTGTGAAAAAAGTTGTTTACGTTCATATCACTTGATGCGTGTTTCAGAGAAAAATTGATAAGAATGGAAATGGAAAAAACCTTAATATTTGGCCGGAGATGGTTTTGCCATCTCTCTCTTCACTGTTTCCTACCCCTACCATTCAGGAAATTGGCGACCAGAGACCATTTTTTAAGTTTGAAATGTCTCACCAAATTGACGAGAGCCCAACAAGAATAGAAAAACCAAATTAATAGTTAAATGTTCACCGCCCACTAACAAATAGGACAAAACATTAGCAAAGAAGGGATGAATCTGCAACACCTCCCTAGGTATTACATTACTTTCCATTCTATCGATATAAGATAAAATAGAAAGTGTGTACTTAACGCTGGTTACTTTTGGAAATTACTTACAATCTAGTGTATGGTAAAAAAAATCAATAGAGTTTCCTCTGGAAATTCAACATCCCAGTCAAAATTACCTGCTAGCATATTTATATTCACATTCGAAAGAAAAGCTCTCGAGCCATAAACATCTATATATATATATAACAATGCATCATTCATCACGACCCTTATAACCAAAGGTCATCGATCCTAAGTTCTAACAGTTAGTAAATAGATATATACTGACATAAGATATACAAAAACCAGGGTTCATTAGAGAAAGCCACTAAACAAAAACTTGGTCTTCATCAGCCATATATACAGAACCCCGTGGAGTTAGTACTACCCAAAAGAACTAAGATATCAATACCATACGGCCCTCTTGGTATGTCCATTGGGGAGACCTCCATGATCATCCCCAGGGTCCGACGGGTCTGGAAAAAATCCTCCGTCCGTATTAGCATCCACAGGCTTCATTTCCTCGTCGAGAGGATCGTACTCCAGTACCTCGCCCTCTGGCTCCTCCTCTATAGGGTACTCCTCGATGAGATCCGCCTCAGGAAGTGCCTCGGCCACTAGGATGTCATCATCCTCCTCCTCTCCGCCAAAAATGACGATGGGAGCAGGTGGCGGCGACTCGGGTACTCCTACAGGGACGGCTAGTTGTAGTGGCGGCTGATGGTAGGTATTCCCAGACTCTACCAGATGACGAAGCAATTTCAAGATGGGAGGTAGCGGAACCTCCATGGTCTTCACTAGTTGAGTGATCGAGGTGACTCCCTCCTCTGTCTCCTTTGTCGATGACCCACGCGCCAACCTCATCGTGGAACTCAAACTTATGGGTCAGGAAGCAGATGGTATCATGTGGTGCAGGGGATCCATCTAAACATATAATATAAAGTTTCCACAATAGATAAAAACAAACAATATAAAGGTGAGTTACCAATATATGAGCATAAACCATAGCAGTCATATACTTAATCCAATCAGTATAATAATAATAATAGTTGCATAACATAACATTTAAGGATATCTCCACAATAATTAAAGATAAAAAGTCTTTTGAAAGTTAGTCTTAACACTTCAATATCCAAATTTCTAAACACAATCTCCGGAGATCCTAACTTCCCTTCTTCGAGCATGATAGGTGATGACAACCAAAGGGTAGGTTGCCTTTGGAGATGATCTTTTAGTTGAATTTTAACAATTAATTTGCGGAACAACTTTGAGATTAAAATAATGGGATGAAAAGAAACAAATGGATGGAGAATAAAGATGATGATGGCTCCACAAACTAGAGAGCTTGATAAGCCAAGTGAAGTTGGCCACAAGAATATTGGATTCTTGATAAGAACAAGATGTTGAAATAAAAGGTACCTCAAGAGGGGCGGTGAATTGAGGTTTTGCAAAACTCTTAGAAAATCTTAATTTCTTACAATAACTTTTTTCCTCTCTTTTAATGATGCACCAAATATATCAAATAAAAGAGAAGAGAGAATAATAAGAAACAAGAACAATATGGAATCTTGCAAGAATATGGCCACAATTCATGAATTTAACACAACATGAACAATATGCAATATATCATCAATATCATAAAGCATATAACCAATTTCAATGTTACTAGCAAAAATTCAAGAGATAAAGGGAAGAGGAATCACACCAACAATTTATACTGGTTCGAACACAACCCGAGTGTTCTACATCCAGTCCTCAAGCATACACTTGATTATCACCACTATACTTCAAAAAATTAAACAATTTTTACAAGTATACAAACATAAAGGATTCCCCACCTTAATCCTACATTGAGATTCCCCACTCAAGAAACTAGTCACCCAAGTATACCCCACCTTAGATACAAATTGGGATACCCCACCCAATTCTAAAACCAGCAAATACAATTCAATTAATGCTATCAAAACTATTACACTTTAAAGATGCATCACTTCTAAAAAGCATTAATGATCAAAAAATTAGAAAGTAGAAGAAGGAGGCTCAAGTAATCAATTTGACAGCATAACAGCACAGAAAACATCAAATTTTGTTTTTAATTATTTCTAAAAAGTCCCTTTATATAGAGAGTGAAATGGAAAATTCTATTTTTCTGTTACACTAAAAGTAATCGATTACTTTTCTATAACTACCCAAAAGAAGTCGATTACTTTCAAAAGTAATCGATTACTTTTTTCCAAAAAGCAAGATTGCAAAGAAACATGTGGTAATCGAATACTTTTCTGTAACAACCCAAAAGTAGTCGATTACTTTCAAAAGTAATCGATTACTTTTTTCCAGAAAAGCAAGATTGCAAAAAAAGCACGTGGTAATCGATTAGTTTCAAAAGTAATCAATTACTTTACTAAAAACTCATGTTTTTGCTTCAAAATGCTTTGCAAAATATATTCCATTTAATTTTAAACATTTTCTATATTTTTTTATAAATCATTTTGATGTTTTAAAACCTTTTAAAAATATTTTACTTGAGCCAACTACTCAAACATCTAATTTTTAAATCATGCATCAAAATCCTAAAACTATTACAAGTCTTCATAAGTTGGAAATGTATCTTTGGTGATCATCATCAAAACTCCTTGTTAAGTAGCTTTGGAAGCGCGTTTGGAAGATCAACATCTACAATCTCCCCCTTTTTGATGATGACAAAACAATTCTTTAATAGAGCATTTCCTTCATAATTTTGTAGTGCAAGCCAAGTATGGATTTTGATGTAAAATTTGTGAATGATCAAGATTGTATTGATTTGAGGAAAGTTCTCCCCCTCAATATATTTCTCCCCCTCAATATGTGAATTTCCTGCATTAACAAAACAACCAACCTTTCTCCCCCTTTGGCATTATCAAAAAGCCACAAAAAAATAAAATAAAATGCATATAAGGGAAAGATGTCGTCCACAAAATATAACGAACATACACATATAGGACCATATAGTAAAGCATAATAAAGCATGATAATAAGCATAGGTCCATAAAACATGCATAAGTCCAAAATAAAGTCCAAAGACAATCCAAAATAGTCGACAACAGTCCAATGATAGTCCTAAATAAAATAGCTACATAACCAGTAAACTATAATAACCAACTATGTCAGAAATCTGCAATGCCATATCATCAGAGTCAGCAAGAGCAGAGTCAACACGTGCATCAAGTCCATCAACCCGAGTGTTAAGAAAATGAAGTAGCAGCAGCAGATCCAGTAGAAGCATCCTGATGAGCAGAGGTGGAACGGTAGACAACATCCACAGCATCAAGTTCAGCGTCAAGATCATCGGGTTCTTCATTAGTTCTCATAATAGGACACCCCGCATGACACCATATCCCATTTATTTTCTTAATTTTCATTGAAGCAAGATGAGAAGGATCAAACTCACTAATAACTAGGTGACGTGTAGATAGAGCGTCAACTCCAAAAAAATCCAGAAATGCACTGATGAGAACAACATAAGGGATATCATCTTTTGGTTTAGACTTGCATTTCAGCAGACGTTCACTAAACAACCAGGGCCAATTCAACTTAATTTTGTTTCTAAGACAGAACATAAGAAGGATATCCTCCTCCAATAAGATGGCATAATTACCCTTTCTAGGGTAAATAATTTTCACAATAGCAAAGTGGAGGAGGCGCCCCTCATAAGTCAGTAAACCAACGGGGGATTTACGAGGAACATGAGCCATAGGCTCTTTCAGGTATGGTGCTAAGGCTGGATGCCTATCATAGAAGACTAAAGAGTCAGGGTTCTTAGGTTTTACCTGAACCCCTTGATATTGAAGGCCAGAAATGTGCAACCATGCCTCTGGGGTGATTTCAATCCGCTAACGAACAACTGTGGAAATTAGAGAACCATTTTCTCCTCTCTCTAAGCCAAACATAAATGCCTTAACCAAATAAGGAGAGTAGCTATTCTTCAGAGAAACAAAAGTAGTAAGTTCTTGTTCCTCAACCAAATTTTGAAACTGAAAACCCTCATCAGAGAAATAGTCACAATTCATCCAGTGAGGAGGAATACAGTGATGAGGACCATAGGAGTGAAAAAAATTCTGAAAAACCACATATGATTCAAACCAGTGGGAGATATCAATCTTCTCACGAATGGTGTATGCATCTTCTTCTAAGATGTGTGAAGAAATGGGCTCTTCCACTCGTATAGGATCTTGAGGGGTCTGACCAGGGCCGGTTTGGGCTTGCTTCCCATGATTTGCAGATGTTCTAGCTGCTGCCAAGCGAGCGCTGCTGTGTTGACGAGGAGTGGAGGTCGGGGAAGGTGTGACTAAGTCAGAGCCACGAGTTCTTGGTCATTTGGAAGCCATTGAAGCAAGAGGAAGAAGTTGGTTCTTCGGTTTCAGAAGAACACAATGATTTGTAGAAGACGATTCGGACGGGATGAGACGAACCGGAGAAATCACGAGCCGTTATCCATGAAGAAGGAATCGTGAGGAAGATGAAGGATTGCGATTTGGGGAAGAAGATGGGTTCGGTTTCAGAGGTATAAACACGATTTGTAGAAGAAGATGAATAAAAAGATGGAGTTCTTGATGTGCAAACCGTGTTCTTATGATGAATATCAGAGATAGATGGCATTGTTGAAGTGAAGGGGGATAGTCATTGCGTAGCCATGGAGGAGAGACAAAGAACGAACCAGACGAGAGTGGAGAAAAACGCGAAATGAGGTAGAAGACGGGTTTTAGAAATTTCAAATCTGAAAAGTAATCGATTACTTCCTTAAAGAAAACGTGTTGACCAAAAAGTAATTGATTACTTTTAAAGTATTCGATTACTTCTTAAAAAATATTATAATTAATTTTTTATTTTTAAAAAAAATCTGAAATTTTGAAAATTTTTGAAAAGTAATCGATCACTTTAAAAGTAATCGATTACTTTTGTTCCAGAATTTTTTATTTTTATTTTTTTTGAAATTTTGAAAGCAACATGAATATCCAGAACATCAAATATATGCATATATACACACAATAAAGGGATATAGAATTATTTGAGACTAGGATCATCAATTATTCCAAGTTCTCTATGGATAAAAAAGAAATTTTCCTTAGCTAAAGGTTTAGTAAAAATATCTGCTAGTTGTTTATTAGTCTCTACAAATTCCATTACATAATATTTTTTTTGTATGTGATCTCTAATGAAGTAGTGCCGAATTTCTATGTGTTTGGTTCTAGAATGTTGGATAGGATTTTTAGAAATATTTATTGCACTTGTATTATCACATCTAATGGGTATGTTCGATAGTTTAATACCATAGTCTAAAAGTTGTTGCATCCAAAGAAATTGAGCGCAACAACTATCGGTGGCTACATACTCTGCCTCAGTGGTTGATAAGGCTACACTAACTTGTTTTTTGCTAAACAAAGAAACAAGTGCGTGCCCAAAAATGTGACAAGTGCCACTTGTACTTTTCCTATCTAATTTACATTCGGTAAAATCGGCATCGGAATATCCAATTAAAGTACAACTATAACTTTTAGGATACCATAACCCCACATTAATTGTTCCAGCTAAATATTTTAAAATTCTTTTAACTGCTGTTAAATGTGATTCCTTGGGGTTTGCTTGGTAACGAGCACACATACATACACTAAACATAATATCGGGTCTACTTGCGGTCAAATATAAAAGAGATCCGATCATACCTCGATATTTGGTTATTTCTACGGTCTTACCACCTTCATCTTTATCTAGATAGCATGATGTTCCCATTTGTGTTGTGGCATGATTTGCACTTTCCATTCCAAAGCGTTTAAGCAACTCCTTGCAATATTTTGCTTGATTGATAAATATCCCACTAGGAGTTTACTTTATTTGCAATCCAAGGAAGAAGGTTAATTCCCCCATCATTGACATTTCAAATTCGCTTTGCATTAATTTGGAAAATTCTCTACACAAGCTATCGTTAGTGGCACCAAAAATAATATCATCAACATATCTTTGTACAATCAAGATATCTTTGTTTTTCTTTTTAATGAAGAATGTTGTGTCAACCTTCCCTCTATTAAAACCCTTTTCAAGTAAAAATTTCCTAAGTCTCTCATACCAAGCTCTTGGAGCTTGTTTTAAACCATAGAGAGCCTTTTTGAATTTATAAACATGATTTGGGTTTTCAAAATTTTCAAAACCCGGGGGTTGAGCAACATACACCTCTTCATTAATCAAGCCATTTAAAAAAGAGCATTTAACATCCATTTGAAGTAATTAGAAGTCCATGAAACATGCAAATGAAAGTAAAAGACGTATAGCTTCCAACCTAGCAACCGGGGAATAGGTTTCGTCATAGTCAATTCCTTCTTCTTGATTGTAGCCTTTAACCACTAACCTAGCTTTGTTTCTAACTATTATGTCATTTTCATCAAGTTTATTGCAAAAGATCCATTTAGTTCCTATTATTTGTTTATCATTGGGTCTAGGGACTAATTCCCAAACTTGATTTCTAGTGAATTGGTTTAATTCTTCATTCATAGCTATTATCCAATGCTCATCTAGAATGGCATCGTCTATGGATTTTGGCTCATATTGAGAAACAAAAGACATACAATTACATAATTCCCTTAAAGGCGACCTTGTAGAAACTCCCTTTGATATATCTCCAATTATATTTTCAATTGGATGGGCTTTGGTAAATCTCCATTCTTTGGGAAGTCCTTGATTTGTTTCTTAAATTGTTGATTCTTGGTTTGATACTTCATCATCATCCAATTGTTTCCCTCCATAAGGATTATGAGGAATATCTACAAAATCATCAATAATACCTTTCCCATCCTTTTGGGGTTAGTCTCATCAAAGGTAACATGAATAGACTCTTCAACAATCATAGTTCTTTTATTAAAGACTCTAAATGATTTACTTGATAATGCATAGCCTAAGAAAATTCCTTCATCCGCCTTGGCATCAAACTTGCCAAGATTGTCTTTACCATTATTCAAAATAAAGCATTTGCATCCAAATACATGTAAGTGAGCTATGTTGGGTTTTCTTCCTTTATATAACTCATAGGGAGTCTTTTTAATTATTTGTGTAATTATAACCCTATTAGTTACATAGCAAGCGGTGTTAACCACATCGGCCCAAAAATACTTTGGTAAATTTGATTCATTTAACATGGTTCTTGCTAATTCTTCTAGTGACCTACTTTTTCTCTCAACAACACCATTTTATTGAGGGGTCGTAGGGGCCAAAAAATTATGAGTAATACCATGCTTATCACAAAAATTTTCAAAATCATGATTTTCAAACTCACCTCCATGGTCACTTCTAATACATGCAATTTTTAGATCCTTTTTCATTTTGAATTTGTTTAGATAATTTTCTAAAGGCATGAAAAGCATTATTTTTATGTGCAATAAAAAGAGTCCATGTAAACCTTGAAAAATCATCAACAATCATAAGTGCATAATAATTTCCACCTAAACTCATTGTTCTAGATGGTCCAAATAAGTCCATATGCAATAGTTGTAGTGGTCTATTAGTAGAGACTATATTCTTGGATTTAAAGCTAGTTTTAACTTGCATACCCTTTGGCAAGAATCACATAAGCTTTCTTTTTGAAACTTGATTTTAGGGAGACCTATAACTAAATCTTTAGAAATAAGTTTGTTAAGATGTTCCATGTAAATGTGTGCTACCCTTCTATGCCATAACCATGCCTCATCATTTTTACTCAACAAGCATTGAATATTATTATTGATGTCACCTAGGTCTAGCATATAAATGTTGTTGATTATTTTTCCAACAAATTTAATTTGATTATCATGCCAACATTCAATCATGCAACATTTACTATCAAACACAACCCTATAACCCGTATCACAAAGTTGGCTTATGCTAAGTAAATTATGCTTCAAACCATCTACTAAAAGAACATGTTCAATGGTAGTAGACTCATTTCCTATTTTACCAATACCAAGAATTTTACCTCTATTGTTATCACCATAGGTTACGTGACCACTTTGCTTTGGAGAGAGATGAATGAACTTTGAGATGTCTCCCGTCATATGCTTGGAGCACCCATTATCAAGATACCATTCTTTTACTTGGGTCTTCAAGCAATCCTACAAAACAAGTTTAGTTCTTAGGTACCCAATCTTGTTTGGGTCCTTGAATATTAGTCTTGGGAACCATATTTTTAGGAACCCACATCATCTTGGCTTTAACAATACCAATTCTTTTAATATAGCATCTAGGAGAAATATGACCATGTTTACAATAATAATGACATATTACTTTATTTCTTGCATTTTCACTAGATGGAACAAATATTGTTGATTGTATTTCTTTCTTAGCATGGGAATTATAGCCTAGACCGGTTTTTACTAAAGGTGATTGTTGATTACCAAGCAAGGTATTTAAATTTCTTTTTCCATTAGTAAACCTAGCAAGAGTGTTTCTTAGGTCCTTATTCTCCTTTTCAAGATGTATACATTGATCACATTTTGAGGAACTAGGTTTATCATTTCTAGAACTAGCATGCATCAAGGTCATAGAATTAATTTCTAATTTCAAGTCATTTATCTCCTTAGCTAGTTTCATTTTATCTTTTTCATGCATAGAGATTATTGACTTTTGTTTAGTTGCCTTTCTAGAAAGTTCTATAGATTCCTCATGCAATTCTTCAAAAGCTAATTGCAATTCATCATAAGTGAAAGATAATGCAAATTCATCATAACTTACCTCTTGGTCATCTTTTTGACTTGCCATCAAGCAAAGATTGGAGACTTCATCATCCGTACTATCACCACTTGATGAGCTAATTTCATTGTCCTCCCATGCAATGTATGCCCTTCTCCCTTTCTTTTCCTTCTTAGGCCTCTTGTCACCTTTATCTTTCTTTTGGAGAGTAGGACATTCGTATTTGATGTGACCGGGCTTTCCACATTCATAGCATAGAAGTGTTGATGATGGTACATCTTTCTTGGTAGGTTTCTTGGAATTGTTGTACCTTTTCCAATTTCCTTTATTTTTGAGGAACTTGCCAAATCTCCTTACTAGTAGCTAGGTTGATTTCCTCATTCTCTTGGTCTTCATCATTGGTGTCATTGCTTTCTTTGTCACTTTCATCTCTCTTGGAGTAAGAAGCCATAAGTGATATTCCTTTGCCCTTTTTATCCACTTCTTCATTCTCCTGGAGCCTTGTTAGTTCCAACTCGTGCTCCTTGAGCTTTCCAAACAATGTTGCTAGTGGCATGGTTGAAAAGTCTCTTGAATCCATGATGGCCGTTACCTTTGGTTGCCATTATCGACTAAGACACCTAAGCACCTTAGTAACAAGATTTTCATTAGTAAAACTTTTATCAAATGCAAGCAATTGGTTAACAATAAGTGGGAAACGATTTTGTACATCATTTATGGATTCATCATGTTTCATTCTAAACAATTCATATTGATGAATCAAGGTGTTAATCCTTGATCTTTTAACCTCACTTGTTCCTTCATGGGTCACTTGTAAAGTGTCCCAAATCTCTTTTGCATTCTTGCAATTTGAGATTCGAAAGAACTCGTCAATTGATAAAGCGGTGGTGAGAATATTCTTAGCTTCAAAGTCTAGTTAGACTTTTTGCTTCTCTTCTCTTGTCCATAGATTTTTGGGTTTGTCTTTCTCTTCACTTCCAACACCATGTTTGGGAATGAAGGGACCATTTTCAATAATTTCCAACAAATCTATGTCAATACCTTCAATGAAAATTTTCATTCTAGCTTTCCAATAAGGGTAGCCCTCACCATCAAAAATTGGAGGAGAAGTTGTAGAAATATGTTTATGTTTCCTACTTGATTCAAGTGCCATTTTCGAAAAACAATCTTGAAAGCAATTAAGCCTTAATCAAGACCCTAGCTCTAGATACCAATTGTTGAAATAAAAGGCACCTCGTAGCGGGGGGGCGGTTGGGTTGGGGGGTGAATTGAGGTTTTGCAAAACTCTTAGAAAATCTTAATTTCTTACAATAACTTTTTTCCTCTCTTTTAATGATGCACCAAATATATCAAATAAAAGAGAAGAGAGAATAATAAGAAACAAGAACAACATGGAATCTTGCAAGAATATGGCCACAATTCATGAATTTAACACAACATGAACAATATGCAATATATCATCAATATCATACAGCATATAACCAATTTCAATGTTACTAGCAAAAATTCAAGAGATAAAGGGAAGAGGAATCACACTAACAATTTATATTGGTTCGAACACAACCCGAGTGTTCTACATCCAGTCCTCAAGCATACACTTGAGTATCACCACTATACTTCAAAAAATTACACAATTTTTACAAGTATACAAACATAAAGGATTCCCCACCTTTATCCTAACTTGAGATTCCCCACTCAAGAAACTAGTCACCTAAGGATACCCCACCTTAGATACAAATTGGGATACCCCACCCAATTCTAAAAACAGCAAATACAATTCAATTAATGCTATCAAAACTATTACACTTTAAAGATGCATCACTTCTAAAAAGCACTAATGATCAAAAAATTAGAAAGTAGAAGAAGGAGGCTCAAGTAATCAATTTGACAGCATAACAGCAAAGAAAACATCAAAAATTTTGTTTTTAATTATTTCTGAAAAGTCTCTTTATATAGAGAGCGAAATGAAAAATTCTGTTTTTCTGTTACACTAAAAGTAATCGATTACTTTTCTGTAACAACCCAAAAGTAGTCGATTACTTTCTAAAGTATCGATTACTTTTTGCCAAAAAGCAAGATTACAAAGAAACACGTGGTAATCGATTACTTTTCTGTAACAACCCAAAAGTAGTTGATTACTTTAAAAAATAATCGATTACTTTTTTCCAGAAAAGCAAGATTGCAAAGAAAACACGTGGTAATCGATTACTTCCAAAAGGAATCGATTACTTTACTAAAAACTCATGTTTTTGCTTCAAAACTCTTTGCAAAATATATTCCTTTTAATTTTAAACATTATCTATATTTTTTTATAAATCATTTTGATGTTTTAAAGCCTTTTAAAAATATTTTACTTGAGCCAACTACTAAAACATCTAATTTTTAAATCATGCATCAAAATCCTAAAACTATTACAAGTCTTCGTAAGTTGCAAATGTATCTTTGGTGCTCATCATCAAAACTCCTTGTTGAGTAGCTTTGGAAGCGTGTTTGGAAGATGAACATCTACACAAGAGTGGCTCAACTAAGAACCAAAGAGAACAAAGTCTCAAAAGGATTTCAATCCAAATTCAACATCCAAGTTATGTTATTCATGATATTGGCTTGTTACATATAAGAGTGTGGCAGCCTAATTTCGAAATTACATTTTGTCTTCTCACAAATTCCATAACCCCCACATAACTAGCCTAATCATGACTCACTTAACCCTCCTATTAACTCAGTCACTAAAACTATTTTAATTCAGCCACTAAATGACTTATTACTCTCTCTCTCTATTATCATGTAGCAGCCACACTTATTCTCAAATTAAAAAAGTAACCACCACACAATTAATAAAACATAAAAAGTCTAATAATCTCGTGTAAATATTCACATTAAACTTCCAGCCTGTTTTTCACCATGATAGAATCCGAATTAGGTCAAGAAACTTGAGATATGATATGTAGATAATTTCCTTATCTTTGAAACGCACCAAAGAATGAATCGATCGGAGATCCGTAGCTCAAGATACAGTCAAAACAAGTCAACTGTTCATCATTAGGCTCCATGTCTTCATTGTTAAACTCAATGACTTAGAAATTTTGATATATGACAAATACAACTTAATGTGTATGCAAGTGTTTTTAGTGTCAAATTGTAAAGACGGGTATCAAGCATTATTCAACAAGTTCAGTGAGCAATCAAAGGAGAATATTCTAGGAATA
This sequence comes from Sophora flavescens, assembly GCA_030762895.1. NCBI lineage: Eukaryota > Viridiplantae > Streptophyta > Magnoliopsida > Fabales > Fabaceae > Sophora > Sophora flavescens. The sequence goes on from CM061065.1 coordinate 103,732,406, forward strand.
ACTTGGAGGAATCAAAGAGCAAGGATGAAGATCAAGGAATCATCAAGACAAGAGCTTAACAAAGAAATTAGTGTTAAGTCTTAGATGATTTGTAAGAGATGAAATCTCTTATTCACAAATAAGCTCAATTTGAAAAGATGCATGAAAGAAAATCATTTTTCATAACCTGCATTAAAAGGAATAAGTTTTCGTAAATGAAAATGATTTTTGAAATAAGATTTCAAAGCGCTCGTCCAACACTTGAATAATATAAGTGCTCGTCCAACACTGGAAATAGTAAAAAAAATGGCGTCCAAGAAAGTGATACAAGCGCACGTCCACTAAGGTGATACAAGCGCACGTCCACTAAAGTGATACAAGCACACGTCCACTGAAATGATGAAAAAGAGCAACCTCAGATACATTGCAAGTAACACATGAAGGAACCTCAGATGTCATAAGAGCAAGAATGAACACCCTCACGGGTGAGTATGAGCTGTTCAGAATGAATAAAGGAGAACCTATGACTGAAATGCAAAAGAGATTCACACACATCATAAATCAATTGGCTGGTCTTGGAAAAGCAATATCAAATGAGGATCAAGTTAACAAAGTAATGAGATGCTTGAGAAGAGAATGGCAACCTAAAGTCACTGCAATCTCAGAATCCAGAGATCTCTCATCAATGACCATTGCAACATTGTTTGGAAAATTGAAAGAACATGAATTAGAGTTGAACAGACTAAATGAGAGTTATGAAACTGATAAAAGAAAGAAGGGATTTGTAACACCCCGATTTCTGCTGTTTCTGCTGTTTTCTGTATCGATAAGCAAACATCTGTTTATATTTTTTTTTATCTGAAACTTAGAAAATTATTTTGGGAAAACCAAAGTAATATTCATATAATACTTATTTTTATAAGTATAAGGTGAAAATTTTGGTTGAAAATTCAGACGAAACCCGGTCTGCGTTTTCACTGACAGTAAGATTTTACTGATCAGAAAACCTAATTTTGACCAGGGAACAAAATGGATAGCATTTATATATCATTTCCAACGATATAGGTTATTTTTAAAATTTTCAAAATAAATATGTTATTATACTCGATTCGGGCGTAAAACCTAAATCGGGAGAATAACGGAGTCGGAAACGGAACTGCGTAGACTGAACCGGACACCGGGCCACCGAGGGACAAATGTCACATGGTTGTGGTGAGTAGGGTGATTCACCACTTATGACTCACCTTTGTCATGATTAAATTTCAAAATATATAGATATTTCTTTAAACGTGTAAAGACTGTTTTGCCCTTGGACGATTTCACCATTGAACTTTCATCGAAATGACAAGTTTGCACCACAATTTGTGGACACAAATCAGACACATCCTCACTCATTTCTCACCACATGTTGGTCTTGATTTCTTTTTGGGAAATGACCATTTTGTCCTTATGTTGTCATAATACCACAAAAATGCCATTTGTGAGATTACTACTTTGTCCTTGAAATTTTGTGTGTTGGAACCTTTTACCCCTAAAAGGACACGACCCTAGGCATACAAGAGGCCCATTTTCACTTCTATAAAAGGCCATCTTCATCTTCTCCATCAAGCTTTGCCATTTTTGCCATTAAAGCTCTAAGTACCATAACTTGATTTTGTGAAGGAAGTAGGTGATTCCTTGACCATTTTTCATTTCCAAGAGGTATACCATGCTTCTCTCACTCAATCATCATCATGTTCTTCATTGATTTTTGTGATTTGAAGTCTTCATCATATTTTTCAATTCCTAGATCTAGAAACTTTAAAAATTCATAGAAAATCATAGAAGAATCCTTTTAAAGTGAAACCAATTTCTATGATCTTATTATCCTCTCTATATTTAAGATCCAAGAGGATACATCAAACAAAAATTTCGTGCCCTTTTATTTTGTCAAGGTCGAACCCTAGTTTCTAGTGGGGGAGGATTTTGTTCATTTTGTTAACTAGTCTTGCTTGATTCAATCTTATAATTCATATATATGTTGAGTCCATGATTTTTGAATCAAAATTAAATCTCTAAGCCATTATTTTATTCATGACCGAAATTATTTTCTTGACGAGTTGAAAGATTTTGTTTCATTTTTCAACTTATGATAACTTGTCTTAACTCTACACTACTCTTAGGTTATAGATCTAAGAATATGTGGAATTTTGAAACCTCAAACCTATTTTCTTAGCTTGGGCTGAAACCATACCCATAGGAAAAAAAGATATTTTTTCAAAGTTTAATTATTTATGTGTTGTTTCTTGAAGGATTGTGTTAGTAGTTGTTGTTCGGAGTTCGTGGAGGAAACCGGATTTGAGAAAATGAGACTTCGTTGGATCAGAACTTGAATCTTCAAAGGTAAGGGGAGTTTGCCTGAGGAGCTTCGATAACTATGTGTATAAATTGTTTGGTGTGTCTGTAATTAATGGTTATAGTTTGTGGTGTTTGTTTTAAAATTATTGCGTAATATTCCGTGATGCATGATTTACCTGTGAAAGCATGCTATAAATTGTGATGTGTGAATTTATTGTTGGTTGTGAAATCATGTGATAAATTGTGTTGTATGAATTTTTTTGTTGATTTTTATGATTGGCTGGAAGCCTGACACCGGTCAGTGCTTTTTGAAAATTAAGGATAAAACGTTAAGAAAATTTAAGGGAAATATTATGTTTTTTAAAATTGGTGGATTTAACTTTTAAGTTAAAAATAATAATATTTTAATGAGTTTTAATAAAAGAATAAGTTAATGAGCAACCGCACGTACGTAACCGTGAAAAAAACTCACTTTCGTACTTGTTTCGAAAACGTCGGCAAAAATGGAAATAAAATCTTAGTTTTAAGAAAATGTATTTTAAAAAGTGTTTTAAGATTGATAATAAATAATTTTTCAAGAAATAAGGGTTTTTGCTTACCTAACGGCAATATGAAGAAAAACGATTTTTTTACATGAGAAAAATAAATATATGGGTTAGAAATGATTTTAAAAAGAATTAACAGATTTTCAGAAATAAAAATAAAGGATTTAAGGGGAAAATGATTTCCGTTATGTTTTAAAACGAATTTCATCGGAAAAGGATTTTGTTGGAAAAGAATTTAAGAACAGCGGAAATTTCTGACAAACTTGGATAAGTTTTCAGAGTTTTGTTTTTGGTATTTGTGTTTCACTGAACGAAAATTCTTTGGGGAAAAATCAAGGAAAGGATAAGGACCTAGATTGCTGAGATGTCGGGCTAGTGTTCCTAAAAGGAAATCGCACTTGGAAAGGAAAGGAATTGGAATACCTAAGGATGGGTAGTTGGGAGCTTTAAGCCTCGACAGAGGAAAAACAAACGACAAAGAACAATTACGATAACAAAGGATTTTACATGCATACTCTGGCAAACATGTCATATTTGGGCAGACATGCCTTGGGTATCGAGCTACAATTTCACAAAGGGTGAATTGGGTAAATTGGTTAGTTACGGACCAAAGATAAATTCTAGGGTCTTTGGGTCTTAAGGACATTCGGGCTTCGAAAATCCAGCGAATACTTGGGGCCTTGCAACCTCGGGTCGTGGAATTCGGTTACCCGGCACGAATGTACTCAATATGGAACTATTCCAATATTATTTTAGGTGCTCCATCATGATATTCCCTGAACAATTGGAGCAGGACCTAAATTTAGAGGCCGATCTCATGAGACAATTGTGTTAAGGGTATCGCAGCCTAATCATTGCTCGAAGAAGGGAAGTTATGAATCTCCGGAGAATAAAGGTCAAGAATCACAGGAATGGATATTGAAGTTTCATGCATTTTTGAAAAATTACGATTGGATGATCAGGCATAAATCCCATTGGTAGGAAATATTTATAATATGTATACATGATGTTTGTTTGAGTGTCGTGCATGTAGTTATCATGATGAAAACTCAATGATGGTATCTCACCCTTGCTTTATTTATTTTCATGTTGGGTTTCTACTATGCTTCTATATATATATATATATATATATATATATATATATATATATATATATATATATATATATATATATATATATATATATATATATATATATATATTCAAGTACAGATGAGCCCAATGAGTCTGATATCGTACACGGGGATACGTTCCATGCACTTTGACGAGGCTGATGACGGAAGCATGTGGAGGACTAACCTGGGTACTTTTGCGGGCTGGGAGTCTTGGGAGGATTTCCTAATGGGTATTCTTAAGTGTGACCAGCTGTAGGATTCTGATTTGGGTTTAATTTTGGAAAGTGGTACTGCTACCATATATGTTTAGTTTATGTGTGTTTTCCTTATGTTATGGCTTAAATAAATGATTGTAATATAAAGGGCCATATGTAAAACCTTATTGATGCATATATCTGTATTCGGTTGTTTGTTAATTATAACGGTTTGGGTTGTATCGTTTGAGGAAAAGAAAAAGAAAAAAATAATCACTAATTTTCAAGGAAGTTACGAAATAGACAAAATTATATTTTTCCGAAAGCAACCAACGTAATTATTTTCAGTCTTTTAGTTTCAACATGTAGCGCCAAGGGGGTGTTACAGGATTGGCTTTGAAATCACAAGTCAGAGAAGCAGAAGACAGTGATGATGATGATTCATCACAAGAAGGACAATCCGAAGAAGAGATGGGATTGCTAGTTAGAAAGTTCAAGAACTTCCTAAAGAAGAAAGGAAACTTCAAAAGAAAGCCATCCACTTTTCCAAAAAAAAAAACTTCAACAAAGGTGACAACTCTTCCAACAACATCACATGCATTGAATGTGGAAAGATTGGCCACATGAAGCTTGACTGTCCAAAGCTGCAAAAGAAGGACAAAACTGAAAAATTTGACTCAAAGGACAAGAAGTGGAGAAAGCCAAGAAAGGCCTACATTGCTTGGGATGGTAATGATCTAGATTCCATTGAAGAATATGAATCTGAGGAGGCAAACTTGTGCTTGATGGCCAGAAATGACAGTGATTCAGAAAGTGAAGTAAGTTCTGATTATCAACCTTCTTATGATGAATTGCAAAATGCTTTTGAAGAACTTCATAAATAATCCATTAGACTTGCTAGATTGCTAAATAAGTCTAATAAAACCATCACATGCTTAGAGGAGAAAACTTCTATTTTAAACAAAGAGGTAGATCAATTAAAACATAAAATTGTGCTTTATAAGAAAAACTAGCTACTGTTTTAGATGCACCTATATGTGATAAATGTCCTAAGTTGGAGAAACATATAAATAATTTGAATGGTGATCTATCTAGAATTACTAGTGATAAAGAAATCTGGAATGCATCTAGTTGTACATTGACTAAAGAAGTTGAAAAACTGAAAAATGACTTAGCCAAGTTCACAAATGGTAGAGACAATTTGGATGCATTGTTAGGACAGCAAAAATGTGTTTATGATAAGACTGGAATAATCTATAAACCTAAGATACAAGAGAAATCTTTCAAGAAATTTTTTGCTGCACCTATGACATCAAACACACCATTTGTTAAATGTTATTTCTGTTCTAGAAAAGGTCACACAGCTTCTACATGCCAATACAGAAAATCAGCATACAATAAATCTAATTATATATGGGTTCCTAAAAGAACTATTGCTGCAACTAACTCAAAAGGACCCAAACAGATTTGGGTACCTAAAGCAAAAACATGATTCTGTTTTGTAGGTGTGTTGGAAAGCCAAGAATGTGAAATGGTATCGTGACAGTGGCTGTTCCAAGCACATGACTGGAGACAAAAGCAAGTTCATTTCCTTTACCCTAAAGTCAAGTGGTAGTGTTACCTATGGAGAAAATAATAAAGGGAGAATACTTGGCATTGGCAACATTGGAAGTAACTCAACAACAATCATCGAGGATGTACTATATGTTGAGGGATTGAAACATAACCTGTTAAGTAGGTGTGTTGGAAAGCCAAGAATGTGAAATGGCATCTTGACAGTGGTTGTTCCAAGCACATGACTGGAGACAAAAGCAAGTTCATTTCCTTTACCCTTAAGTCAAGTGGTAGTGTTACCTATGGAGACAATAATAAAGGGAGAATACTTGGCATTGGCAACATTGGAAGTGACTCAACAACAATAATTGAGGATGTACTATATGTTGAGGGATTGAAACATAACATGTTAAGTATCAGTCAACTATGTGACAAAGGCTTCAAGGTAAAATTCAATTCCAATAGTTTCTTAATAGAAAATCAGCATGATGAAAATTTGAAATTAATTGGACATAGGACAGATAACATCTATATGCTTGATTTAGATAATATCTCTTCAAATACTACATGCTGTCTTATTTCAAAAGAAGAAGAGAATTGGCTTTGGCATAGAAGAATTGTACACACTCACATGAACCACTTGAATAAACTGATTCGTAAAAATCTTGTAGTTGGCTTGCCTAAACTAAAATTTGTGAAATATGGACTATGTGATGCATGTCAAAAAAGAAAGCAAGTTAAGGTCTCTTTTAAACCAAAGAACATTGTTTCAACAACTAGATCTTTGCAACTTTTACACATGGATTTATTTGGTCCATCTAGAACCAAAAGCTTTGGTGGTAACTCGTATGCATTGGTAATAGAAGATGATTACTCTAGATATACATGGACATATTTTCTATCTCATAAGAGTGATTCATTTGCTACATTTAAGAAAATGGCAAAAATTGTGCAAAATGAAAAGGACGTAAAAATTGTTTCTATAAGAAGTGATCATGGGGGAGAATTTCAAAATGAAGTGTTTGAAAACTTTTGTGATAAGCATGGCATTCAACATAAATTTTCTTCTCCTAGAACTCCACAACAAAATGAAGTAGTGGAAAGAAAGAATAGATCATTTTATAGGAGATAGCAAGAACTATGTTGAACGACTCTAGCCTGCCAAAACATTTTTGGGCAGATGCTGTCAATACGGCCTGTTATGTGCTAAATAGAGTCTTGATAAGACCAATCTTAAAGAAAACCCCTTATGAGCTTTACAAAGGAAGAAAACCAAATATAGCACATTTACATGTTTTCGGTTGCAAATGATTTGTTCTTAACAATGAAAAGAATAATCTTGGAAAATTTGATGCAAAGGCTGATGAAGGAATTTTCCTAGGATACTCTCTATCTAGTAAAGCATTTAGAATATATAATAAGAGAACACAAGCTATTGAGGAATCTGTGCATGTGACATTTGATGAGTCTAACCCCAAAAGGTTGGGAAAGGATTGTGTTATTGATGATCTTGCAGATTCAATTGAGAAAACTCTCCTAGAAGAGAAACAGGACAATGAAGAAGATGAAGGCTTGAAGAATTAATCGATGCAGCAGGAGCAAACAGAACAATAGCCTGACCTACCAAAGGAATGAAGGACTGTCAGAAATCATCCAATTGATAACATCATTGGTGAAATTACAAAGGGGGTAACTACTAGATAATCTCTTAAAAATGTTTGTAATCATATGGCATTTGTGTCTCAAGTAGAACCTAAGAACATAGATGATGCTATAATTGATGAACATTGGATGATGGCTATGCAAGATGAGTTAAACCAATTTGAAAGAAACCAAGTCTGGAAACTAGTGCCTAAACCCAAGAACTGTCAAGTAATAGGTACAAAATGGGTTTTTAGGAATAAACTAGCTGAAAATGGTATAATTGTAAGAAACAAGGCTAGATTGGTAACCAAAGGGTATAACCAAGAAGAAGGCATAGATTATGATGAAACATATGCACCAGTAGCAAGATTAGAAGCTATAAGAATGCTACTTGCTTATGCTTGCATAATGGGATTTAAATTGTGTCAAATGGATGTTAAGAGTGCTTTCTTAAATGGATTTATACAAGAGGAAGTGTATGTTGGTCAACCACCTGGTTTTAAGAATAATGAATTGCCTAACCATGTTTATAAACTGTCTAAAGCACTATATGGCTTAAAGCAAGCTCCTAGAGCTTGGTATGAAAGATTAAGTAATTTTCTCATTGAAAAAGGATTTAAAAGAGGTAAAGTTGACACAACTTTGTTCACTAAGAAAAAGGCACACAACGTTTTACTTGTACAAATATATGTGGATGATATAATTTTTGGTGCTACTAATGAGCAGTTGTGCAATGAGTTTGAAAGTCTTATGTAGAGTGAGTTTGAAATGTCAATGATGGGTGAGCTGAACTTTTTCCTTGGATTGCAAATAAAGCAAACTGAAAATAGAATCTTTGTTTGCCAAACCAAGTACTGCAATGAGTTGATCAAGAAGTTTGGCATGGAAAAATCTAAGGAGATGGCTACTCCAATGAGTACCTCCTGTTATCTGGACAAGGATGAGCAAGGTAAACCTGTTGATGTTTCTAAATTCAGAGGTATGATAGGCTCACTACTTTATCTTACTTCTAGTAGGCCAGATATCATATTTAGTGTATGCATGTGTGCTAGGTATAAAGCAAATCCGAAAGAATCACACTTAATAACAGTTAAATGGATCTTTAAGTATCTATTAGGAACAAAAGACATGGGATTATGGTATCCCAAAGGCGCTACATGTACTTTAATTAGCTATTCAGACTCTGATTTTGCTGGTTGTAAATTAGAAATAAAGAGTATTAGTGGAACTTGCCATTTACTAGGAAACTCATTAGTATCATGGTTCATTAAGAAACAATCTAGTGTGGCTTTATCCACTGCAGAGGCTGAATATGTAGCAGCTGGTAGCTGTTGTGCACAAGTTTTATGGATGAAACAACAATTAGTTGATTATGGTGTGCAACTAAACCAAGTTCCTATTAGATGTGACAATACGAGTGCAATTAACCTAACTAAGAATCCCATAATGCACTCTAGAACTAAACACAAAGAAATCAGACATCATTTCATTAGAGACCATATTCAAAGTAGCGAAATTGAGATTGAATATGTTGATACAACTAAACAACTTGCCGATATCTTTACCAAGCCCTTGAACAAGGAAAGCTTCTTTTTCATTAGAAGAGAATTGGGCATAATCGATCAATCCTATATCTAATCTCTAAAGAAACTGTTTATATGACTGTATCTTTGTGTAAATATGCTCTAATTCTTGTATGATTTGATTTGGAATATCTATGAATGATCAGAAGAGAGCTTTGGAACATCTATGCGAGTTGGACGCATCTTTTTGATTTGCCCATGCACCTATCCCTCTATCATGAACAATTTTATTTGCTAAGTTTGAATGTTTAAATGCTTACCTTCTCTATCGCTTTAAATGTTTCTTTTCTTTACCTTTTTGATGATGCCAAAAGGGGGAGAAAAGTATGATATAGAGAAAGGGGATAATAACAAATTATACATGAAGAAAAAGTATGATATAGAGAAAACGAATTATACTTGCATATGTTGAGGGGGAGCTTAAAAGCTTACATGATTAATGGGGAGTAAATCAAATTCTGCTCTGATAATATTTTTTTTTCTCTGATATACTTCTGCTCTGACTGCTTTGATACCATGATATAAATCTGTCAAAAACACTTAGCGTCTGCTACACTTATACTCTGATCTTATAATTTGTCAAAAGGTTTGTCATAATCAAAAAGGGAGAGATTGTTAAACTCAATGACTTAGAAATTTTGATACATGACAAATACAACTTAATGTGTATACAAGTGTTTTTAGTGTCAAATTGTAAAGACGGGTATCAAGAAATATTCAACAAGTTCAGTGAGCAATCAAAGGAGAATATTCAAGGAAGAACTTGGAGGAATCAAAGAGCAAGGACGAAGATCAAGGAATCATCAAGACAAGAGCTTAACGAAGAAATTAGTGTTAAGTCTTAGATGATTTGTAAGAGATGAAATCTCTTATTCACAAATAAGCTCAATTTGAAAAGATGCATGAAAGAAAATCATTTTTCATAACCTGCATTAAAAGGAATAAGTTTTCGTAAATGAAAATGATTTTTGAAATAAGATTTCAAAGCGCTCGTCCAACACTGGAATAATATAAGTGATCGTCCAACACTGGGAATAGTAAAAAAAATGGCGTCCAAGAAAGTGATACAAGCGCACATCCACTAAGGTGATACAAGTGCACGTCCACTAAAGTGATACAAGCGCGTGTCCACTAAAGTGACACAAGCGCATGTCCACTGAGGTGTTAAAATTGCTCGTCCACATAAGTCTTTGGACCTTCTAAGATCTTAATGAGAAGCTTCGTCCACTGACATGGCATATGGAGCTTGTCTACTAGTTGGAGCACGTCCAATTACTTTGTGTTAGTACTCCCGTCTGCCGACGTGGCAAATGGACGTGACTATTTTCTTCAAATGGACTCGACAATTTTTTAAAGATGGACGCGATTATTTTTTTAAGATAGACGCGGCTATTTTCTTCAAATGGACCTGACTATTTTCTTCAAATGGACTCGGCAATTTTTTAAAGATGGACGCGGTTATTTTTTTAATATAGACGCGACTATTTTCTTCAAATGGACGCGGCTATTTTTCCAAATGGACTCGGTTATTTTATGGATGCGAATTCTACAAGAACAATCAGAATCTTATTTCAAGAACGAGAATCAAGAAAACAGATATATACGAATATCATAACATATCACAGTTTTAAGAAATCGTTTTGAGAAATCAATTGTGAAAATCATTCATCATCATTATTGAGCTTACTGAGAAAATAGTGTTTCAATACTCAAAGTGCTTCAATTTGTTTATCTGACTACTGAGAGTTAGGAATCAACTTTTGTTTTTACTTTTGATTGTAAAGAGAGAGGGAGTCTCTCTAAGTGATTAGGGAGAGGTGTCCCTAAGGTTGAACATTGAGGCTCTTCACAAGAGTGTGGTATCTTGAGGTGAAGGAGTGTTATGTGGTGTGAAGGTTTTTCAAGCTACCTGGTAAAGCTTATGTGTTAGTGTATGAAATCCCGCAGGTGGAGTGGGGACTGGATGTAGGTCACAGTGGTGGTGACTGAACCAGGATAAATCTGGTTGTGTGGTATCCCTAAACTCAAACTCCTTTACTTTCTTTTTATGTTTAAGAACCTGCAACTTTGATGTTTAAAGTTCAATATAATTTATGTTCTTGATCTGTATAAACTGTATTTTGTTATTACTGAGTTATTAAACCCGAACATATTATGAATTAATCTTTCTTATCCTCATCACCTTCTATTCAAGATTTTGTAAAAACCCTTCATCGATTTTGTAAAAGATCTTGAGAACACTAATCCGCAACTATGATTTATAAAGCTTTGTGAAAAAGTTTTAAGAGGGAAATATTTTTGAAAACTCAATTCACCCACCCACCCCCCCCCCCCCCCCGAGTCATTGAAGCCAAAACAACATCCATGACTTGCACTTGGGCTTGCTTCCATTATAAGAACCACCAACATTTGAATTAGAGCTTGTTTGACCTTCTTGATTCTAACTCTTGTCATGGGCCCACCAAGTCCTTGAATTGCTTCTTGATCCATGCTCTTTATTGGGCTATTGGGCTAATATCATTCTTGTTGCAAAGTTGACTTGCCCCCCCCCGGCCTCTATCATACCCTCCTTCTTTAAGAGAATTCGTCCTCGAATTTATTACTTCAATCCCTACATCAAATAAAAGACATAGATGCCACATTGAAGGTAAGTCAATATCAAAAACATTTTTATTTATTTTCCCTACAACTTGTAATAGCCCATCTCTTCTAGGGTGGACCTTTGATTTCCTTTTATTGGGAAACCTTTTATTCTTTTTATGTACACAAACCCAACCTCCGGGATCAAATGGAAATTGATAGAAACCATCAAATGTAGCAATTAGGTGTAACACATTTCCATCTTGTACAATCAACATCCCAACACACTCATAGCCAAGGTAATGAATTATAAGAGTAAGCAGAAAATTATACCTCTTGTGAAAATCTACTTTCAAGTTTACCTTTCTTGGCTTGAACATGGTCATAAAAGAAAATGTACTTTCTCTTTTTAAAGCACTAGTGCAGAAAAGGGATTTCACATCGGTTTTATTTTTCTTTTCACATCGGTTTTCAAACTGATGTTGAAACGGCCGATGTGGTTTATTGCCACTTTTCACATCGGTTTTAAAACCGATGTCAAAAATTCTATTTCAGCAAGACAATAGATCCTGTTCAGCACTTTTCACATCGGTTTCTTAAAAAACTGATGTGGTAACCCCACTTTCCACATCGGTTATTTTAAAAACCGATGTTATAACCCATTAATTCACATCAGTTTTAAAAATAACCGATGTGTAAATTGGGGTTACCATATCAGTTTTTTAAGAAACCGATGTGAAATGTTGGGTTATCACATTGCTTTTTTTCAGAAACCGATGTGAAAGTTTTTTTTTAAACACCCCTTTACAGTAGGGACAGTCATTTCCCCTGTTTTAGTAATCCAGTAATCCAGATCAATACAGAATCTAAATATATTCTCAACACAATCACTTTTGTACAACCAAAACACACTAAATTAAAAGATTACAAACAATAAATATATTCAATTACATTCAGACAACAAAGATAGTTAGAAACCAAAAAGCTACATATGATATATTATAGATTTCATGTCAAAACATATATCAGTCAATTACACTATAGCTAGTACATGATGCGTTTCTTATAAACTAACTACATACAAACTATGGTAATTGGTACACTTCAAGAAAGAAAGTTGCCCAACGCATCCTTATGTTATTGATGTTGGCATCAGAGAGTGGAGTCGGATTGTTGAATATCTGCAAGTTTAATTGGACATAAGATTATATCTTTTAAGTAATAAACTAAAATAAAACATATAATGAGTCTATAACTGTTCCAACTAATTGTGTTACCAATTAGCATTTACCTCCTGCCATCTTTCAGTGATACCGGAGGAGATAATTTCGACCATCCACTTCATCACATAATATCCACATTCCCATGATCCACGTTGTCTACGGGACTACGTACAAATGAAACCCAATTAGAATATAAGGAATTAAATAGAAATCAATAATTATACCCACTGCGCTTGAAGCATTTGTAATAAATATCTTACGTTAGGAATAATCCATCTAATAGCCTGACACCTTTCACCATGCAGCATGTGGATTGCATCAATAGAACTATCATAAGAAAATAAACATTAATTAAAGTATATCTTATAGATTTCAGATGATTAAAACAACTTCATTACTGACTATAAATTATTTTAATGCTTACGTTTCCAAGATGATCTTCAGTTGCTTCGCCGGCTTATTTCCCATCGAGCAGAAGAAGACCACGACATTCAACCAAGGGACCAAGATCAACAATTGCCAATGTTTACTACATTTGTGGAACAATTAGTAACTGAGTCATATATAGTACATTATAATTAAATAACTGGTACTTACTTATTGAGATAAGGTGCAAGGTAGAACTGATGATCATCTCAGGAAAGTATATCACGTATGGTGGCGATCGAGTCTTCTGATGTTAGGAGAACATCACCCTGAATGAGCATGGGGTCAATGAACCCATAAAGGGTGAGGTTTCCTTGATCAACTAACATGCGATGCAGATACCTAATATATTGATAAAACATGTTAATTATCATAGTATTTAAAATTTAATTACTTAACTTACAAATAAAATGTACTTACGTGCACCATAACGAGATGTGTGAAGCACTAGCCATTTCACGAGAGAGCACCATCTCCATAAGCTCCTTCTTTGGGATATACAGATCGTCACCTGGCCTGGCATCATGTTCCAACCTTACCAAAGCTGCATCAGCCTCCATGTTCACAACCTGTATAGCCAGACGTGTAAAAACACCACCAGGATCCCCTTTGTCAATCCCCTAAACAACAAAGATATACATTAATAATCACAGTTAAGTTATTTCTTTCGTAATTAATTGAATGGTCAAATGAATACCTTGGTAGGAGAAGACTTCTCTGGTCTTCCTGGATCAGACCTTTTAGGCAGAATATCATTTCCAACATCCTAAAAAAAATACATTATCTTTAAACAATAATAAATAATTTCAACTATAAATATAGAAAAACACAACTAATTGAATACCTCAACTGCAACAAGAAACCTGACCAGTTTTCTTGGCCAGGGGATGAAGTTACCAGTGGCATAGCCCACTGTTTGAACCTCCTCAGTGGGCACAGGGACTCGAGCATCAACATCTCGAATAATCTCAACCACGACCCTCCCTGATCATCCGGTAATAAACGGTGGTGTATGGTATTACCTAAGTTATGTGCCCTCCCCAATGCCACTAAGCGACGATCATGATGATCATCAACATACAGCTCACACCTATCAAGGTCGTCATCATCATCATCATCATCATTTTCAGGCTGATGAGGAGGATCACATGAGCCTTTAGTGCTCACATGGACAGAGGGTTGGACACCTGTGTTTTGCTGGGACATAGCAGCCATTATTGCCAGCTGCTGGGAAAACTGCTGGGCCATCTCCTGTCTAAGCTCATATGTAATCTCCCGTTTTAGCCGTTCTCTTTCTGCATCAACATTCATGTGGCGTTGGTGTGAAGATGAACCATGTTATTGGCGAATGCCAACGCCCCATCCAACACCAATGACACGGCCCGGGTGGTCTGGTTTACCGATGGCAGTAGCTAAAATATCCTCGCGTCCTCTAGGAACAAAGGTTCCTTGAGTGGCCTGCTCATCCAAGGCATCCTACAACATATAAAATATTAGGTCACATTACAATTCAATAACATTGTTAAAATCACAATTACAATTCAAACTATACTTACAATCTTCTCAGCTACTTGGAGGGCCTCCTCAGATGTATATTGTCCCGTACTTCTTTGTCGGGCCCTCTTCCATTTACGATGGCTTTTGGACGATTATCAGCTGTAGGATCTGCCTGAGATGTTTCTTTCTTTAAACCAGAAGCAATACCATCCATTGCAATTTTTTCTTTAAACCAGTTCAAGAAAATCTTATTATGCTTGTTCAAACACCATTTTTCATTCATTATAGGGTAAGTTTCATTGATGATGCTTTTGTGCTAACATAAGTATGGTTCAACCTCATCAGTGTTATTCAATATATACAAATGTTCTTGAAGCACTTCCTCCCGATCCATGCTCTTAACAGTGATACCTAATGTACCCTTACCATCATCATATCTTCCTTCATGACGAGACTTCGGAAGCCCTACAGGTTCCGCTTTTGACATGTAGTCTGTACAAAACTCAATAGGTTCTTCTGCAACATACCTTTCAACAATATATGCTTCGAGACAGTGTGGATTCTTCATATATCCTTTATAGATCTTCATGTACCGCTCAATCGGGTACATCCACCTTAAATAAATGGGGCCACACAATCTAATCTCCCTCACTAGATGAACAATCAAATGAACCGTGATGTCAAAAAATGAAGGTGGAAAATACATCTCCAATTGGCACAAGATAATGGCTGCCTCATTTTCCAAGTCATCCAACTTTTTAGTGTTAATGACCTTGCTACATATAACATTGAAGAATAAGCATAACCTAGTAATGGCATGTCTGATTTTTTTAGGCAAGATGTCACGAATGGCCACTGGTAGTAGTTGTTGCATCAAGACATGGCAATCATGAGACTTTAAGCCAACTAATTTGAGATATTTCATTGAGACAAGTCTCTTGATATTTGAAGAGTAACCCTGTGGCACTTTGACTCCCCGTAGACATTCACAAAAACTTCTTTTTTCTTTTTTTTGATAAAGTATGACATGCTGGGGGCAAATAAGTCTTCTTATCACTTTATGTGGAGCTAACTGCTTTCGTATACCTATCGCAACTAGATCCAGACGAGCATTCACACCATCCTTTGTCTTGCCTTGAATGTTGAGAAGTGTTCCGATTAAACTGTTACACACATTTTTCTCCACATGCATCACATCAATACAATGTCTTACATCAAGCTTGCACCAGTATGGAAGATCAAAGAAGATCGACCTCTTCTTCCATATATTCTTCTCAGTAGCCTTCTTCTGGGTCTTCCCATAGATAATATTAGTGTTCTTCACCAGTTCATAAACTTGGTCTCCAGCCAAGGCCACCGGAGCAATTTCATTCTCCGAAAGTCCATTGAAAGCTTTCCTCAATCTATGATAAGGATGATTACGCTGGAGAAATCTCCGATGCCCAAGGTAAAATGTCTTCCTTCCATGTTGCAGTTGATGGTGACATGTGCCTTCTTCACATATTGGACATGCTTTATGCCCCTTAACACTATACCCGCATAGGTTCCCATATGCTGGAAAGTCATTGATGGTGCAAAATAACATGGCACGCAATCTGAAAGTTTCACGATAATACCCGTCGATCACATCAACGCCTTCATCCCACAACATTCTCAAGTCTTCAATCAAGGGACTCAGATAAACATCAATATCATTTCCTGGCTATTTTGGACCCGAAATCATCATACTTAACATAATGTATTTACGCTTCATGCACAACCAGGAGACAGGTTGTAAATTACCAGGAGAACAGGCCATGAACTATGAATAATACTTAAGTTTCCATATGGATTCATTCCATCGATAGCAAGTCCAAGCCTGAGGTTTCTAGGCTCATTTCCAAACTCCAGGAACAAACTATCAATTCTCTTCCATTGCAAAGAATCAGCAGGATGACGAAGCTGTCCATCACATTTTGTCTCATCTGCATGCCATCTAATATTCTTTGCATCCTTTTCATTAGCTAACAATTGCTTGAACCGCGGAATTACTGGAAGATACCATAACACCTTCGCAGGAGGGCCCTTGGTGACCGCATCACAACTAGAATCACCATCCTTCACTTTGTAGCGTGATACCCCACACCTAGGGCACTCGTGCATCTCTTCAAACTCTTTCCTGTACAACATGCAATCATTGGGGCAAGCGTGTATTTTCTTATACTCCATACCCATCGGACACAATATCTTCTTCGCCTCATAGTTTTGGGACGGTAATGTGTTACCTTCTGGAAGCATGTCTTTCAACAACTCAAGCAATTCGGTAAAGCTTTTATCGCTCCACCCATTTCTCACCTTCACATTGAACAATCTTAACACCGCTAACAACCGTGTGAAATTAGTGCACCCCGGATACAAAGCCACTTCTGCATCACTGCATAAAGTATCATACACATGTGCTCGCCGAAAAGACTCTTGCCCAACATCACGGATCATGTCCTCTAGTCCATCGTCCATATCCACGTCATCAACTTCCTCTCTATGCGACACCCTCGGCCTGTCCAATGATTCACCATGACATATCCATATTGTATAACTCTTGCAAATCCCCTCACAAATAATATGCTCCCGTATCACCTCAGCTTCTAGTCGTCTCTCATTCAAACAATTAACACAAGGATACTAAAACCTTCCATTACCACTAACAGGAGCATTTGTTTTTGAAAATTGTAGAAAATCTTCCACTCCATTCTCATACTCATCACTTGTCCGTCTAGCATTCATCCAACCGTGATCCATGACTAAAACCAATAACTTCGTACATAGTCCAAGATCTTCATCAACTACTTCTTATGACAGGGTATGGCCCTATCCCATTCGAGAAGAAAATTTTTCAACATTCGGTTAACAGTTAGTCCTTAACTCTCATGCTCATACTCGACAAAATTTGGGCAGCATTTCCCTTCGGTCTCCGACGTACACGACTTGAACGCGATGACATCCACCACGATAAAGTATGCACCCGGAGAACGAAAGGAAATTTATCAATCCGAACTTTCATCAAGTATATAACATGAGAATCAATGAATAACTATTTTAACTGAATGAAGAAATTTTTTTCCCCAAACTGTCCAACTTTGGACAATTCAAGATCCAATACAATGACTGGTACCTTAAGCACGTACACGTGTGCTCATTAGTATTGCATCTCAAACGGGAAACTAAGGCTCTTTACTAATAAATTAACATTAAGAAAAATAATAAAACACTCCAATCCCCAAGTACAATGCAAACAAAAGCCAAACGAGAAAAATGGAGAGGAGAAAGCTTACCATGTGTGGGAAGAACACTCAGCCGGAAACCGTAATGAATAATGAATATTTTGCTTAATATTCTTCTCGGAACTTGTACCGTAATAGTTTCAATAACAGCTAGTGTACCTATACAAAAAGAGAAGAACTCTGAATATTTTCATAACAAGACCAGAATAACAAGTTCACAACAACAATTATGTAGCTTGATCAGTATAGAAGCATAAATACAGAAGAACTATGATGACAGAGATAAAGCACACACATACATATAAGAAATAGCTGAGCTTACAGTAGAAAATACAAGTTGATGAACACATATAAGGCTACACATATAAATGATTTAGCAGGTAGAATGATAAGTCACGGCACCAAAAAAGAAAGGTAAAGAATTAGAGCACCAAAAAAGAAAGTTAAAGAATCAGGGCCTATATGTGCATTGCAAAAATTTATGCATGTTATTTTTTCTTGGCATGATACAAGTAAATAATAAGCCATGCAGATGTCATGCTCTGAATGTAAAAACATCTTTTGATGAAAATAGGCATTTTCCTATGCACTCGATTATTCAATCACATCTCTCACTCACTCACTCTCAATAAGTAGTCTCATGTTAGCACATGTAAGATAAGAGCACTATAACCACATAATAGACTAAGTCAAATTTGCTGGGGGGAAAAATCATTCTAATTTTTTCAACACTTGTTCTTCAATCACATTAAAAAAAAAGAGAGAAGAAGAGACAGATAATAAACTTAACGTGAAAGGTAAAATAAAAGAAGCAGTGCCTTACAAGCGAGAGCAAGCATTATGGTTTCCATATCATTTTGAGCTTTTGATAAACCAAATTAGTATTTGCTAAGTAATCTACAAATGAAAAGATAGAAAATAAAATCTCAAATTACCATTCAAGTTAAAGAGAGGGGTTGTTAGAAATAATAAAAAAAAACCATTCATGAACCTTTACTTTAACTACTTAAGCTTTCAGAAAAGTTAGCTATAATATGGTATTAGAACCTCTATGATTTATTAGCTTAATGCCCCATCCTTCTCAATAAATTAATGTTGAGTTCAGTGTACATGGGTTGCATTTTTCCATGTTTCAAGCCCACTCAACAACTTCAGCTTAATCTAAAAATGGAATGATAGTAAATAAAACTTCAAATTACCATTTAAGTGCAAGAGAGGGGTCAATACCAACCAAGCTATGCTCATAGTTTGATTAAGCGTGGAACCCTTGATGTTTCAAGCCCTAGACTAAACAAGTACTTCAGCTTAATCTAAAAATAAAATGATAGCAAATAAAACTTTAAATTACCATTCAAGTGCAAGAGAGGGGTCAATTTGCCAACCAAGCTATGCTCAAAGTTTGATTCAGCGTCGAACCCTTAAGGAGAAGAAAACCCAAACCCACTGCCTCACACGGAACAAGCGGAGCAAGCGGAGGCTACTGGGTCACGACACGAAGCGATGGAGGAAGCGGAGGGGCTTCGAGGCTGAGGTGACAGTGGAGGATGCGGCGGAGCGAGCAAGAATAATGGAGGTGTGAGGGTATGAGGGTTACGGAGCGCGCGCGCTACAACAGAGAATAAGGTTAAATGAAGAAAATGAAATTGGAGGGTCGTAGCGTGCAAGAGAGATGAATTGGAGGGATGAATAAATATTGAAACAAAATTAAAATACACATCGGTTATATCCAAAACCGATGTGTTATATTGATTTTCCACATCGGTTAACAACATAAACCGATGTTACAAAAAGTTGCTGCTTAAAAAAATTCAATTTTTTGTTCAATCACACACATCGGTTATAATAAAACGGATGTGTAATCTTAAGGTTGATTTTTTTTTTGTTTCCCTTTTCCACATCGGTTATCATAAAACCGATGTCTAAAATTAATATTCCACATCGGTTATACTAAAACCGATGTCTAATCTTATGTCTGATAAAAAAAATAATTTTGGCTTCACTTTTCCCCGGCAACGGCGCCAAAAACTTGTTGAGACGAAATCTAGGCAAGTATACCTAGTCGCACAAGTAATACGGTGGTGAGACCGGATATCGTCCTCAGGGATCAGTTGCCAAATACCAATTCAAAAGTCAAACAACTATTTAGACTAAACTATGGCATTTAGAGAGATCAAAACATAAAACAACAAAAGCGATAAAATATTTTTTTGTCTTTTGGGAATTTTATCAAACACTTGGAATGCAAACAGAGATGTGGCTAACAAATGGATAAAATTGTCAGGGTTAGACTACACTAATCCTCCCTTGATTGCAATAAAATGGTTACTAACACAAGTCCTAATTCAATTATGACAATCAAGCCTTTTGAAATACTCAAACCCTAATGTCTTAGGTGGAATGAGCCTAAAATCCCAAATTAAACCCTAATGTCTTAGGTGGATTAACCTGAGATTTTGCATAAAGAGCCAAGACTTATAAGATTGCAAGCACCCCAAGACCTATTCCTAGATTCTTGAACTACTTGGCATTTGATTCATGAGCATGCCTTAACATCAATATTTCAATTGTCTTTCAATCCGTGATCCTTTCTGGTCTTCATGATTAGCTCATCATGACCGTGATCACTATCACGACTAGGGCGTGATGGCTTCTGCTTTATTGTCCTTCCCTTTTTGCTCTTCCTTCCCTTTTAACCTGAAAATATAAAATAGCATTAGATGCTTTATTTGACTCAAAATTAACTAAAATATCCTAAAACTACTTAAGAGACTCAAAATGTTGTGTTGACAGATCTGGGCAAGTATACCCAGTCGTGCAAGTAATACGGTGGTGAGACCGGTTATCGTATCCACGGGGATTGGATGTCAACTATCAATTCACAAACTCAGCAACTATCTAGACTAAACTAAAAATCAAGAGGAATCAAAACAGAAAAATAAAGCAACAAAAGCAATAAAATGTTTTTGGTCTTTTTGGGGACTTTTGACAAACACTTGGAGTGCAGAAAGGATATGTTGGGACTAGACTTCACCAAACCTCTACCTCATGTACTATCAGGACTAGATACCTCCCATTCATGCTTCTCTTTTTCTCAAATTATTCAACAGGTTAAAATCAAAAACAAAATCTAACTAAAGAGAAGGGTTGAGAAAAGTTGGGTTGCCTCCCAATAAGCACTTCTTTAACGTCACTAGCTTGACGTTCTAGGATCCTCCTCCCGGATCAAATGGCTTGTGGAGTGGTGTCTGCAGCAGTAATACGGCTCTATTCACAACTCCACCAAACCAGTGTGTGAAAACTCCATTGACCTCTGCAATTATGAACTCACTTCCTCTCGGTTCAAGTGGAATTTTCAAGAGGAAGTTTTCCAGACAAGTGGAAGGGGCTAACTTACCAGTGTCCACACATGCATGCAAGCCGACATATTTGTCTAATGCAGTAAAATCAGATTGCTCAGCATACATGGTGGATTGAATGCTTTCCAAATTCTCTGCCTTCTCACTTGTTCCTCCCTAAGGACTTGTGAAAGGTACTTCCTCTTCTTGTGGCTCATCCACCATCACCACTTCATCTTCAATTTGATCCATTCCCACAACCAGATTTTGCTCAACTTCTGCTTCATGTGGCTCTATGGGAATCACAATACACGGTGGTGGAGGTGGCAAATATGACACAAAGGTTTCCCAATTCTCCTTGGTGTATATATATATAAGCTCGCCAGTCATAGGTTCGACTCGTGATGGAATATTATGAGATAAAGAAAAATCCTCTAAGAATTCTCCCAAATTTATATCGTCTGTCCAACACAAGTTATCCTCCAAAATATGACTAGAAGCTTCCTCATCAGGTGGATAATAAAAATTTTCCATGACTTTCGTCCACCTGGCAAAAACAGAACTCAAAACAAAAAGATCAAATATATACAGAAAAATAAAAAAGAATAAAAATGTCTAAATTAGTTGCCTCCTCTGTTACTAATGATATTGGCAAAACCAATCCCAGGCAACGGCACCAAAAACTTGTTGACAGATCTGAGCAAGTATACCCAGTCGTGCAAGTAATACGGTGGTGAGACCGGTTATCGTATCCACGGGGATTGGATGTCAACTATCAATTCACAAACTCAGCAACTATCTAGACTAAACTAAAAATCAAGAGGAATCCAAACAGAAAAATAAAGCAACAAAAGCAATAAAATGTTTTTGGTCTTTTTGGGGACTTTTGACAAACACTTGGAGTGCAGAAAGGATATGTTGGGACTAGACTTCACCAAACCTCTACCTCATGTACTATCAGGACTAGATAACTCCCATTCATGCTTCAGATATTAAAATCAATCCACTAAATTACTCAAACCCCGATTCCTCGGATGGCAAGAGCCTAAATCCACTAATAGACCATATTTCCTTAGGTGGCCTAGATTAATGAATTTGCATTAAGATCAAAGATTACGCGATTACTAGTAAACCAAACTCCATTCCTAGATGCAAGGATTACTAGGTGATTAAATTCAATTCCGGTTCTAATACGAATTTCCCAATTGCATATCAAAACACAAATCGAGTCATGGGGGTGCTAGCCACAACAAGCATTAAGTACAGAAAAATAAACACTAATATGAAGGCATGAACACAGAATAATCAGTCAAGGCAAATACATAATAATCAGTTTGGTTACATCTAATCCCAACAAACTGGGATTAGCTACTCATAATTACAGAGAAATCCAAACCAGAGAAATAGGAGAAGAAGAGAGAACAAGCTCCATGGGAGCTTTCCACCGTCGTCACAGCAGCCCCTCTCAGCAACCCCCTTCTAGGGTTGCAATCCTCCCTCAGCCGCAGTCTCCAAGTGCCTCTCTACTCAAAACCCTCAAACTAAAACTAAAAAACTCTCTTTTTCTTCCCTAAAACAGCAACTTATACCAATCAGTTCTGTGCGCGCTCGCGAGGCTTAACACGGATCGCGAGGCGAAAGTTAAAATTTTATCTTCAGTGATTGGATCTCTCCGAGGCGAGTGTTGCTCGCGGGGCGAAACCGAAAGGTTCTTCTCAAATACGCCCGTGATGAGCATCAGGGCCTGTGTGTGATGGCTTCTGTTCCTCAGACTCGCGAGGCGAGAGACGGTTCGCGTGGCGAGACAGAAATGGTTGCATTTTCTGGCACAGTCAGTCTTCAGTCTCGCGGGGCGAGTAGCCTCTCGCTGGGCGAATCTTCAGAATTCTGCTTGGCTCAATTTCTTCTCTTTTCAAGCTCTAAATTCATCCAAGCTTCATTATGGCCAAATCTGCACAGTTTTCATTAAGTTCCTGCTAAACAACACCAAGAAACCGCTTCACCCGTTCCAAGGGAAAAACTAACTAAAATCAAATAAAGAATGCCTAATCTATATGAAAAATGCATGCAAAAGTGTACAGAAAATATGATGTAAAATCACACTATCATGTTGCTCGAGGACAATTAAATCCAAATTTGGGCGAAAACGAGATTAAACTCGAATAATTAGCACAAAAACCATGGTCTTACTAGTTATAAAACTAGATAGGCCAGAAGCTTATCAGTTATAATAAAACGGATGTGTAATCTTATGGTTGATTTTTTTTTTCCCTTTTCCACATCGGTTATCATAAAACCTATGTCTAAAATTAATATTCCACATCGGTTATACTAAAACCGATGTCTAATCTTATGTTTGATAAAAAAAATATTTTTGGTTTCATTTTTCCACATCGGTTTTTTTAAAAACCAGTGTTAAATATCTTTATCACATCGGTTTTTATTATAACCGATGTTAAAATATTTCAGCTTAATTTCAAAAATGCCACTGCCTCCTTTTTCACATCGGTTTTGTAAAAACCGATGTTAAAACTCCGATGTTAAATGCATATTTTGCACTAGTGAAGGCTCCCAAGATAGTTGAGCCTCATGGACATTCTCATTATCACAAACAATGGATGGTTCTTTCTGAAACAAGACAATCATCTGAAACACATTAGGATCATCATATGAAAGCTTAAAAGAATTTGCAACAATGGGTAGAATAAGAAGGGGAATAGTAGTTAACCCATCAATTATTATCACATGCAAACCTTTTGAGCTCATAACAAACCTCAAAATGCTAACTTTATTTTGAACAAAAGAGTATGTGAGCAAGTTAGCAAACAAACTTTCTCTAAGTAATCCAATACATTCCTCAAAATTGTTGTGATAAATCAAATGAACATTAGAAAGCACTACAACACATTTATCAAGGAATTCACTCAAGTCTTGGTTCATAATTCTCAAATCAATCTTAGGAAGATGATAAGAGTCATGCAATTCATCAAGCAAGTTTTCATTCTTATCAAATGTAGAAGAATAACAAGACCCATGCAATTTACCAAGCATATTACCAAATTTTGTGTTAAGATATCCATGCTTTTGGGAAACCATGCAAGTTCCCAAACCATGGGGTACTTCCCTTGGGATTAACTCTTCAATTACATCGGTTGTCTTGCAAGCTTCCATTGGAGGAACATCTTCGATTTCCTTCAAAAGAGAATCAACACAACTAGGAAAAGAGTTAGGTAAAGCATCAAAACAAGTAATTACTTTGTCCTCCTCACTTTTTGTTTTGCTCTCATCTTTTTCTTGTCTCTCACTCTTTTCCATACTATCATCTTTCTTTTCTTCCTCATCAAATGTACTCTCATTATTTTCACTCTCCTTTTCACCCTCTTTTTATTTTTCCACTTGCATTTTTCTTTCTCTCAAATTAGAAGAGGCTTCAATAGGTTTCTTTACACGAGCACTTGCCACGGCCTCCTTAGAGGTTGAAGTGTTGCCCTCCTTCTTTGATTTGTTGGGAAGAACTCTATGGTAATGATATGGAACAAATCTTCTCCTCATGATTTTTCTCATCTCGGCCCAAGTCTCAATAGGCTCCTCCTCATATCTTATTCTATCTTTTTGCAATTGATTCCACCAAACAAGTGCACAGTCCTTAAATTGAAGAGATGCTACATTCACTTTCTTTCTCCCATTGTAATTGTTACAATGGAACACTTGCTCTATCTTCATCTCCCATTTCAAATAGGTTGGGGATCATTCTTCCCATAAAAGGTAGGAACTTTGATCTTGACCCCTTCTCTGTTTTGGAGAGCGACAAGTTGTCTATCATAATTTGCACTCATTTGCTCCATTTTCCTTTGAAGGGATTGTATTTGAGTAGCCATTCTAGCATGAAGAATTGCGAACCTTGGAGAAAGTGGTGGAATATTTTCTTGGGGTGCCATCACTTGAACACACAATATCAAAAGATAACAAGAAATTATAAAAATTCCTCACTACTCTCCCTCACAAGTGAACACAAATGTATTTTACTCAATTGGTTTTTTCCACACAAGATGTAATTTTCACTCTTGCCTTTTCCACTCAATTGTTCTCTTTTAGCTCTTAGAAGAGTCAAACAATAATCCACACAAAAAAAATCCAAAATTTCAAGTAACAAAATTCACAAAAACTTATCAACACAAAGAAACAAAAAGGAAAGGCTAGAAAGGAAAAGGTTTGAGAATAATTGACGCGATGTCGCGCACGCGTCAAAAGATGAACGGTTAGTAAAAATGTAGTTTAGTGTGCGACAACTCGGGTATCGTATCACAAGGACTCTTGTAGCGCTATTATCGCAGAAAATCAGTTTTCTTGGGGGGGTGTTTGGTTTGAAATTGATTGGAAAACAGAATGAAAACAGAGCATAAAAACAGAGCAAATTACGTGATTATCAAATAAGACTAAGACGATCAATCTGCTGTTTCGTTTCCCACTATCATCGGTTCATGTAATTCCATGCCCTAAGCGGATTCTAATCCCTTTTCGATTGTAGCATCGATTAACAAGCGAAACCGACGCTACGGGACATATATTCCTAATTCCGAATTAAGCAAACGGATGAAGCCCTTCGTGAATTAAGCAAACACGAATTGAACGCACGCGAATTAAGCAAACGCGATTAAGTTTAGGAATATAAAATCATCGAAAATAAATCAACACTAATTCGATACAAACTGAATTAAGCAAACAGAGAATAACGAATAGCATTGAAAGAGAGAAGATAATTAAATCGGGAATTACAAGACCTCAAGTGTTGGTGGAAGCCGAGTACAGCAGATCAACCTAGGGAGATTAGATCTCCATCAAAAACGCAAAACAACCAGAGAAATTCGAAAACAAGGATTAGCAAAAGATCCTTCTGTTCTGCCCTAAACAGCTATTTATAACTTTCAGAAACTGCGCATTCTCGCGAGGCGAATATTAAAATGGCGCCAGTTTGGATTTGTAATCTCGCGAGGCGAGTGGAGTTCTAGCAAGGCGAGTCTCCAAAATCTGGGTTGTTACAGCCGTGATGCCTATCACGGCCAGGCCGTGATGGTCTCTGTCTTCGGGTGCTTATCTGTCATGGCCGTGACCTTCATCACGGCCAGGCCGTGATGGTCTTTGTCTTCCAGGGGTTTCTCTTCACGCCCGTGATGGGTGTCACGGGATGACCGTGATGCTTGCTGACTTCGAGTCTCGCGAGGCGAGATATATCTCGCGGGGCGAGGCAGGGAACATGACTTTTCTGGCACAGGCTGGTCCTCACTCTCGCGGGGCGAGTATCAGTTCGCGTGGCGAGTGTTTCCAGATTGCAATTTCCATTGTTTCCTTCATTCCTTGGACTCTAAGTCAACCTGAAAACATGAAATAGCCATAAGTGCTTTATTTGACTCAAAAACTGGCTAAATAACCCTAAATCTACTTAAGGGACTCAAAACCTTGCTTGAGGACAATCAAGCCTAATTTGGGTGAAAATGAGATATAATTGGCACAAAACCACGGTCATACTAGTCATAAAACTAGATGAGCCAGAGGCTTATCAAAATACCCCAAACTTGAACTTTGCTTGTCCCCAAGCAAACTAAAACTCAAAACGACTCAAGACTTGGCAAGCTAGAAGGATTTCAACCAATTCCGCACAAATTTCAAGCAATTCATCAAAACAATTTTCCTTCAATGTTCCCCCCTTTTCAACAATGTAATCCCCACAATCATTTATTCCGAACATCTGAGAATTTCATCAATCAAACAATCATTAATCTAAGTAGGGGATCTGAGTTACACACAAGAGGGAGATCACCAAATTCAAACAATCGCCTTCCTCACAAAGGGGTTTAGTGTTCACTCAATCTCTCAGTTTGTCTAGGCTAACAACATTTCACTCAGTTTCACTTTTAAGAGCACTTCCCATGAATTTGATTTTCATCTCAAAATGGTTCCCACGGAAAACATGCATGCAACATCAAAAGGTCTTTCAAGGTTGTAATAGGGCCTGGCTAAGGGAAGGATATACAAAGGTACTGGGCTAAAATCCCTAGGAACTAAGAGAGCCTGAAGCTGTTTACACATTGAATTTCCTACTCAAGTTCCTATTCTTATTCTTCTTTTTGCCTTGGGTGGCTACAGCCCTTTTCTTCTAATACCCTTCTTGACATTTGGCATTTTATTTTATTTTATTTTATTTTTTTATTTTTGTTTATTTTTGTTTTTTTGTTTTTTTTTGAAAGATTTATTTTTGCCCTTTGGCTCCAACCTTTATTTTTTTTTCTTTTTCTCAATCCCCAACAACACATCATATCCCTGTAGCCACCCCAAACTTAGTTTCTTGCAACCATTCTCTTGCTAAGCTTCCATGCTCTCCTAATCCTAAGATCTGGTTAACATGGTTTTTCCAGATTCACGCTCATAACATAAGGTCATCATGAAACAATAGGCTAATTAGGCTCAAAGGGGCTAACTAGGGAGCATGCATTTGGGACTGGTTCAATTTAGGCCAAGTAGTTAATTCAAAGAAAATTGCCTAAATCATTTGATGCAAACACATAGACATGCAAACCATGAAGAGATTCAAGCAAATTCGGGAAAGTGCAACTTGAAAGTGATTCACACAATCAAAAACATGTTGGAGGCTCAAATCCTCACCTGGACATTCATGCAAATTGTTTGACCGAGATTCTATCCCTAGTGTGTGCACCCTATCACCCCAAACTTATCATAAATCATGTCATCACAACAAAATATCTCAAAGTTCAGTTTTTTTTTTAATTTTTCAAGTGGGGATCAATTTCCAAATTTCAAAAACCTAGGGGGAATCATCAACATAAATCATGCCATCAATCTGTGCTAAATCAACAGAACCTACCAAGCTTGCCGACACAAGACTCACACACATGCTCTTGAGCTTCTCAAATTATTCAAGAGCGAAAAGAAAACACAACAAAACACAAAACACAACAAAACAAATGGTTCCCTCCCCCACACTTAAAACATACATTGTCCCCAATGAACAACACAAATATCAAAACAAAGTGAGGGAAAGGAAAGGGTGCTCCCTGATCAGGTTGCAGTATAGGTGGGCTCCCCCAAAGAGAGCTCCTCAACAGTAGCATCCACGGGTCCCGAGCTCTCATGGAATAGCTTCAGCCGCTGCCCGTTAACTTTGAATGCCTTGTTGCTACCTGCACTTTTAATCTCTACTGCACCATGAGGAAAAACATTAGTAACAACAAATGGTCCAATCCACCGGGACCGAAGTTTCCCAGCCATCAATTTCAGGCGGGAGTTAAACAGTAAGACCCGCTGACCCACAGAGAATTCCTTCCTCGCAATCATCCTATCATGAAAGTGCTTGGTTTTTTCCTTATAAATCCGAGAGCTCTCATAGGCTTCTAGCCTAAGCTCTTCAAGTTTCAGAATCGGAGTTTCCTTTCAATACCAGATTTTTGCATTTCCAGATTACAGCACTTGACCGCCCAATAAGCACGGTGCTCAACTTCCACAGGGAGATGGCATGCCTTGCCGAATACAAGCCTAAAGGGGGACATCCCTATCGGCGTCTTGAAAGCGGTCCTCTGAGCCCAAAGTGCGTCTTCTAGACGTCGGCTCCAGTCCTTCCTATTCGGCTGCACAACTTTATCTAGGATTTGTTTGATCTCCCTGTTGGAGATCTCAGCCTGGCCATTGGTCTGAGGATGGTAAGCAGTGGAGACTCTGTGCACAACCCCATACTTCCGGAGTAAAGCCTCCATGGTACGGTTGCAGAAATGAGTGCCCTGGTCACTGATGATGGCACGAGGTATGCCGAACCTACAAAAAATATTGGACCTAACAAAATTTGCAACAACTTTAGAATCGTTAGTCCTAGTGGGGATAGCTTCCACCCACTTTGAAACATAGTCAACAGCCAAGAGAATGTAAAGAAAGCCAAAAGATGCAGGGAAAGGACCCATAAAGTCGATCCCCCACACATCAAACACCTCACATAAGAGCATGGGTTGCTGTGGCATTTCACTCTTGCGAGTGATGGCTGTACTGTGTCATCGACACTCCTTACAAGTCCGATACACCTCATAAGCATCTCTAAAGATGGTGGGCCAATAAAAACCAGAATCTAGGACCTTTCTCGCAGTCCTCTGTGGTCCAAAGTGCCCCCCTACTTGAGAGGCATGAGAAAAGTGCAAAATAGACTCAATCTCATAGTCAGGGACACATCTCCTAATCACCTGATCACTACAAAACTTCCAAAGAAATGGATCATCCCAAACATAATACTTGGCGTCACTCTTTAGTTTGTGGATTTGTGATCTAGTTGCCCCTGTCGGAAAGACACCAGCAACTAGGTAATTCACAAGGTCGGCAAACCAAGGGGTAACGCCATGCAACTGTAAAAGCTGTTCATCAGGAAAGTCATCCTGAATGGGGGAAGGATCCTCATCCCTCTCTATCCTACTCAAGTGATCAGCCACTAAATTTTCAGCTCCACTCTTGTCCTTTATCTCTACATTAAACTCTTGGAGCAACAACATCCACCGAATCAACCTCGGCTTCGCTTCAGGCTTCTTCAACAAGTATTTCAGAGCTGCATGGTCAGTGAAAACAATAACCTTGGAACCTAGCAAATATGATCTAAACTTATCGAGGGCAAAAACAACAGCTAGAAGTTCCTTTTCAGTGGTGGTGTAATTACATTGTGCAGCATCTAAAGTCCTAGAAGCATAGTAAATGACATGTGCAAACTTGCCTACCCTTTGTGCCAGGACCGCCCCCACAGCATAGTTAGAAGCATCACACATGAGCTCAAAAGGGAGGGTCCAGTCAGGGGGCTGGATGATGGGGGTAGAGGTCAATGCTTTTTCAAGAAGTCGAACGCCTTCTTGCAGTTATCATCAAAGCTGAATATGGCATCATTCTTCAGCAAGTTCGACAGAGGGAGAGCTATCTTGCTGAAGTCCTTAATAAAGCGCCTGTAGAAACCTGCATGACCAAGAAAAGAACGAATCTCGCGAACGCAAGATGGGTAAGGCAATGTAGAAATCACATCAATTTTAGCAGGATCTACTGAGATACCCTCTTTAGAAATAACATGCCCCAAGACAATCCCTTGTTCAACCATAAAATGACACTTTTCATAGTTCAACACAAGATCAGTTTCAATACATCTTTCTAAAACCAAATTCAGACTATGCAAGCATGCATCAAATGAGGAGCCATATACTGTGAAATCATCCATGAACACTTCCATGCAATTTTCAATAAACTCAGTAAAAATGCTAATCATGCATCTCTGGAAAGTGCCAGGAGCATTGCAAAGGCCAAATGGCATCTTCCTATAGGCAAACGTGCCGAAGGGGCACGTGAAAGTGGTCTTTTCCTGATCCTCCGGTGCAATGTGGATCTGGAAGTATCCGGAAAAACCATCAAGAAAACAGTAGTGGGATTTACCGGCCAGCCGTTCGAGCATCTGATCGATGAACGGCAAAGGAAAGTGATCCTTTCGAGTGGCCTGGTTCAACCTCCTATAGTCAATACAGACTCTCCAGCTATTCTGGACTCTAGTGGGGACAAGCTCATTGTTCTCATTTCTTACCACTGTGAGGCCAGATTTCTTGGGCACAACTTGCACCGGGCTCACCCAAGTACTATCAGAGATGGGGTATATGATACCCGCATGCAGGAGTTTTGTTACCTCCTTCTTTACCACATCCAGAATCAATGGATTTAGCCGCCTCTGCGGTTGCCTAACCGGGTTTAGCCCCATCCTCCAATAAAATCCTATTAATACATCTAGATGGTCTAATTACTGGAATGTCAGACAAGGTCCATACAATTGCTCTCTTGTGCTTCTTCAAAACCTCCAAGAGTTTAGCTTCCTGTCGAGTCTAGGTTGGAGGAAATGATATTTGGGAGTTTTTAATTCCTCTCCAAGTAAGCATACTTCGATTGCCGGGAAGTGGCTTAAGCTCCAAGGAGGGTGGTCTGCTCCACGATGGTATGTTTGGGGCAGCCGGGCTGTCAAGAATTCCCAGCGAACAGGACAGCCTTCACTTACACTATCACCCCGCAAAGTAGAATCAATCTCAAGCACAAACAACATAAGGGTTAGCGTTAGTACAAGTCGAGACATGAATAAACATCATTAAAATCAGAAATGGATGGAAAATCAGCAACCAAGTCATCATAGGTGTCATCAACAATTTTGGAGAGCAACTCTATTTGGAAAACAGAGTGCTCTTCCAATGGATGCTTCATAGCATAAAAAATGTTGAACCTTGCAATAATGTCACCGAACTCCATGGACATGGTTCCATCATCAACATCTATCTTCGTCTTTGCCGTCTTCATGAACGGCTCGCCGAGATGATCGGTGATCTGCTCGAATTGGTTTCCCCTGCCATGTCCAGGATGTAAAAGTCGGCAGGGAAAATCAAATCATCAACTCGTACCAACACATCTTCTACCACTCCAATGGGGCGAGCATTGGTCCTGTTGGCCAACTGTATGGTAAGTCCTGTATGTTGCAAAGGGCCCAGATCAAGGTTGTTGAAAACAGAGGTGGGCATGACATTTATGGAGGCTCCCAAATCCAACATGCAATTGTCGAATTTGATGTCCCCAATGGTGCATGGAATAGTGAAAGTGCCCGGATCCTTGCACTTCTGTGGCAGTGCCTGAGTGAGGGCTGAAACTGTAACCTTCTCAGGGGCAAGTTTGGGCTGAATGAGGGCTGAAACATTTCGCCCTAAGTTGACTCTCTCATTACCCTTCAACCTCCGCTTGTGGGTACACAAATCCTTCAGAAACTTTGCATACCTTGGAACTTGCTTAATCACATCTAGGAGTGGAATGTTTACCGCCACCTTTCTGAACACATCTAAGATCTCCCTCTCCTTGTCTTCCCCATCAACCTTCTTATTTTTCTGCACTCTTTGTGGGAAGGGAATCGGAGGCACATACACTCTCTCAGCTTCAACAACAACAGAGGGCTCAGGAGTTGCCTCAACAGTTTCTTCATCTTTCTCGGGGCTCCCTCTACTACTTTCCGGGATCTCAAAGAAATGGCACTCACATTGGGATTGGGGGCATTGGGATTCACCACTGCCTCGTGCGGTAGTTGGTTCGATCCCCGAGCTTGCTTGTAAGTTGTTTATGGATGTGGCAAGTTGACCAATCTGTGTCCTCAAATCTTGAATGCTAGCATCTGTTTCTTCTTTGACTGCCCAACTTGATGCTTAGGCTCGGAGATTTTGTGCAGCCATTTGTTTGACCAAGTCTTCTAATGAAGGTCCGAACGTGCGAAGTGGTCACTTGAGGAGGATTCGGTGGTGGTGCCACCGGTTGTTGTTGGGATGAGTTCCCATACCGCAGATTAGGGTGATTCCTCCAGGTTGGGATGGTACCTATTTGTGGAGAGGTCGGGAGTGCCGCACGGTTCGATTATTGCCTTGATTGTAGAGATTAGCTGCATAAGCTTGAGGCATATCGGTGATTGACCCATCCTTGAGAATAGGGCACGTGTCGGTCGGATGCTCGGAGAACTACACATGCCACACAACCTCGCCTTGGCGAACCTTTTCCATTGCCGGTTTCTTCACCAAACAAGTGAGCTCATCAATTCTGGTTTCGAGTGCCTTGTTGGAAGATGAACCTTGGATCTCATTTACACCCCTTGTCTCGGCAGAGTTGCTCCCTGGTTGTGAACTGCTGGGAGTTTAATGACATATTCTAAATCAATTGCTTGGCAAGCAAATGGAGTTTTATCGACGAGTGCTCCTCCACTAGCGGCATCCAAAATATTTCTGTCCATTGGGAGCAATCCCTCATAAAAATACTTGAATAAGGAGCTGCTTTCAGAAATCGTGTTGAGGGCAGCTAGATACCAACTTCTTGAACCTCTCCCAAGACTCGCCCAATGACTCATTGCTTTGTCTCGATGCCACATATCTCCTTTCCGATGGAAGCAGCTCCGGAGGCGGGGAAGTATCTTTCTAGGAAAACCTTCTTCGGATCATTCCAAGTTGTAACAGAATTTGGCTCCAAATAATATAGCCAATCCTTTGCAGCGCCTTCAAGGGAGAATGGGAAGGCTCGCAATTTGATATGGTCTTCGATAATGCCTTCCGACTCAAGGGTGTAGAGCGAGACAACCCGGAATTCCTTCAAATGCTTATGTGGATCCTCACCGCAAGACCACTAAATCTTGGCAACAAGTGTATTAAATCAGATTTAAGTTCAAAACGAGCAACCACACCAAAGATACTCAATACACAACCCATTGTAGTTAACATCGGGGGCAGCAAGCTGCCTCAATGTCCTTTGGTCACCCATGTTATCAAAAACAGGTTGAAATCGGAATTACCACTAGTGCTAGCCCGAATTGCCCTACGGCGTGTGTGCGTGTTCTTTCAATTTCGGGATCAAAATCACACAAGTCAGGACAAGTAGACCTAGTAGCCAGTCTAATTCAAAACAAAAACGAAAAAGAAAGCGAGAACAACAAACAAGAGTCCCCGGAACGGCGCTTAATTTGACGCTATTGCGCGCACGCGTCAAAATCTGCGCGGTTAGTAAAAATGTAGTTTAGTGTGCGACAACTCGGGTATCGTATCACAAGGACTCTTGTAGTGCTATTATCCCAGAAAATCAGTTTTCTTGGGGGGGTGTTTGGTTTGAAATTGATTGGAAAACAGAATGAAAACAGAGCATAAAAACAGAGCAAATTACGTGATTATCAAATATGACTAAGACGATCAATCTGCTGTTTCGTTTCCCACTATCATCGGTTCATGTAATTCCATGCCCTAAGTGGATTCTAATCCCTTTTCGATTGTAGCATCGATTAACAAGCGAAACCGACGCTACGGGACATATATTCCTAATTCCGAATTAAGCAAACGGATGAAGCCCTTCGTGAATTAAGCAAACACGAATTGAACGCACGCGAATTAAGCAAACGCGATTAAGTTTAGGAATATAAAATCATCGAAAATAAATCAACACTAATTCGATACAAACTGAATTAAGCAAACAGAGAATAACGAATAACATTGAAAGAGAGAAGATAATTAAATCGGGAATTACAAGACCTCAAGTGTTGGTGGAAGCCGAGTACAGCAGATCAACCTAGGGAGATTAGTTCTCCATCAAAAACGCAAAACAACCAGAGAAATTCGAAAACAAGGATTAGCAAAAGATCCTTCTGTTCTGCCCTAAACAGTTATTTATAACTTTCAGAAACTGCGCATTCTCGCGAGGCGAATATTAAAATGGCGCCAGTTTGGATTTGTAATCTCGCGAGGCGAGTGGAGTTCTCGCGAGGCGAGTCTTCAAAATTTGGGTTGTTACAGCCGCGATGCCTATCACGGCCAGGCCGTGATGGTCTCTGTCTTCGGGTGCTTATCTGTCATGGCCGTGACCTTCATCACGGCCAGGCCGTGATGGTCTCTGTCTTCCAGGGGTTTCTCTTCACGCCCGTGATGGGTGTCACGGGATGATCGTGATGCTTGCTGACTTCGAGTCTCGCGAGGCGAGATATATCTCGCGGGGCGAGGTAGGGAACATGACTTTTCTGGCACATGCTGGTCCTCACTCTCGCGGGGCGAGTATCAGTTCGCGTGGCGAGTGTTTCCAGATTGCAATTTCCATTGTTTCCTTCATTCCTTGGACTCTAAGTCACCCTGAAAAAATGAAATAGCCATAAGTGCTTTATTTGACTCAAAAAATGGCTAAATAACCCTAAATCTACTTAAGGGACTCAAAACCTTGCTTGAGGACAATCAAGCCTAATTTGGGTGAAAATGAGATATAATTGGCACAAAACCACGGTCATACTAGTCATAAAACTAGATGAGCCAGAGGCTTATCAATAATGAAACAAGATAGAAGGCAAATGTTTTCAAGAACACAAAATGCCCAAGTAGAACTTTTTCCCTTCTCTTCTTCTCACTATTTCATGTGCTTAATTCTCCATTTTTTTTTGGAAAATTGTGAACTTTTTTTTTAAAACTTTGATGAGAAGAGAAAAATACTAATTGCAAACTTGAAGTTTTGGGGCAGTAACAAAAGAAAAAAGAAAATTCCCTTCAAACAGAATCAAAGTGATAATTTTTTTTTTTGATTTTGGGTTTTGGAAGAAAAGAAAGAAAAATAAGAAAGATGAAGATCAAAGAAGAACAGTTATTAACAAAACACAAAATTCAACTAAAGCCTAAGCTTTGATACCACTTGATGACAACCAAATAGTGAGATTGCCTTGTTGATGATCTTTTTGGTTGAATCCTTAACAAGTTAATGTGAAACCAATTTTGGAACTGTAACACCCCGATTTTCACTGTTTCAAAATAATCGAAATGCGGACGATTATTTGTATATATTTATATGAGTATTAGAAAATTATTTTAAATAAATGGAGTTCATCACTAAATTCTACTTGAATGTAGGAAGCTAGGATTAAAATTTAGGTTTGAAAGTAAGGAGAATCCCGATCCGTGAATTTCATTGACAGTATAATTATACTGCTCAAAAGACCCAATTTTAGTTCGTGAACGAAAGACTTAAGGTTTTTATTTTATTTCCTACAATTCTATATTTTTAGAATTATTTTATAAAAAAAATGAAATAATATACGTTTTACGGGCGAAATACGTAATCGGGTGAACGGCAGAGTGGATTTCGGAGTTTCCAAGAGAAGATAAAGAGGTTATCTTAGAATTTTGAGATGATTCATGGAGATGAATCACACTTTTGAGTCTAGAGGATTCTACAAGGTTAAAGTGGCAATTTATGGATTTTGCACTTTAGTCCTTGAACTTTCTATTAATTACACTTTGGTCCCTAAGTTAGTTTATATGTTTTTCCAAGTGAATTGGTCCAGAATATTTGTTCCAAATCTATTAGAGGACCATGGCCTTGAGGACCAAATTCCTTGTCTATGGATTAAATTTCATGAATCCCATTAGAAATCATGTAAGTTTCCTATGTCATGTTTAAGCTTTAAGCCTTTTGTTGGGCCCCACAAAATAAATTCAAGCCCAAGTTTTCAAGGCCCATGCGCAAGCCCAAGAAGGAGCGGGGTCTGCCTTAGTTTGGAAGAGTCAAGTTGATTCTTGAATGTTCCACAATGTTTTCCAAAGTTCCACACAATTCTACAATGTTCTCAAGTGTTCTCAATTATTCTAGGTTTTTCCAAAAAGTCTCAAGGAAAATTCAACCAAGATGAGTCAAGATGAAGACACATTTAATGTGGCACATGGTCATCATTTCAAACTATTGACAAATTGCAAAATAGTCCTTATACTTTTGGAATTTTGCAAAATGGTCCCTAGGAATTATTTGCACTTAAGTCCTTTGAGAAATCACCTCCTTTCTACTTGGTCCTCCAAAGTGGCTCAGCCACCCTTCTATAAATACCCTCCCTCACATTTCATATCTTCCTATTGCCTTTTTGTTTCAAAAACTCAAAAGTTCTAAGTTCATATCATCGCTTTGTGAAGCAAGTCCTTGGATCTTCACTTGTTTTTGATCTTCAAGAGGTGAATCCTATTCTTCTTCCCTAATCATGTCTATGTTCTTCAATAAGTTTCATGATTCAAAGTCTATTTCATCTATGTTCATCACTTTTAAGTTTCTAGATCTAGAACTTTGAAAATTCATAACTAATTCTAGAAAAATCCTTTTGACATGAAACCAATTGCTATGATCTTATAATCATCTCTATTTTCATCATATAGAAGCATATGATCATGGGAAATTTCTTTCCTTGATTTATGGGCTGGGCCGAATCCATTGAAAAGTGGTGTTCATGGGTTTTGTTTCATTTTCATGTCTTGATTCATGATTCAATCTTCTAGTATCTTGATAGTTCTTGTATTTAAGTATATAGAAGATCAAAAATCAAACTCTAACCTATTTGTTTCATTAATGCCGAAACCCTAGCTATGAATATTTGATGGATTTTTGATTCAAATGTTGTCTAGTAACACTTTAATCCAACTCTAGGTTTTGTATGTTGGTTAAATCCAAGAGTTGAGAAAATTTTAAAACTTCTAGCCTAAAATCTTGAGAAAAACAGAAACCCTAGTTATTGGAACTAGATGAGTTTTATTCAATGTTGTTGGTTCATGATCTTAGATTAAGGACTTAATCCTGTTTGAGTTACTTATGGATCATAAATCCCTAAGTTAACAAAATTTAAATTTTTCCTAACCTAGAAAAGTTGTTGAGGCCGAACCTTAACCTCCATGAGTCAAGTATGTTTTTGTTTGATTTGATTTATTTTGGTTGCAGTTCGTTTGAAGGAAACAACCGAGTTAACTGATTTAAGCCGACGGAGGAAACCGGATCAAATCGGGAGATTGTTTGAAAACGTTAGTTTGAGTCTTCAAGAGGTACGGGGAGCTTACCTGAGGGATTTTATCAATAACTATTTGCTTTTAGTGTGGTTGATATGATTTATATGTGGTTGTGGTTAATTGTTTATGTTGCTTACGTTGTGTTGTTTATCTGTGTATCACTGATTCACTAGTGGAAAATATACATTAGACGGTAAAGGTTTACGTCAGTTAACCAAAAGCTAGATGTTAAAAAGGAGGCGGTGGCAGTTTTGTAAATATCAGACTTCATTAATTCAATTTTAACGTCAGTTGTTTTAATGACTGACGTTAAAAGTGAAGTGACTCACTTTTAACGTCAGTTCAATAAACAATCGACGTTAAAAGTGAACATTTTAACGTCCGATTCTATAAAGAATCGACGTTAAAAGTAAGTCACTTCACTTTTAACGTCGATCCTTACATCAACAAGACGTTAAAGGTTATTTTAATAATTTTTTTATCTAGTATACGATCCCTTCCGCATTGCCTTCCTCAAAGTTTCGGTTTCACATGAATTGCTTTGATGTTTTGTGTTTCTCTTTGAAAACTATAAGTTGAATCAATAACCCAAACCGGATCTCATTCATGAAGTGTAATACTGACCGATCTGAGAAGATTGAAAGGGTTTAAAATCCTATAAAAAGTTACATTGAAAGGGTTTAAAATCCTATAAAAAGTTACATTGAAAGGGTTTAAAATCCTAAACATTAAAGCTACATCCCATCAGAGAGTTTTATGAAATATGACAAAGGGAAAACTATACTCTGAAGACCTCAGAAAACTGGGGGCATGAGAGAGCTCAAGAGAGAGGCAAAAACAGGTGCACTAGATCTGTTTCAAGCAAAGGCAGTGGTTCCAGAGACTTCCAAGACGGTCACTTGCTGCCAAAGCTGAGGTTTTGGAACTGTGACCCCCGAGCACCTGATTAGCCCTCCAGCAGCTGATTCTCTAGAAGGTGATAAGGTGAGAAACTCACATAATGTAGTTTACTCAAACTTATCACCCATGTAATGTAATTTACTCAAACTCAGAAGTTGTTTGACCATTAAGACAAAGACCTTTGAGTCTAGGAATAGGAAGAAAGAGTGATGAAGTTAATCTCCACGGCAGAGCCATATTGTGAAGCAGAAAATTAAAAGGATGGAAGGAAGCTATTTATAGGAGCAGGGGATGAAGTTACTAAGCTATTCTGATTTTCTTGAAAACTTACCTATAAACTTAATGCTCATTAAGAGGATTGAGTTACAAGGTGCATGGGTAAGTAGCACAGTATAGTCAAATGAATGAATGTTTTTGCAGATATCTATACACTTTTAACGTCGGTTTTTTAAAAAAACTGAAGTTAAAAGTGTTTTTAAAATAAAAAATATTTATTGTTAATGTCAGTTTTTTATACAACTGTCGTTAAAAGTTTGATTTTTACTTCAGTTAAATAAATAGCTGACGTTAATAATCCTATATATTATAAACGTGCAGAATGAATATTGGAAATAATGTAATTAATATACGGGAACTTGGCAGTCATAAATTAAATTGACGTTAAAAATGAGGTGGTGGCAGTTTGTAAATATTAAATCACTATTTGCGTCAGTTCTATAAATAACTGACGTAAATAATTATGAAACTCATTTCATTGGTTGCATGTCCCTGTTGTCCCTCTTAACGCAGATCACTCCATATAGTACTGCAGTTTATTTCTAAACCTTTTTTTATACAAGTTTATTTTTAATTTTTATTAATTAGCTTGAATTAGTAAACAAATTCTTGTGCAAATTAAAATAAATAAACACTTAACATAAAACAAGTTATATGTATAATCAAATCGTATGACATTGAAGCAATTCATAAGTTAAAATTACATGATTAAAAGAAAAAAAATTTCTGCAACATAGCCCTAAAATATAAAAAAGTTTCTGCATCAACATCATTTTCTTCTCAGTCCTGTCATCAGAAACTCCAATGGATGCATCACCTCCCTCACTTGAATTCCATGATGCAAAGTAAATCCTCAGTCACTAGCAGCGAAAGCAAAGTGAAATGGATCTTTGCATCTTTCTTCTTCAGTGGAGTTCCTTGATGCATCATCTTGAATCCACAATCACTTGCTTCCAAAGCAAAGTGAAAAGGATGACGGGGATGAAATAAAGTGAGAGAATCTCATTACGTGATTCACCCAACCTTAATATCCATGTAATGTGATTTACTCAAACTCAGAAGTTGTTTGACCATTAAGACAAAGATCTTTGAGTCTAGGAATAGGAAGAAAGAGTGATGAAGTTAGTCTCCATTGCAGAGCCATATTGTGAAGCAGAAAAATTAAAAGGATGGAAGGAAGCTATTTATAGGAGCAGTGGATGAAGTTACTAATTTATTCTGATTTTCTGGAAAACTTATCTATAAACTTAATGCTCATTAAGAGGATTAGGTACAAGGTGATTGGGTAAGTAGCACAGTAGTCAAAGGAATGAATGTTTTTGCAGAAACTAATAAACTTTTAACGTCCGTTGTGTAATACAACTGACGTAAGAAGTTGTGAGTGTTTTTAACGTCAGTTTATTAATACAACTGACGTTAAATATATGACCTTTAACGTCAGTTTTTACTAACAACTGATGTAATAAGTGTGAGAGTTTTTAACGTCAGTTTCTTAATACAACTGACGTTAAATATATGATATTTAACGTCAGGTTTTACTAAAAACTGACGTAAAATGTTGTTTTATTTTAATTATAACGTTTACCCCCGCACGCCTTCTCCACTTCTCTGTACATGTCTTTTCTCTTTTCATCACGCTCAACCCTCACTATCAACCCTCACTCTCGCTCTCACTCTGCCCTAATCGCGATCTCATCTCCACCGCAACCACCGCGAGGGCTTCTTCGCCACCACCGTGAGGTACACTCTTAACCCCTAACTCTGTCTTTCCCGCTCATTATTTGCAATAACTTGACATCTCTCTTTCCCCTTCCCGCGCACTAACTCTCCTTGTCCCTCTGCTCTCAGTAACCACATCGAACGTTGGCCACCACTCGAGCTTCCCCCCCACCACCACGCGAGCACCTATTTCTGGTGAGTCTTTAATTAGGGCACATTTTTTTATTTTTGGTTTTGAGTGCATGCATGTTGCTCTGCTGGTTGAAACTGTAGTCTCAGTAGTTGAAACTGTGAGTTTGAGTTGTTTGGAATGTCTCTATTTTTGGTTTTGAGTGTATGTTGAAACTGTAGTCTCAGTAGTTGTAACTTTAAACCGTGAGTTTGAGTTGTTTGGAATGTCTCTATTTTTGGTTTTGAGTGCATGTTGCTCTGCTGGTTGATCTGTCACGGTCGTGATGATCATCACGGCTAGGCCGTGATCAGTTCTACCTATTAGGGTATGGTTCAGTTGGCACGTTACGGCCGTGATGGACATCATGGCTAGGCCGTGACCAGTGCTTAGCAATCTTCAAAAACTATAGTTTTCAATCTCCCGTATTGTCCTTATATTGGATATATAGATGTTTTGTATATCTACAGTACCTATCTAGTTATTTTTATTTATACTTCTGTATTTATTTTGAGTTATAACCTATGTTAATACATATATATTGTTTCTGAACAGGCATACATATGGATCAGTCGGATAGCCCACATGCACGGGAGGACACTGTGGGGGTTTCGCAGGACCCGATCACGCCTATGCCTGATTCTAGTGTAAGTTTACATGTTATATACTATATTTAGTCCTTCTTTTTAATGTAAGTTTATAATGTTACAACCCTCTATTTTATCATTTTTTTTGTCCATACAGACATCACAGGCTCATAGGAAACGGGGTAGAGGAGCCACCTCGTTGAAGAAACTAGAGAAGGACAGGCAGAGCGGACAGAAGCTTGAGGTGTCCTTCGATGCTAATCTAAATGCCCAGGGACCCCGTGCTAAAGAATTTAATAAGTGGGTGTTTCTACAAGCGAAGCAGCACGTAAGCATCAACTACAACCACTGGAATGACGTTCCACAGAACGTTAAGGATCAGATTTGGGAGGCTATCATGGTATTTTACCTTTACATTCGTTTGATTTACTTTATTAGATAATTATCCGAGTTATAATCCATCCAGTTGTTATATATGTATCTAATGTGTAGGTAGCTTGGACTGTGCCAAATGACGAGGATCATCGTCATAAATGTATGAAAATGGCATCAAAGCGTTGGAATGGGTTCAAGCATGATCTTACCAGGTACTATGTATCTGGGAAGAAGCGGCTTGATAAAATGTTCTCGGATTATCCCTGGATTGATCAGGATACTTGGGATATGTTTGCCAGGAGTCGACAGGATGTAGAATTTCAGGTTGGTAGATTAAGTTAATTTTGTATGCTTATTATAGATCATTTAACTGTATTTAATTATGTGTTTTTGTTTGAATAGGCTAAGGCAGATAAGGGTCGGCAGAATCAGGCGAAGAACGTCCACCGCCACACCATGTCTCAGGGTGGGTACCAGACTCGAATCGAGTAGATGATGGCGGATAGGCTGAGGGCGAAGCAGGAAGAGCACTCTGCTAGGATTGAAAGAGGAGAGGTTCCTGAGGGCACACCATCAAGTCCTCCGTCGGACATCGACCGCGAGGATGTCTGGTTAGCCGGCCGCATGATAAAGACGGGATCTTTTAAAGTTGATGCCACTCGCGAAGTGGCAGATAAGATTGTAAGTAAATAATTAACTTGATTTCAATTGATATTTGTATAGATATTTGCAACACTTTTCACTTGCACGTTTTTTCATTTTTTTCATTGCAGATGGATCTTAAAAGCAAAATCCTCCCGGGCGCATTCGTCCCTTACGGGCGGCAGGCGTCTTGATGACTGCTCTAGGCAAGAAAGACCATCCTGGTCGGGTTCTCGGTGTTCCTGGGAACGTGACCATCAAACAATATTATGGCAAGTCTGCTTCACGAAAGCGGGTGGTCAATGAAGCATCAATTTTGGTTGACATTACTCAACACCTCATGTCCAACCCAGATATTACAACACATCTGATGCAAGGCTTAATATCCAACCCAGAATTCAAGCAG
This sequence comes from Sophora flavescens, assembly GCA_030762895.1. Classification (NCBI taxonomy): domain Eukaryota; kingdom Viridiplantae; phylum Streptophyta; class Magnoliopsida; order Fabales; family Fabaceae; genus Sophora; species Sophora flavescens. The sequence continues at coordinate 103,775,116 of CM061065.1, forward strand.
GCGCTTGCCAGAGAGCTTTCCTCCGTCGGTACATCCCAGGACACCGCAGGGCTTGACAACGCTTCACATGCGAGCACAAAAGAGAGTTTTAGTAGGGCACATGTGGAGGACGATGAGTTGGCAGCTAGGGAGCGGGAGTTGGAAGTCCAGCGCCATGAGCATGAGTTGGAAATGAAAAGGCGTGAGCTTGAGTTGGACTCCAAACGACGGGAGCTCAAAATGTTAGCAAAGGTATTTATTCATTATTAATGTCCAAATTAGTCAAATAATTACTTGTGTTTTTTTTAATTATCAAAAACTTATCTATTTTATTTTTCCTAAACTGAAGGCCAAGTCGACGTCGGTGTGTTTTGTCACCTATCACTCGTTTGTTCTCACTTGGTGAGGATTATGCGTTTGAGATTTTTGAATGTCCATTGGATCACGATGGATGGGTGGCACGCCCAGATCAACAGAGGATATTTTCCTTCTGTGGTGACGATCTCGGGAACGTCTGCACAAATAACGTCTGGATGAACAGCAATGTCATCAGTCTCTGGTGCACGAAGTTAATTTTAATTTTATAACTTATTTATTTTTGGTATTTTTCCATTTAATAATTTATTTTAATTTCAATATATATATTATGTAATTAACATCCACACCTTTTCATATCTTAGGTATCTCCATCGTCTTGACTTGATAAGGGCGTTGCATCGGTTTACGGTTTCTTAGATCCGTCAATCCTTCTGCCCGATTTCTTTCTTTGGCGATGCATTGAGTAAATACTTAGGGAACTTGTTGGGAGACAATCCGAAAGAATTATATCTGGCTCCCTACTTGTATGGAACGCCATTGGCAGTTGTTCGTACTTCACCCGTCTAGGCATCTTGTCATATTCTTACGCTCTCTCCACCAAGATCCGCCACGAAGGTGGTGGAAGCTGTAAATATGTAAGTAACTAATCTTAAATTTAATTTAAGTTTTAATATCAGTTGTTTTTAGTTTATGACACACATGATATATGAGTTTGTTAATTGATCGACATGATTATTTGTTTATGATAGCGGGCTGAAGGCGAGTAGCATAAGTTGCGCCAACGGGAGAAGTAGGACTTCTAAGGCTAAAGCAAATCCTGTATGGAACATCCTCAAGGTTTGGTAGTTTATTTATCAAATAATTAATATTATAATTACTAATTTATATGTATATTCAACTGACGTTGAAATTAATTTTGTTGGTAGTCTCGATTTCAAATTGACGGGTGGTCGTGCGGCTATTATGTGATGCTTCATACGCTGAACATAGTCTCCGCATCTATTACGGATGGATGGAAGAAGGTAATATTTAAACAACTTGTTAAATTATATATTATAGTTTTGAAGATGACTTGCATTGATGTTATTGTTATTATTTGAACGTGTCTAGGCATTTATCGACCAATCGCCTATTGAAGAAGATGAGTTAATAGACTTGAGGATGCGCTTCGCTGAATTCTTCTTCAAGTATGCGGCTGAAAAAGGAATTGACAACATACCTCCGCACTACTTAGATGAATAGTTTTTTTGTTAGACTTTAGAAACTAATTAATAACATGTATATATATATCCTTAGATAGTTTTGTTTTTTAGACATTGGAACTAAAATTTATTTATATATATACATGGGTTTTGGTTTTAAGTCCCCCATTGTTCAATTTTCCTTTGCAATTCCGTAATGTGTGTGATATTACGTATTCTTGGGGTGAATGCGGGGGATAGGCGGGGAGTGATATTTTAAAACTGAATTTAAAAAAAAAACTATTAACGTCAGTTGTTTATTACGACTGACGTTAAAATTAAACCTTTAACGTCAGTTCTTTATAACAACTGACGTTAGTTTTAACAAAATCAACGTCCATTGTCTTAAACAAGCGGCGTTAATAGTTTTATGTTTAACGTCGATTGTTTAAAAAAACCGGCGTTAATTTTTACAAAATTAACGTCGGTTTTGTTAAAGAACTGACGTTAATAGTTTTATATTTAACGTCAGTTCTCAACTGACGTTAAAATATTAACTATTAACGTCAGCTGTATTTACGTCAGTCAGTATTCTGACGTAAAAAATCAATTTTAACTGACGTAAAAAGCACTTATTGCACTAGTGATTGATCTGCTTTTAATTGATTTAATTATCTACAGTTCTATGATGCATGATCTGCCTGGTGATATAATTATGATGATGTTGTTGAATGATGAATGTTGAATGTTGTTTGAGAGGCCTGACAGTGGTCAGTGCACAACCGATTAATCAGATAAAAGCTTTAATGAGTTGTGAAAATTATATTCAACATTTTATGGGAAACGTTGGAATATAATAGTGGTGGAAAATATTATTTTGAAAAAAGGTGAGTTTTGAGAAATACTATTATTTTAAGGATTTATTAGTGTAAAAGAAATTTATGAGTCACGGTGAGAGCGTAACCGTGAAATTTTTTTAGTACTGCTAATTTTTACACAAGAAATTCCGAAATAATTTAAAAAGTTATTTTGTGAAATTAATATTTGAAAATACTTTATAAAAAAATAAATAAAATAATAATAATAAAAATAATAGTCAAAGTCAAAGTCAAAGTCAAAGTTTGACTTTAAAAACATTTTCTTGGAAAATGATAAACGACGGCAAGTTTCGAAATTATTTACGGTGAAAGTTTAAAAACAGCAGTACCTGTTTTGAGAAAAGGTTTAATCTGAATTGATTTATTTTCTTTTAGAGTTGAAGTTTCAGTAAAAGAGTTCTTGATGATCTGAAGTTATTTCGGAAGAAATGAGTTTCCAAAGGAAAATGGATTGTTTCCAATGATTTGACGTTTTACAAACGAATTTCAAGTAGAAAGGATTTTCTGTAAATGAGTTTACTCAATGACGTATTTCCGGTAACTTGGATAAGTTGCGGAGATTTTATTTTGGATTTATTTTCACAGACAAAAAACGATGTGAATGACGATATAGATCTTAGTAACCGAGATGTCGGGGTACTAGTGTTCTTATGACGTTATCCTATTTTGGATTTGTTTTTCACAAACGAAAACGATGTAAAACGATGATATGGAACTTAATAACCGAGACGTCAGGGTATTAAGGTTCGTTGTGTTGTAGACTGGGTATCTACTAAAAGAAGTTAAAACGTTTTGAGATGTTTTCTATTACCATGAACCTAAGACTAATTGCAACGGTCTAGGGACTTCGTGATTGAGCACTCGGACTTTGAGGTCTTGTGTTGTTAATAAAAGTTGTAAAGATGTTAAAACGATGATGCTTTTGAGAGCATTCGATGTTAAAACGATGATGCTTTTGAGAGCATTCGATGTTAAAACGATGATGCTTTTGAGAGCATTCGATGTTAAAACGATGTTGGGTTGTAAGCTTTTGAGAGCTTTGACAAATAAAGATATAACACAAAGAAAAGTGTTGAGAACAAAATGTTTTCTTGCATGCATTTGGCAGACGTGTCATGATCAAACGAGTGATTACCTTACGGCGTCATGGTAGATCATACAAAGATGTTCTCATTGTGCTCGGGGTTTGGATACTGAGGCCCCATCTACGATGTTATCACTGTGCCACGATGTTGGACAGTGTGCGATGGGTTTTGGATGTGTGCCTGTGGCTGTGTGCCTGTGGCAATCGAGTCTGATCAACTCAACACGAGGTTGGAGATATCTCATGAGATTAGGTATGCATGTTTAGATGATGTATTGAAGTGTTCATGCATAGTTTTTCCAACGTTGATGTTTGGGGTGTGAAACCTGTTGATAAACGATGTGATATAATATGAATAAGTATGTTGTTATAGACATGTAAATGTGTATGTGCCTTCTTTTATGTTGTCCATTTAGTTATTGTGGTAAATCCATATATTGGCGTCTCACCCTTACAAACATATCAGAATCGTACAAGGTGTCTGATCTCTACAAGAAGAAGAAGGCTGTCTAGTTCGAGGCATGTCGTTGCTTCTTTTATCGGTTGTAGTGTCTGTTAGTTACGACCAGCTTAGGTACTGTTATGTTGTATTATGTTTTCAGAATAAAGCTGATTATGTGTTAGGTGAGAAAAACATATGAGGCAGTATAGTTATATGACTTATATACATTATGTATTTAAGTGTGATTTGATTTCGTTGTTGTGGTTATGAGGTTAAAAGAAAAAGGAAAAATTTTATCACCATATTTTGAAAAGATAAACGTTGAGAAAACATTATTTTCCGAAAGCAACCAGCAAATTAAGTTTTATTTCCGCAAACGGGTAACCATGTGATGACCCGAGTTTAGGGTGTCGCATTAGTGGTATCAGAGCTGGTCGAGTCTTTTGGGAATGTTGGGAAATAGGTCTGTTGTGTTGACGTTGTGTTTTCTCTGAGTTAAGTTTTGTTTGAATTACTTCTTAGAAGTAAAATGTGTTAGTAAATAAGTAAGAAATTACATAAAAGTGTATATGGTAGTTTTACCTAAGTTGAATGTGAGCGGAAAAGAAAGGTTCTTGAGTAAAATTAAGTCGATAGAAAAGTTCGAAAGCTAAGAGGTAGATAATTTTATTCTATATAATCTCTTTTGGTTTAATTGAATTACGAAAGCTAAGAGGTAGATAATTTTATTCTATATAATCTATTTTGGTTTAATTGAATTAAGATATGCAATGAAGTTATTTTGAGGATGAGATGTGTGAGGTGATATCCAATTGGAGTGGTGAATTATAATCAAGAGGAACTAAGACTGATTAAATATTTTGAGTAGGGAGTGGATGCGTGGTGCTGTGAAAACATTGTTAGTATTAATGATAATATTCAGAGTTAGATGATTGGAATAAGGTTTCTGGTGGAACCATGTTGATAAGAGAAGTGATTGAGTTTTGATTTTATTTTTCGAGCGTGATAGACTCTGATGAAGTTTTGAGGATAGTACGGATATGTAGAAATGACATAAGAATGAATTGTGTTATGGAATATTGAATAAGAGGAATGAAGTGATGTGAAGGGCAATGTAAAATCTCAAGGTTAAGATGAGATTACAAAATTCTGTTTAGTTTCGAGTCTCAAAATTTCGAGGACGAATTTTTTTTTAAGTGGGGTAGTAATGTAACACCCCGATTTTCACTGTTTCAAAATAATCGAAATGCGGACGATTATTTGTATATATTTATATGAGTATTAGAAAATTATTTAAAATAAACGGAGTTCATCACTCAATCCTACTTGAATGTAGGAAGCTACGATTAAAATTTAGGTTTGAAAGTCAGGCGAATCCTGGCCCGCGAATTTCATTGACAGTATAATTATACCACTCAAAAGACCTAATTTTAATTCGTGAATGAAAGACTTAAGGTTTTTATTTTATTTCCTACAATTCTGTATTTTTAGAATAATTTCATAAAAAAATGAAATAATATACGTTTTACGGGCGAAATACGTAATCGGGTGAACGACAGAGTGGATTTCGGAGTTTCCAAGAGCAGATAAAGAGGTTATCTTAGAATTTTGAGATGATTCATGGAGATGAATCACACTTTTGAGTCTAGAGGATTCTACAAGGTTAAAGTGGCAATTTATGGATTTTGCACTTTAGTCCTTGAACTTTCTATTAATTACACTTTGGTCCCTAAGTTAGTTTATATGTTTTTCCAAGTGAATTGGGCCGGAATCTTTGCTCCAAATCTATTAGAGGACCATGGCCATGAGGCCCAAATTCCTTGTCTATGGATTAAATTTCATGAAGCCCATTAGAAATCATGTAAGTTTCCTATGTCATGTTTAAGCTTTAAGCCTTTTGGTAGGCCCCACAAAATAAATTCAAGCCCAAGTTTTCAAGGCCCATGCGCAATCCCAAGAAGGAGCGGGGTCTGCCTTAGTTTGGAAGAGTCAAGTTGATTCTTGAATGTTCCACAATGTTTTCCAAAGTTCCACACAATTCTACAATGTTCTCAAGTGTTCTCAATTATTCTAGGTTTTTCCAAAAAGTCTCAAGGAAAATTCAACCAAGATGAGTCAAGATGAAGACACATTTAATGTGGCACATGGTCATCATTTCAAACTATTGACAAATTGCAAAATAGTCCTTATACTTTTGGAATTTTGCAAAATGGTCCCTAGGAATTATTTGCACTTAAGTCCTTTGAGAAATCACCTCCTTTCTACTTGGTCCTCCAAAGTGGCTCAGCCACCCTTCTATAAATACCCTCCCTCACATTTCATATCTTCCTATTGCCTTTTTGTTTCAAAAACTCAAAAGTTCTAAGTTCATATCATCGCTTTGTGAAGCAAGTCCTTGGATCTTCACTTGTTTTTGATCTTCAAGAGGTGAATCCTATTCTTCTTCCCTAATCATGTCTAATGTTCTTCAATAAGTTTCATGATTCAAAGTCTATTTCATCTATGTTCATCACTTTTAAGTTTCTAGATCTAGAACTTTGAAAATTCATAACTAATTCTAGAAAAATCCTTTTGACATGAAACCAATTGCTATGATCTTATAATCATCTCTATTTTAATCATCTAGAAGCATATGATCATGGGAAATTTCTTTCCTTGATTTCTGGTCTGGGCCGAATCCATTGAAAAGTGGTGTTCATGGGTTTTGTTTCATTTTCATGTCTTGATTCATGATTCAATCTTCTAGTATCTTGATAGTTCCTGTATTTAAGTATATAGAAGATCAAAAATCAAACTCTAACCTATTTGTTTCATTAAGGCCGAAACCCTAGCTATGAATATTTGATGGATTTTTGATTCAAATGTTGTCTAGTAACACTTTAATCCAACTCTAGGTTTTGTATGTTGGTTAAATCCAAGAGATGAGAAAATTTTAAAACTTCTAGCCTAAAATCTTGAGAAAAATAGAAATCCTAGTTCTTGGAACTAGATGAGTTTTATTCCATGTTCTTGGTTCATGATCTTAGATTAAGGACTTAATCCTGTTTGAGTTACTTATGGATCATAAATCCCTAAGTTAACAAAATTTTAATTTTTCCTAACCTAGAAAAGTTGTTGAGGCCTAACCTTAACCTCCATGAGTCAAGTATGTTTTTGTTTGATTTGATTTATTTTGGTTGCAGTTCGTTTGAAGGAAACAACCGAGTTAACTGATTTAAGCCGACGGAGGAAACCGGATCAAATCGGGAGATTGTTTGAAAACGTTAGTTTGAGTCTTCAAGAGGTAAGGGGAGCTTACCTGAGGGATTTTCTGAATAACTATTTTCTTTTAGCGTGGTTGATATGATTTATATGTGGTTGTGGTTAATTGTTTATGTTGCTTACGTTGTGTTGTTTATCTGTGTATCAGTGATTGATCTGCTTTTAATTGATTTAATTATCTGCAGTAGTATATTATGTTGCTATGATGCATGATCTGCCTGGTGATATAATTATGATGATGTTGTTGAATGATGAATGTTGAATGTTGTTTGAGAGGCCTGACAGTGGTCAGTGCACAACCGATTAATCAGATAAAAGCTTTAATGAGTTGTGAAAATTATATTCAACTTTTTATGGGAAATGTTGGAATATAATAGTGGTGGAAAATATTATTTTGAAGAAAGATGAGTTTTGAGAAATACTATTATTCTAAGGATTTAGAAGTGTAAAAGAAATTTATGAGTCACAGTGAGAGCGTAACCGTGAAATTTTTTTAGTACTGCTAATTTTTACACAAGAAATTCCGAAATATTATAAAAGGTTATTTTGTGAAATTAATATTTGAAAATACTTTATAAAAAATAAATAAAATAATAATAACAAAAATAACAGTCAAAGTCAAAGTCAAAGTTTGACTTTAAAAACATTTTCTTTGAAAATGATAAACGATGGCAAGTTTCGAAATTATTTACGGTGAAAGTTTAAAAACAGCAGTACCTGTTTTGAGAAGAGGTTTAATCTGAATTGATTTATTTTCTTTTAGAGTTGAAGTTTCAGTAAAAGAGTTCTTGATGATCTGACGTTATTTCAGAAGAAATGAGTTTCCAAAGGAAAATGGATTTTTTCCTATGATTTGACGTTTTACAAACGAATTTCAAGTAGAAAGGATTTTCTGTAAATGAGTTTACTCAATGACGTATTTCCGATAACTTGGATAAGTTGCGGAGATTTTATTTTGGATTTATTTTCACAGACAAAAAATGATGTGAATGACGATATAGATCTTAGTAACCGAGATGTCGGGGTACTAGTGTTCTAATGACGTTATCCTATTTTGGATTTGTTTTTCACAGACAAAAATGATGTAAAACGATGATATGGAACTTAATAACCGAGATGTCGGGGTATTAAGGTTCGTTGTGTTGTAGACTGGGTATCTACTAAAATAAGTTAAAACATTTTGAGATGTTTTCTATTACCACGAACCTAAGACTAATTGCAACGGTCTAGGGGCTTCGTGATTGAGCACTCGGACTTTGAGGTCCTTTGTTGTTAATAAAAGTTGTAAAGATGTTTAAACGATGATGCTTTTGAGAGCATTCGATGTTAAAACGATGATGCTTTTGAGAGCATTCGATGGTTAAAACGATGTTGGGTTGTAAGCTTTTGACAGCTTTGACAAATAAAGATATAACACAAAGAAAAGTGTTGAGAACAAAATGTTTTCTTGCATGCATTTGGCAGACGTGCCATGATCAAACGAGTTATTACCTTGCGGCGTCATGGTAGATCATACAAAGATGTTCTCATTGTGCCTGGGGTTTGGACAATGAGGCCCCATCTACGATGTTATCACTGTGCCATGATGTTGGACAGTGTGCGATGGGTTTTGGCTGTGTTCCTGTGGCAATCGAGTCTGATCAACTCATCATGAGGTTGGAGATATCTCATGAGATTAGGTATGAATGTTTAGATGATGTATTGAAGTGTTCATGCATAGTTTTTACAACGTTGATGTTTGGGGTGTGAAACCCATTGATAAACGATGTGATATAAAATGAATGAGTACGTTGTTATAGACATGTATATGTGTATGTGCCTTCTTTTGTGTTGTCCATTTAGTTATTGTGGTAAATCCATATATTGGCGTCTCACCCTTACAAACATATCAGAATCGTACAAGGGGTATGATCTCTACAAGAAGAAGAAGGCTGTCTAGTTCGAGGCATGTTGTTGCTGCTTTTATCGGTTGTAGTGTCTGTTAGTTACGACCAGCTTAGGTACTGTTATGTTGTATTATGTTTTGAGAATAAAGCTGATTATTAGTTAGGTGAGAAAAACATATGAGGCAGTATAGTTATATGACTTATATACATTATGTATTTAAGTGTGATTTGATTTCGTTGTTGTGGTTATGAGGTTAAAAGAAAAAGGAAAAAATTTATCACCATATTTTGAAAAGATAAACGTTGAGAAAACATTATTTTCCGAAAGCAACCAGCAAATTAAGTTTTATTTCCGCAAACGGGTAACCATGTGATGACCCGAGTTTAGGGTGTCGCAGGAACCAAAATAATAATAAGAAGAAATAGACAAATTGGAAGAAGATAAGAAGATGGATGGCTCCACAAACATGTAGTTTGATAAGCCTATGAGGTTCACCACAAGAATCTTGGATTCTTGATAAGAACTGGTTTGGCTCAACCAAGAACCAAGGAGACAATATTCTCACAAATATGGATTCAATCCAAAATTCAAGTAACAAAATTTCACTAAACTTTTCAAAACAAAGGAAACAAAAGGAAAGTCTATAAAGGAAAATCTTTGAGAATAATGAAACAAGAAAGAGAGGAAATATTTTCAAGAACTCAAATTGTCCAAATAGAACTTTTTCTCTTGTCTTTTTCTTGAAATTCTAGATGTTGCTTTCCTCTCTTTTTTTTTCGATTTTTTTAATTCATACAACACACTAGAGAAAAACTTGCAAAGAGAAACATAAATGTATTTTTTCTTTTTTTAGAATTTTTTTTTGTTGATTTTGGACAACAAGAAGATGAACACAATAACACAATAATTCCCTTCAAACAGAAACAAGAAAATAATTTTTTTTGTTTTGGGTTTTTATGGGTAGAAAATAAGAATGGTAGAAGATGAAGAACAAAGAAGAAAATGGAAAACAAAAAATCAAAAATTCAACCAAAGCCTAAGCTTTGATACCACTTGATGAAAACCAAATGGTGAGCTTGCCTTGTTGATGATCTTATGGTTGAATTTTATCAAGTGATTTTCATAAACTAGTTTGTAACCAAATTAAAGAGTGGAAAAGAAGAAAATGGATGGAGGTTAGGGATGATGATGGCGCCACAAACTAGAGAGTTTGATAAGCCTATGATGTTCGCCACAAGAATCTTGGATTCTTGATAAGAACTAAGGTTGGCTCAACCAAGAACCAAGGAGAACAAATTCTCACAAAAATGGATTTCAATCCAAATTCAACATCCAAGTTATGTTATTCATGATATTGGCATGTTACATATAAGAGTGTGGCTGCCTAATTTCGAAATTACATTTTGTCTTCTCACAAGTTCCATAACCCTCACATAACTAGCCTAATCATGACTCACTTAACCCTCCTATTAACTCAGCCACTAAAACTATTTTAATTCAGCCACTAAATGACTTATTTCTCTCTCTATCTCTCTCTCTCTCTATCTATCTCTCTATCTCTCATCATATAGCAGTCACACTTATTCTCAAATTAAAAGTGTAACCACCACACGATTAACAAAGCATAAAAAGTCTAATAATCTCGTGTAAATATTCGTATTAAACTTCCAGCCCGTTTTTCACCATGATAGAAGCCGAATCAGGTCAAGAGACTTGAGATATGATTTTTATATAATTTCCTTATCTTTGTAACGCACCAAAGAATGTATCAATCGGAGATCTGTAGCTCAAGATACAGTCAAAACAAGTAAACTATTCATCATTGGGCTCCATGTCTTCATGACTTGCACTTGGGCTTGCTTCCATTATAAGAACCACCATTTGAATTAGAGCTTGTTGGGCCTTCTTGATTCTAGCTCTTGTCATGGGACCACCAAGTCCTTGAATTGATTCTTGATCCATGTTCTTTATTGGGCTCATATAATTCTTGTTGCAAAGTTGACTTGCCCCCCTCGGAGAAAGCGACCTCTATCAATAGGTCACGATAATCCCAGGTTCCTGATTGAGCACATTCGTGCAGGGTAATCGAGTTCCACGACAAGAGGTTGCAAAGCCCCAAGCATTATGTGGAGTCTGATCCCGAATGTCCCTAAAGACCCAAAAGCCCTAGAATATGCCTTCGGTCCGTAACTATCAAATTTGTCTGTTCACCCCATGTGAAACTGTAGCTCGATTCGCAATGTCACGTCTGCCAAAAACTCTTTTATGATATTAATTAGTCTTTTAATATCTGTTAGAATTTTAGAACATCTTTAAGAAATTTTCAAAAATCTTTTCTCAACAAACGCTAGTCCGGCGTCTCGGAGCGCTAGGTTCTTAATAGTGGGAATGCTAGTCCGGCTTCACCGTAATCAGAATCCAGTCTGAAACCTCAGCACGGAAATCCAGTCCATTCCTCTCTGTTTCCATTCACTTTCCAAATAAAGCCACATCATTTTCTGTGTTCATATGATTTTCTCAAAAATAACTTTTCCAAAATATAAGCTATGACAAATGTCATACTTCAACTAGTCTCAACAGTTCAACAACACCAATGACAACATATACACATATTCATCAGACAAGCATAATTCCAATATCTCAGCATCATATAACATATAAATATTCATAATCAAACAACACATTATATATCATTACAAGCAGTTCATAACATTAAGTATATAACTACTAGGAACTCCTCAGGCTGGCTCCCTTTACCTCAAATTAAAGTTTCTTGTCTTGGAATGAATCGTACAGCCCTCAGCTTCCTCCAACGAGTCCAGTCAATACACTTATACCACATTTACTTCACAAATCATCATCGTACCTGTCAATTTTTGAAAAATTCCTTCTAGCTCACATTAAAGTGATTTTTGGCTATAACTAGGAAAATTGGCCAGGAATTTTGGTTTAACTTAAACTCTTAGAGCTTGATCATATAAGTCCTAGGGAGCTCAAAACAAGTATTAAAATTGGAAAAAATGAAACAAAATCACTCATCCTCTCTCTATCTCAGTTTCGGTCTTCATAGGGGGAGTGGGTTTAGGTTTTTCATTTGGCTCAAACAATAACAACAACAAAGACAACAAGATTATGAAAATAATCAAGTGAGTTTAACTCTCTAAACTTTAAATCATACAACAACAAGAGTATGTAGTTCATGAGAGTAGAAAATGGGTTTTCTAACTACATGAACATGACAATGAGTGTGGGGAGGGGGTAAGGGCGCCGAGTTTGGGGTTTTATAGGGGGGAGGGGCTTTTGATATCTTAGGGAGTTGTTTGGTTAGATTAATGGGTTTTAACTATATAATAATATATTAGGTGTAATCATAAATTAAAAGTTATGATGTAACTAATTTTCATGAGTCTTATCAATAACTTTTATCATCTCTGCCCCACATTATTTCTACACTACATCTTGTTCTGTTATTTACCCGTATCAAATTTCCTCTATGCACTTTCATTAATTATTTCTAAAAAATTCGAAATAACTCTTATCACTTGAGATCAGAGTAAAAGTCATTGATTTTTCGTTCATGAGTCAAAATTAGGTTCTCTGATCAGTAATTTTTTGGTAAAGGCCCATTTTGGTCCTGACAAAAAGTGTGTGGGTCATTTTAGTCCCTGACAAAAAAAAACTACTACGTTAGTCCCTGACAATTACTAACTAGGACAAGTTAGTCCCTACGTTGACTCCATTAGTCATCATCCGTTACTATATTGTCCCATGATACTAATTGTCAGGGACTAATTAGTCCCACTTTAAATATTGTTAGGGACTATAATGTCCCATAGTAATTGTCAGTGACTAACTTGTCCCACGTTAGTAATTGTCAGGGACTAACGGAGTAGTTTTCTTTTTCGGGGACTAAAACGGCCCACACACTTTTTGTCAGGGACCAAAATGAGCCTCTACCCGTAATTTTTACTGACAGTGAAAACACAGACCGGTTTTCGTCTGAGTTTCAAACCTAAAATTTACCTGGAACTTCATTCTATTGGATAGAATTCATAAATGATTTTGTTTTAGACAAAATCATTTTCTAGGTTTCGGATAAAATATCCATATTTAAATATATCAACATATATAAGAAAGCAATTGAAATTGGGGTGTTACGTTACTACCCCACTAAAAAAAATTTGTCCTCGAAATTACGTACCTGGAAAAAGTTCAGGATATTGCAATTTCATCTTGTCCTCAGTTTCCCAAGTTGTTTCTCCAGTCTTATCGTTCCAAACAACCTTGACTAAGGAAATTTGTTTATCCCTGAGTTGCTTAAGCATCCTATCTCCGATTCGTACAGGTGATGTCTCATAAGACAAGTTTTCTTTTAATTGTACTTCATCGGGTTAAATTATATGCGACGGATCAGGAATCAGGAATATACTTCCTAAGTTATGAGACATGGAATACCTCATGAATATTTGAACGAAAAGTTGGTAAAGCAATTTGATACGCTACTAGACCAATACGGTGAAGAATTTGGTAAGGTCCAACTAATTTTTGAGTGAGTTTTCTGGACTTTAGGACTCTACCTACCACAGTCGTGGGTGTGACTTGTAGACATGCGTGTTCACATTCTTGAAATTCGAGAGGTCGTCTTCTCCGATCTGAGTAACTCTTCTGCCTTCTTTGAGGTGCTTTCATCCGCTCACGGATTTGTTTAACTTTCTCTGTCGTTTGTTGCACAATTTAGGGACCAAGAATCATGCTTTCTCCATCTTGGTACCAACACAATGGTGTCTGGCATTTTCATTCATATAAAGTCTCATAGGGTGCCATCCCTATACTTGCATGAAAACTATTGTTGTACAGAAATTCAATCAGTGGCAAGAGATCATCCCAACCACCACGATGATCTAGGACACAAGCCCTCAACAGGTCTTCTAGTGATTGAATTGTCCTCTCGGTTTGTCCATCTGTATGAGGATGATATATTGAGCTTAATCGCAATTTGGTTCCTAAAGCTTGGTGCAAACTTCCCTAGAAACATGAAGTGAACTTCGGATCTCTGTCCGAAACGATAATCAAAGGCACTCCATGTAATCTGATTATTTCCTTAATGTAAACATCAGTCAGCTTCTCCACAGTGTAATTTGTCTTGACAGGTAAGAAATGTGCTGATTTCATTAACCTATCCACGATTACCCAAATCGAGTTGAATCCTTTGGAAGTTCTGGGTAAACTTACTACAAAATCCATTGATATGCTATCCCACTTCCATTATGGTACATCCAATGATGTAAGCATCCCTCCAGGTCTTTGATGTTCTATCTTTGCTTTCTGACAAGTCAGGCACGATGCTACATACTTTGCAACTTGCTTTTTCATGCCTGGCCACCAAAATCTTTGTTACATGTCTTGGTACATCTTTGTTGATCCAGGATGAATACTTAGCTTACTCTTTTGTGATTCTTCTAGAATAATTTTCTTCTTCTTCGGATTGTCTTGTATATAGATCCTTCCTTTGTACCTTACAATTTGATCCGATCCTAAGTTGAACTCGGTAGATTTTCCTTTTTCCATCAAGTCTTTCTTCTCCTGGATAAACGCATCCACAGCTTGTAGTTCTCGTATTTCTTCCATCAGTCCACTAGAGATCTTGATCATTCCTAAACTGATTTTATTTTGGCTTACTTCAATAAACAAATTAAGATCTTGGAATTTCTCAATCAATTCGAGTTCTTTTACCATCATAATTGAAATATGGATGACTTTCCAATTTAGTGCATTGACTACCACGTTTGCTTTACCTGGATGATACTGTAAAGTGAAGTCATAATCTTTTAAAAATTCCATCCACCGTCTCTGTCTCATATTGAGCTCCTTTTGGTCAAACAAGTACTTGAAACTCTTGTGGTCACTAAAAATATCAAACTTTTCTCCATAGAGATGGTGTCTCCACATTTTCAGTGCAAAAACCACAGTGGCTAACTCCAGATCGTGCGTCGGATAATTCCTCTCATGAGTTTTCAGTTGACGTGACTTATATGCTACAACCTTCCGATGTTGCATCAACACACAACCTAAGCCTTGATGTGAAGCATCGCAATATACTTCATAAGGTTCCTCTGGTTCAGGAAGTATTAGTACCGGTGAAGTTGTAAGTCGTTCTTTTATCGTTTGAAAGCTTTCCTCGCACTTCTTAGTCCATACAAAAGGTTGTCTTTCTTTGTGAGTTGAGGCAAAGGTGCTACTATCTATGAAAATCCTTCAATAAACCTCCGATAATAACCCTCTAATCCAACAAAACTTCGAATTTCCGTCACCGTCTTTGGCCTTTCCCAAGAAAGTACAGCTTCCACTTTTGCAGGATCTACTGTAATTGCTTCTTCAGTAATCATGTGACCTTAGAATTTTACTTCATCGAGCCAAAACATGCATTTAGAGAGTTTTACTTACAAAACCTTCTCATATAGGACCTGTAGAACTTGTCGCAGATGTTCTCCATGTTCCTCATGACTCTTCGAGTAAATAAGAATATCATCAATGAACACTACGACGAACCTATCAAGAAACGGACGAAAAATCTGATTTATGTAGTCCATAAAAACAGCAGGTGCATATGTCACTCCCAAAGGCATTACGAGATACTCATAATGACCATAACAAGTTTTGAACGCAGTCTTGGGTATATCTTCTATCTTCACCCTTATCTGATGATAACCCATCCTTAGATCAATCTTTGAGAATGCCACATCTCCTCTGAATGGATCCATCAGATCGTCAATGCGTGGCAAAGGGTATTTGTTCTTGATCGTCACCTTGTTGAGTTGTCGGAAGTCGACACAGAGTCTCAAACCTCCGTCTTTCTTTCTCACAAGCAACATTGGTGCTCCCCATGGGGATACACTTGGTCGAATGAATTGCTTTGATAAAAAATCCTCCAGTTGAGCTTTCAATTCTACTAACTCTTTGGGTGACATTCGATATGGAGCGATAGAAATCGGACCGGTTCCTAGAACTATATCGATGTAGAATTCGATATCTCAAATCGGTGGCAAACCCGGAACATCGTTCGGAAAAACATCTGGAAACTCCCTTACTACAGGCATTGCACTCAAATCAAGTTCCCCCTCGACTTCTAAGCTAGATAAAAATAAACATCCCTGATCTTATTCTTTCGAAGAAGTTCTTACTTGATTGGTAGATAAAAATCCAGAAATCTAAGGATCAGGAAAAACTAAAGTTTTCTGAGCACAGTCTAAAAGGATATGGTTGGAAGATAACCAATCCATGCCTAAAATTACATCTAACTGTATTAAAGGCAAGCATATTAGATTCACAAGAACATGTCTATCCTGAATGATAATAGGACAGTTTAGACATATTGAGTTCACAATAACAAGTTCAGTAGTAGGAGTTGAAACAATTAAATCATATGACATGGAAGAAATAGGAAATTCTAAATGTCTGATACTATCCATCGAAATAAAAGAGTATGTTGCACCAGAATCAAAAAGTACAGTTAAAAGATTACCAGCTATGTCACAATTACCTTGTATCAAATCATCAGACTGTGAAGCCTCAGCTCCACTCATGGTATAAACTCTTCCCTTAGCCTATGGTTTGTTGGTCTAGGAGTTGTTGGAAACGGGTGCAGACCTCTGAGCATTGCAGTCCCTGGCCATA
Source organism: Sophora flavescens (assembly GCA_030762895.1). Taxonomy (NCBI): domain Eukaryota; kingdom Viridiplantae; phylum Streptophyta; class Magnoliopsida; order Fabales; family Fabaceae; genus Sophora; species Sophora flavescens. The sequence continues at coordinate 103,791,820 of CM061065.1, forward strand.
TGCCCTATCTGTCCACAATTGAAGCATTTGACTCTTTTCAACGAACACTCATAGGTAACATAATTTGTACTCCCACATCTGTAACATTTCTAAAAATTGTCTTGGCCTTGATATCTCTGGCTCCCACTCCCAGATACAGTTGCAACTGGACGGTACGATTGTTGATTCTGATTTTTTTCGGGTGGTCTATAGTATGGTTTCCTCTGAGCTTGCTTTCCTCATTGATCTTGGAACTGGGTTCTGGATCTGGATGGTCCTCCAAAATATCCTTGACTGTCTTTTTCCTTCCTCATCTGTTCAATTTTCCAACTCATTTCCACCAGAGCTTGGAAATTCCTTATCTGCAATGGCAAAATAGATTCTTTGATTTCGAACCTCAATCCAGCTTCAAATCACATTTCCAGCTTTCATTGGGTTGTGCTTGAAAGAATCGGAAGTACTTGGCAAGCGACTCAAACCTCACATCATATTCTCCTACAGATTGAGACATCTGTTTCAAACCTAAGAATTCTTGTTCTTTCTCAATTCTAACACTTTGATGAAAATATTTTTCCAAAAAGGCCTCTCGGAAGACATTCCAAGTAATCTCCTGCTGGTTAGCAAGCAACAGTTGTTTGGTTCCTTTCCACCAGTATTCAACATCTCCTAACAGCAATAAAGTAGCATACGGAATCTTGACGTCTTCTTGAGTATGAATTAACTCAAAATTTTTCTCGAATTCTTCTATCCATAAACCTGCCTTGTCAGGATCAGTCTCTCCATGAAATTGAGGTGGATTCTGACGTCTGAAAGCAGTAAGTCCCTTTCCTTCAGCAGCAACTTGAGTCTGAGCATTCATCGCAGCAGTTTGAAGAGCAATAGCAGCAGCAACACCTGCCATCGCTTGAGCTGCATAATCAGGTACATCAACATCCTCATAATGTTCCTCAAAATCAACTTGTCCAGCTATCCGGTCACCTCTACGGTCTCTTCCACGGCCGCGACCACGTCCTCGACCACGTCTACCTCCACCTTTGATTTTCATAACTGACCTACAAGATACAATCAGTTAAATCTCAACTCAAAATTGGGACATACTCTCACTTAACAACACCCATTACTTCAAGAAGTAATTCAAACAGGTCTTAGTCGGAGATCACAGAACTTAGACATAACAGACCTATTCCTAAGGATTCCCGAAAGACTCGACCAGCTCTGATACCACTAATGCAACACCTCACTAGGTATTACATGATTTTCCATTATATCAAAATAAGATAAAACAGAAAGTATATACTTAACGCTGGTTACTTTCGGAAATTACTTAAAATAGGAAAATTGGCCAGGAATTTTGGTTTAACTTAAACTCTTAGAGCTTGATCATATAAGTCCTAGGGAGCTCAAAACAAGTATTAAAATTGGAAAAAATGAAACAAAATCACTCATCCTCCCTCAATCTCAGTTTCGACCTTCATAGGGGGGTGGGTTTAGGTTTTTCATTTGGCTCAAACAATAACAACAACAAAGACAACAAGATTATGAAAATAATCAAGTGAGTTTAACTCTCTAAACTTTAAATCATACAACAACAAGAGGATGTAAGTTCATGAGATTAGAAAATGGGTTTTCTAACTACATGAACATGACAAGGAAATAACCAAGAGAATGAATAGGAAATAGGATCAATGGCAAGAAACTCACCCAAAGTAGAAAACGAGGAAGAAGATGGACTTAGCTTGGTTGAACTCCAAATACTTAGCGCACAAGTTGGTAGAAGTAAGATGAAGAAATATGAGAGTGTAGGGAGGGGGTAAGGGCGCCGGGTTTGGGGTTTTATAGGGGGGGAGAGGGTTTTGATATTTTAGGGAGTTGTTTGATTAGATTAAAAGGATTAATGGGTTTTAACTATATAATAATATATTAGGTGTAATCATAGATTAAAAGTTATGATGTAACTAATTTTCATGAGTCCCATCAATCACTTTTATAATGCCCCACATTATTTATGCACTACATCTCGTTCTGTTATTTACCTGTATCATATTTCCTATGCGTGCTTTCATTAAATATTTCGAAAAAATTCGAAATAACTCTTCTCACTTGAGATCAGAATAAAAGTCATTAATTTTTCGTTCATGAGTCAATTAGGTTCTTTGATCAGTAAATTTTTTTACTGACAGTGAAAACACAGACCGGTTTTCGTCTAAGTTTCAAACCTAAAATTTAACTAGAACTTCATTCTATTGGATAGAATTCAGAAATGATTTTGTTTTAGCCATAATCAATTTCTAGGTTTCGGATAAAAGATCCATATTTAAATATATCATCAGATATAAGAAAGAGATGAAATTTGGGGTGTTACAGAATCAAAGGGAAATTTTTTAGCAAACATCTTTTGAAACCACAAAAAATTTAATAAGAAATCCAACTGGAAATAAAAATCATTATAATAGAGAGAGAGGGGGAGGGGGAGAGTGAGTGTGTGTGTGTGTGCATTTAAGAGAGAGAGAGATAGTAAGAAAATTGGAAAGGTTTGCAATACATGTCCTCATCTGGAGTCCACTGGCCTAATATTATCTTGATGTTCTTTGTAATTTTGGCCTTCTTTCTCCAAGCCTTCTTCTTTTGCTCATTGTTTTCAATTGCAACTACAGCTCTTTGATCAGTTCCCTAATGATTATTATTCCCAGTTACAGCGATGCTTGGAAGCTTGTCTTGGAGCATAGGCTTTACTATCACCGATCCATAAACAAGTGATGTCGGTAATGAAAGAGAGGGACCCAACTGAGGCAATGATTTTGCATCACACTCATTGAGGTAGTAGGGATTGACAACGTCTCTCAAGGAGCCATTGGCGTATAGATTACCAAGAGGCGTTGGAATCATAGAGAAAGGGTTGGTGGAGGAGGAAGGACCCCCCATATCAAAACCAGGGTGATGGTAAGCCCCATTGAGGGGATGATGATGAAAATGGTGGTACATTAAGGTGATGTAATTTTGTGGATGTGGTACAATAGTAGAGGTTTGTTGCAATGGAACAATGATGGGTATCTCTGACCTTATGATGGGATTTTCCTACAAGATCTCGAAAAGGTAAGGGAATTTGTTTTGGAAGCTTGGATCAAAATCCATGTTGGCTTAGAGAGAGAAAATCTCTAACTGTAGAGAGAAAGAGATATGACAGAGATTTGTTGTGTACTAGGAATGATCTGAACAGAGAGTTTGTGAAGGGGGTGGGGCTCCAGGCGGTACTTAAGGGCTCTAACATAGAATAGAAAAGAAAAGAAAAAAAGAGAGAGTGAGATTCATGTGGCACATGAACTTTGATGTATCAACATCCAATGGCTCAGATTCATTTTTTTTTTTTGTGACTGTTGAGCTTCCACTCTTGAGTAGCCTAAAGGGGATTTTTAAAAAAAAAAAAAAATTTCTCCTCTTTTATTTGGTAATTGTCCTATCACCTTTTGTGGTAGTTTTTTTAAAGGGAAAGAAAAGGGAATGATGAGGTTGTTACAAAGTTTTGTATTTTAGTGAAGGTTTGGACAAATTAAGAACACATGAAAGGCATGAGATTGCTTCTGACGATGAAGAACATAGAATCATATTAATTAGGACAATTTTCACTAAAAATAGAGTCTGATATATTTATAAAATTAAAAAAGGAACACACTTTTTATTTGGTATGGGATGTGGAAATGACTTTTTTAGGTAATTAGAGACACCTAAAACTTGTTGTGTGCTTCGTCTTTCTATTTGAGATATTAATATTTTCACACACTTACTTGCCATCATTTTCTTAAATTTTAATTTCACAAAGATTCCTCATTACAAAGACATCTAAAGGAATGGGAAAAAAAAATCGTATCCTTACAACAAATTTTATTAATCTTTTTTAATTTAGTAAGTCAAAGTGAAGGAATTGGTTCATTGTACTTAGTAAACAGAACAAGACAAAATACAATTTTATAAAGAAATTTTCTGACTTTAGTAAATAATTGTTTACCATAAGGTTTTATTAAATTAAACTTAGTTTATTGGAAATAAAACTATGTTGTTTGTGACCACATTCTTTTTATCAGATTTGAAAAAAAACTCAAAAATTAATATAAGACAAACATCAAGCACGTGAGTTAGAATTTCTATTTTCTGGGTTGAACTCTGTGTTAATTGGAACTCTTTTTTCTTCCCAACTTCATTGTCATCTCATCGTTGTTTAATCTTACTTCACCTAAATATTTTTTGGTAAAGTATATCTACCGAGTTTTTTTTTTGGGTAAAGTATACTTCACTTGTGTTGGCAAATGAAAATTGCAATTTGCTTTTGATATTTTATAATATATAAAATTGGCTTTCCACGAAAAAATTGGCTTTTGATATTGGTACATAAAGTTCAAAATGGCCATCACCCCTGCTACAATGCACTAACCAGGTATATAAGAACAAAGAGATCCTAAATTTCAGAGTAATCAAATACAGGTTCTTCGTCTTAAAAGTAAGGGTAAGTTAGTCAATTTAACAGTCAAGTTTTTAATCTTTTGACAATGTGGTTGGAACCTGGAAGTGCAATGTTGAAGCCATGAGTGACTCAAATGTGCTGTATAGTGTGAAGGAAATAAAGAAAGCACTAAATTTTGTGAAAGCTATTCAATTTTCACTGTTACCTTGATTGAAAACAAATTTAATGGCTTCTCATTAAAATAACATAATTTAATAACACTGTTTTTTTACAATAATTGTTGTAAATTGTTTTAAAATGAGATAAGTTGTACAATATGCGTTTAATAACAATATAAGTAAAATTAATTTAGTGCCAAATTTGTTCATGAATAAACAAAGAAAAACGATCGAGTTGAAATTATAAATATAAAAAAAGATGGACTATGCCCTCTATATAGTAGGGATTTTTCAATTAAATATTATGACATCGACAGAAAACTTCACATACACATAATTTAATTACTGTATATTTAAATTCAAAAATGGTAAAATAGGAGAAACAACTAATTTTTTCAAAAGTCAATAACAAGACCAACTTGTTTTATTATTTAAATAGCTGGTATTACTTGTATCACACTATCAAAAGGCTGACCTTTTTGGAATTTGTCTTCATTTTTGTAGGTTTTCTCTCATGTTATAAGAGAGAAAGTGACAAGCAAATTTGAATGAAATCCACAAACAAAAAATAAATTTGTTTTTGTGTTTTTGATAATATAAGAGGAAACATGATAAAAAATGAGATATCCCATGCCGACATTTTTTATAGGATAAGTATAATATCTAGGTGTCGTTGTCAAGCATTTATTGAATTCTAGTTCAAAAATAAATAAATAAAAAAATAACTAGGGTTGCTCACAAGTCGAGTTGGGTTTGGTTTAGAAGAAATTGAAGTCAAAATTGATTGACTATCTAAATTCGGTTGGGTTTGGATCATATTTAGTAAAAGAAAAATTAGGTAATTGAATTGAACCAACCCGGTGTAAGAATGAGCTGGTTCAGTTCAATTGAGTAGCTGAGTTATGATTTTTTTTTCTAAAAAAACCAATAACAATCCTTAACAATATTAGAAAATTAAAAAAAAAATTGTGGCAACCTGAAACTAACTGCAGTTTAGTCTTCGCAAGTCGCTGCCGCAACCAAAAGATAGAAGAGAAAACATCAACCAGAAAGAGATTTGTGAAATTCTTGAGTGAAATTCCACTCATTTTATCTAATTATATATACACTTTAGAGAGTAAATTAGGTGTGTAATGTACCAGAACATTAATGTAGTATTGGTACTTGTTCTACCTTCATTGCAGAACTGTGGGAATTTACAAGGGCTTACAATATGCTTGGCAATGTGGCTTTCTTCAAGTCATAGTAAAGTGTGATGCCAAAGCTACCATCTCGCCTCTTTCTATGATAAATGCATTTATACTTGTGCATGGCCTATGGCCTTTTGCGAAGGATCCATGAGGTGTCTCTCAGACAATGGCAACTTAGCTTCAATCATACCTTGAAATAAGGCAATGGTTACGCCGACTGGCTCACTAACATATGCTTATCTGGGGATTACGGGTTGGAAGAACTATTTTCTACTCATGCAGACTTGTCTCTGCTAATGCTTGGTGATTGTAGTGGGACCTCCTTTCCCCGTCATTATTGTTTTCATTATTTCTTACACAAGTATTTCGAAACATGGAATAAGAAATAGAATGAAAACAATGTTATACTTTGCAATTATTAGTGAAAACAGGAAACTAGAAACAAAGCAAATGAGCCCTAAAAGAATATACAACTTTAAATATTTATTTAATTTTGATTTTAAGTTATGGTTGGACCAGTGAATCATGAACAGTAACTTCACCAATTTAATGACATCGGTCAAATTTAAAAAAAAAATTAACATTCAGGGTAATATAGAGTCACATTCTCAATTAAAGTTAGTTTTTTGCTAGATTGTTCTTTCTTATTTACTATGTCTTACTTTAAATAAATAGGGTATCATCCTCATTGTATAAAACTGTATGGTTTTCACAATTAATCTTCTTATCCTCTATATAGCTCTTACCTTTTGTGCTCAAAAACTTCTAATTCTTCGATTCAATCAATTCAACTATTGATTTATTGGTTGAATTTGTGACTCGGTGACCTAGTGTACCATCCGAGATGATGACCGATGTGGATACCCCATTTTAACCGGGTATCCCATGTTTTACTTAAATTTAGAGAAATCCAAAAAAATTGAGAAAAATCAAAACCATAAAAATGTCTCAAACTTTGAAGGACAAGAAAGAAAGAATAGAGATTGTTTTTAAGTTTTTTTAAAAAATTTAAAAGAAAATATTAAAAAAAAATCAAAAATCAAAAAAAATATTCTACCCTTCATTTTTTATGAAAATTCAAAAAATCATAAAAAAAATCACAAAAGTATTTCGTTCTTCATGTTCTTCTTTTTTTATTTTATAGTTCCTACATATATATAAGGAAAAAAATCGCAAAAATATATTGACACTTATTTAATTATTTGGTTTTTATTTTGACTTTGACTTTTACATTAAAAGATTTGTTTTGTCTTTTATTTTAGGCTAAAAAGCATTTTTAGTTCCTCAAGTTGTTCCCTTTGGCGAAAATGGTCCCACTAATTTTTTTTAGCAATTTTAGTCTTCATGGTTTTCAAATGTTGCAATTTTCGTCCCTCCACTAAGTTGTTTTCAAAATAAATAACGGGAAATGTATAGGTCGCAAACGGTTCGCCACGTGGCATGCACAGCTGAAACAAAAAATATTAAAATAATATAAATAAGGCTAAAACGCACTTTTACTCCCTCAAGTTTTTTAATTTGACAAAAACCGTCCTTCCATTTTTCTATGAGCGATTTCAGTCCTCATAGTTTTCAAATGTGATAATTTTCACCCCTCCATCAAGTGTTGCAAAAAGACTAACGTGAAACGCATATGTGGCAAACAGTTGGTCACATGGCTCCATGTGGCATGCACAAATGGAACCAAAAATAAAAAAAAAATCAAAATCAATAAGTTATACTATTATTTATTATAAATGTAAAATATAGATAAAGCCATCTTCCTTTGTCACACCCAACGATGCTCGCAGAAGCGACAGAACAATGTCACAAGCTCCATGCATCAGATTCGCACGCAAGATTTGTTCAACCACGCTTGCCGCCGTGTGCTCCAATCGGACCACACCACCAGTCACCACCACCGTAAGTGTCTGTCAGAGCCACCACCCATACCACTGCTTCATTGTGTCCAGAAAGGAAGAAGACAATAAATTTGGGTCATATGGAGAAGAAAACCAAAGTGGCTTATGGCTTAGCTCAAAACGGTTGTGTTTTGGAAGATTTCACAACTTTTTTTTTTGTTTCTTAATACAATAATACACGTTGGAAATTGAATAATGGGTCTATTAGGCAAGTTAACGTGCCACATAGACAACTTAACATAGGTCTATGGAAGAAGACAGACGTGTCCCACGTTGGGAAATTTGAGGGACTATCTAGTAAATCTTTTTTCATGGACTAAATGTGGATCCTTGAAAAATTTCAGGAACCAATTTAGGTCTTTACTCTTTTATTTTTATTATTTTATTTTATTTTGTTCTAACTGTGCATGTCATGTGGAGCCGTGTGGTGAACCGCTTGCCACATGTGCTCTTTACGTTAGTTTTTTTACATAAACTTCATGGAGGGACAAAATTTGGAATGTTTGAAATCTATGTGAACTAAAATTGTTCGGGTAAAAAAAATAGATGGACGATTTTCTCCAAATTAGAAAACTTGAGGAATTAAAAGTGCATTTTGGCCTTAACTTTATTATTTTAATATTTTTTAGTTCCAGCTGTGCATGCCACGTGGAGCAATGTGGCGAACATTTTAACACGTATGCATTTTTTGCTCTTTTTTTTACAGCAACCTAACGGAGGGAAGAAAATTGCAGTGTTTGATTACTACGGGGACTAAAATCGCACAAAAAAAATTGAGGGATCATTTTTGCCCAAGTGAAAAGCTTGACGGACTAAAAGTGTTTTTTAGCTTTATTTTATTGGATCAGAACCACCTACTTTTCCAAGCCAACTATCCTGATTTTTGACCCATGACCCTGGTCCACATTTCCAACCTCTCCTTACTCTTCCCCTAACGAAAACCCTAGCCTCCATAAGATCCTTTTCCCCCAGATCCAAACTATAGTCGCACCTCCTCCTCATCCCATACACCAAATTTGGCCTTTAATATAGCATAATAATAGCAATTTCAGACGCTTATAAAAAAATACCAGTTTCAGGCAAACACGTTTTAAAAAAATGCAAGCAAGTATTTAATTGCACTTCCCTATGAAAGCGGTATTATAGAGAATACCTTTAACAGTATTTATTTACGTCTACGCTATCTTTTACCCTTTTTTAAAAAAGAAAGTGCTTCACCTTCAATAAGATTCTTCATTGAAGCATTGTTAAAGTTGATACCTCTAAAATCACTTCCTCAAAGTAGCGTTATTAAAGCACAGGTAAAGGTTTAATAGCACTTCTTCAGGGAAGCACTATCTTTTTCCTTTTCTTTAAAAAGGCGCTTCACCTAGATCGTGTATCAATTTATATATTCGCAGTCCATGACAATGTTTTCTGCAAGGGTTTCGATCGAACTCAATGACATATCCTTTGTCTCCATTTAAAGAAGGCAACTACGAATTATTCCCTTTTTAGTTTCCAAATTGTAATACTGAAGGAATTTATTATTTAGAATCAAAATTGAGAGATGCAAAGTTAGAGATTTCTATGAGGAATTAATGTCGCGATTCATTTCCATTCTTTTATATGCATTTGAAGAAGGTAAGTATGAATTCTTTCATTTTTGGTTTTCAAATTGTAATACTGATGAAATTTCCTTTTTAATATGTAAATCTAGCTGATATACAAAATCTAAGGTTTCTAATGGGAATATCGCAAGTTTTTTTTCCATTATTTTGCCTGTTTGAAGAAAGTAAGTATAAATTTTTTCCATTTTAGTTTTTGAATCGTGATACTGATGCATTTTTAGCTTGCAAATCTAGCTGATACACCAAATTTGGTTTTCTAAGAGGAATATCGTGATTGTTTTCTATCCGTATGCCTCTGTTAGAAGAAAGTTAGGATAAATTATTTTCTATTTAGTTTTAGAATCATGATTATGATGGAATTTTATTTTTAATCTGTAAATTCAGCTGATACACAAAATCTGAGGGTTTCTAAGAAGAAATATCACAGTGTTTTATAATAATGCAATACAACATCGCAACTTAAGGATTTCTACAGATAATATCCATTTCCTTCATCATCTCTTTCTCAGGCATCACCAAGCTACCCATATCTATTGCATCCTCAAAGTCCACTTTGTCATCATCCAAAACAGACCCACTTGCCATTTCACCCACATTGAGCATCATTGGCATATAGCCACTGTTTCTAGTGATGGTGGGCACATGGGGCTTCGGATTCCTACCAACATCATCGTTCTCCTGACCACAAACCCGAGTACCCCAACCTTTTCCAGCTTCAGCTTCAGTAATTTGCATGATGTAATTCTAAAGCAGTTCTCCCTTTGACTTGGTGCGCTTGTTCTTCAGCCTCTTGGCTTTCAGACACTGCTTGGTGGCGTTCCAATGGTTCTTGATGGTGTTCTCAGCACGACCAGGCAATCTCCTTGCAATTTCTGCCCACTTGTTTCCAACTTCTTGATGAGCTTTAACAAGTATTTTATCCTCATCTTCAGTCCATTTGTCCTTCTACATTGGTAGAAAACAATGTGTGGAAATATGAAATTACACTACATATGTATATGTATGCTAAAAACGAATGATGATTCCATCTTCATATATATAATTGCATTCATACATTTAAGTTATTACATACACATATGATATTTTTACTTAGTTTTTAAACATATATTAGTTAAAAATGATCATGTATAAAATTTGAGACGTGTGAAAAATGTTGTTTACGTTCATATCACTTGATGTATGCATGTTTCGGAGAAAAACTGATAAGAATTGAAATGGAAAAAACCTTAATATTTGGTCGAAGATGGTTTTGCCATCTCTCTCTGCACTGTTTCCCACCACTACCATTCAGGAAATTGGCGACCAAAGACCATTTTTTAAGTCCGAAATGTCTCACCAAATTGATGAGAACCCTGCAAGAATAGAAAAACCAAATTAATAATTAAATGTTCACCACCCACGAACAAATAGGAGAAAACATTAGCAAAGAAGGGATGAATCAAAGGGAATTTTTTTTAGCAAACATCTTTCGAAAAGCCAAAGAATTTAATGAGAAAATCTAACTGGAAATAAAAATCATTATAATAGAGAGAGAGTGGGAGGGAGAGATGGGGAGTGTGTGTGTGTTTAAGAGAGAGAGAGATAATAGGCAAATTGGAAATGTTTGCAATACCCGTCCTCATCTGGAGTCCACTGGCCTTTGATTATCTTGATGTTCTTCGTAATTTTGGCCTTCTTTCTCTGAGCCTTCTTCTTTTGCTCATTGTTTTCAATAGAAAAAACATCTCTCTGATCAGTTCCCCAATGATTATTATTCCCAGTTACATCGATGCTTGAAAGCTCGTCATGGAGCATAGGGTTTACTATCACCGATCCATAAACAAGTGATGTTGGTGATGAAAGAGAGGGACCCAACTGAGGCAATGAATTTGCATCACACTCAATGAGGTAGTAGGGATTGACAAGGTCTCTCATGGAACCATTGGTGTATAGATTACCGGGAGGCGTTGGAATCAGAGAGAAAGGGTTGGTGGAGGAGGAAGGACCCCCCATCACAAAACCAGGGTGATGGTAAGCCCCATTGAGGGGATGATGATGAAAATGGTTAAAATTGTCCTGGTACATTAAGGTGGCGTTATCTTGTGGAGGTGGTACAACAGTAGAGGTTTGTTGCAATGGAACAACGATGGGTAACTCTGACCTTATGATGGGATTTTCCTGCAAGATCCCGGAAAGGTAAGGGAATTTGTCTAGGAAGCTTGGATCAAAATCCATGCGGGCTTAGAGATAGAAAAACTCTAACTGTATAGAGAAAGAGATATGACAGATTTGATGTGTACTAGGAATGGTCTGAACTGACAATGAGTGAAGGGGGTGGGGCTCCAGGCGGTACTTAAGGGCTCTAACATATAATAGAAAAGAAAATAAAAATAGAGAGAGTGAGATTCATGTGACACGTGAGATTTGATGTATTAACATCCAACGGCTCGGATTCATTAGATTCATTTTCTTTGTGACTGTTGAGCGTCCACTCTTGAGTAGCCTAAGGGGTAAAAAAAAATTTAAAAATTTTTTCTCCTATTTTATTTGGTAGTTATCCTATCACCTTTTGTGGTAGTTTTTTTAAAGGGAAAGAAAAGGGAATGATGAGGTTGTTACAAAGTTTTGTATTTTAGTGAAGGTTTGGACAAATTAAGAACACATGAAAGGCATGAGATTGCTTCTGATGATTAAGAACATAGAATCATATTAATTAGAACAATTTTCACTAAAAATAGAGTCTGATATATTTATAAAATTAAAAAAGGATCACACTTTTTATTTGGTATGGGATGCGGAAATGACATTTTTAGGTAATTAGAGAAACCTAAAACTTGTTGTGTGCTTCGTCTTTCTATTTGAGATATTAATATTTTCACACACTTACTCCATCATTTTCTTAAATTTTAATTTCACAAAGATTCCTCATCACAAAGACATCTAAAGGAATGAAAAAAAAATCGTATCCCTACAACAAATTTTATTAATCTTTTTTAATTTAGCAAGTCAAAGTGAAGGAATTGGTTCATTGTACTTAGTAAATAGAACAAGAAAAAAAAATACAATTTTATAAAGAAATTTTCTGACTTTAGTAAATAATTGTTTACCATAAGGTTTTATTAAATTAAACTTGGTTTATTGGAAATAAAACTATGTTGTTTGTGACCACATTCTTTTTATCAGATTTGAAAAAAAAACTCAAAAATTAATATAAGACAAACATCAAGCACGTGAGTTAGAATTTCTATTTTCTGGGTTGAACTCTATTTTAATTGGAACTTTTTTTTTTCTTCCCAACTTCATTGTCATCTCATCGTTGTTTAATCTTACTTCACGTAAATATTTTTTGGTAAAGTATATCTCAAGAGTTTTTTTTTTTGGTAAAGTATACTTCCCTTGTGTTGGCAAATGAAAATTACAATTTGCTTTTATATTTTTTAATAGATAAAATTGGTTTTCCACAAAAAAATTGGAGACTTTTTAAGAAAACAACAAATACTATGTGGTCAAAGAGAAGGTATTGGACCTATTGGTACATAAAGTTCAAAATGGCCATCACCCCTGCTACATTGCACTAACCAAGTATAAAAGAACGATGAGATCATAAATTTCATAGTAATCAATTACAGGTTCTTCGTCTTAAAAGTAAGGGTAAGTTAGTCAATTTAACAGTCAAGTCAGTAACCTTTTGACAATGTGGTTGGAACCTGGAAGTGCAATGTTGAAGCCATGAGTGACTCAAATGTGCTGTATAGTGTGAAGAAAATAAAGAAAGCACTAAATTGTGTGACAGACTATTCAATTTTCACTGTTACCTTTTTTGAAAACAAATTTAATGGCTTCTCATTAAAATAACATAATTTAATAACACTGCTTTTTAAAAATAATTGTTGTAAATTGTTTTAAAATGAGATAAGTTGTACATTATCTGTTTAATAACAATATAAGTAAAATTAATTTAGTGCCAAATTTGTTCATGAAGAAACAGAGAAAAACGATCGAGTTGAAATTATAAATATAAAAAAAGATAGACTATGCCCTCTATATAGTAGGGATTTTTCAATTAAATATTATGGCATCGTCATAAAACTTGACATACACATAATTTAATTACTGTATATTTAAATTCAAAAATGGTAAAATATGAGAAACAACTAACTTTTTCAAAAGTCCATAACAAGACCAACTTGTTTTATTATTTAAATAGCTGGTATTACTCGTATCACACTATCAAAAGGCTGACCTTTTTCGATTGTGTTTGTCTTCTTTTTTGTATGTTTTCTCTTATGTTATAAGAGAGAAAGAGACAAGCAAATTTGAATGAAATCCACAAGAAAAAATAAATTTGTTTTTGTGTTTTTGATAATATAAGAGGAAATATGATAAAAAAAATGAGAATATCCCATGCCGACATTTTTTACAGGATAAGTATAATATCTAGGTTTCGTTGTCAAGCATTTATTGAATTCTAGTTCAAAAATAAATAAATAAAAAACTAACTAGGGTTGCTCACAAGTCAAGTTTGGTTTGGTTTAGAAGAAATTGAAGTCAAAATTGATTGACTATCTAAATTCGGTTGGGTTTGGATCAGATTTAGAAAAGAAAATTTAGGTAATCGAATTGAACCAACCCGGTGTAGGAATGAGCTGGTTCAGTTCAATTGAGTAGCTGAGTTATGATTTTTTTTTTTTCTCTAAAAAAACCAATAACAATCCTTAACAATATTAGAAAATTAAGAAAAAAATTGTGGCAACCTGAAACTAACTGCAGTTTAGACTTCGCAAGTTGCTACCACGACCAAAAGATAGAAGAAAACATCAACTAGAAAGATATTTGTGGAATTCTTGAGTGAAATTCCACTCAGTTTATCTAATTATATATACACTTTACGGAGTAAATTAGGTGTGTAATGTACAAGAACATTAATGTTGTATTGGTACTTGTTCTACCTACATTGCAGAACTGTGGGCATTTACAAGGGCTTACAATATGCTTGGCAATGTGGCTTTCTTCAAGTCATAGTAAAGTGTGATGCTAAAGCTACCATCTCGCCTCTTTCTATGATAAATGCATTTATACATGTGCATGGTCTTTTGCGAAGGATCCATGAGGTTTCTCTCAGACAATGGCAACTTAGCTTCAATCATACCTTGAGAGAAGGCAATGGTTACGCCGACTGGCTCACTAACATATGCTTATCCAGGGATTACGGGTTCGAAGAACTATTTTCTACTCATGCAGACTTGTCTCTGCTAATGCTTGGTGATTGTAGTGGGACCTCCTTTCCCCGTCATTATTGTTTTCATTGTTTCTTGCACAAGTATTTCGAAACAAGGAACAATAAACAGAATGAAAACAATGTTATACTTTGCAATTATTAGTGAAAACAGGAAACTAGAAACAAAGCAAATGAGCCATAAAAGAATATACAACTTCAAATATTTATTTAATTTTGATTTAAAGTTATGGTTGGACGAGTGAATCATGAACAATAACTTCACCAATTTTATGACATCAGTCAAATTTTTTTAAAAAATAAACATTCAGGGTAATATACAGCCATATTCTCAATTATAGTTAGTTTTTTGCTAGATTGTTCTTTCTTATTTACTATGGCTTACTTTAAATAAATAGGGTCTCATCCACATTGTATAAAATTGTATGGTTTTCACAGTTAATCTTCTTATCGTCTATATAGCTCTTACCTTTTGTGCTCAAAAACTTCTAATTCTTTGATTCAATCAATTCAACTATTGATTCATTTGTTGAATTTGTGACTCGGTGACCTAGTGTACCATCCGGGATGATGACCGATGTGAATACCCCATTTTAACCGGGTATCACATCATTTACTTAAATTTAGAGAAATCCAAAAAAGTTGAGAAAAATCAAAACCATAAAAATATCTCAAACTTTGAAGGACAAGAAAGAAAGAATAGATATTGTTTTTAAGTTTTTTTAAAAAATTTAAAAGAAAATAAAAAAATAAATAAAAAAATATTCTACCCTTCATTTTTTTTATGAAAATTCAAAAAATCATAAAAAAAATCACAAAAGTATTTCGTTCTTCATGTTCTTCTTTTTTTAGAACTTCCTATATATATAAGGAAAAAAATCGTAAAAATATATTGGCACTTATTTATTTAGTTTTTATTTTAACATTGACTTTTACATTAAAAGATTTGTTTTGTTTTTTATTTTAGGCTTAAAAGCATTTTTATTTCCTCATGTTGTTCACTTTCACTAGTGCAATAAGTGATTTTTACGTCAGTTAAAATTGATTTTATATGTCAGAATATTGTTTGACGTAAATACAGCTGACGTTAATAGTTAATATTTTAACGTCAGTTGTTTATACAACTGACGTTAAATATAAAACTATTAACGTCAGTTCTTTAACACAACTGACGTTAATGTTGTTCAAACTAACGCCGGTTCAGTTAAGAACGGACGTTACATGTTTTATTTTTAACGCCGGTTTCTAATACAACCGACGTTAATAGTGTATCGGATATTTTATAAAATACTATTAACGCCGATTTGTTTGATACAACCGACGTTAATAGATTTTTTTTAAATTCAGTTTTAAAATATCACTCCCCTCGGCTATCCCTCGCATTCAGGAAATATCCCAAGAATACGTAATATCACACACATTACAGAATTGCAAACACTACCCTTAAATTTCAATATTAACTAAAAGAAAAGAAATATACAAAGGAACAATGGGGGACTTAAAACCAAAACCCATGTATAGGAAAAACATAACTATCTACAAGTATATATATATATATATATATATATATATATATATATATATATATATATATATATATATATATATTTTAGTCTCTAATGTCTAAAAACAAAACTACCAATCTAAGTATATATATATATATATATATATATATATATATATATATATATATATATGTTATTAATTACTTTCTAAAGTCTAACAAAAAAACTATTCATCTAAGTATTGTGGAGGTATCTTGTCAATTCCTTTTTCAGCCACATACTTGAAGGAGAATTCTGCCAAGCGCATCCTCAAGTCTTTAAACTCATCTTTTTGAAGAGGCAATTGGTTGTTAAATTCCTACACACGTTCAAATAATAACAATAACATTAACGCAAGTCATCACCAAAACTATAATATATAATTTAACAAGTTGTTTAAATATTACCTTCTTACATCCATCCGTAATAGATGCGGAGACTATGTTTAGCATATGAAACATCACATAATAGCCGCACGACCACCTGTTAGGTTGAAATCGAGACTACAAACAAAATTAATTTCAATGTCAGTTAAATATACATATAAATTAGTAATTATAATATTAATTATTTGATAAATAAACTACCAAACCTTGAGGATGATCCAATCAGGATTTCCTTTAGCCTTAGAAGTCCTACTTCTCCCGTTGGCGCAACTTATGCTACTCGCCTTCAGCGTGCTATCATAAACAAATAATCATTTCGTAACTTTTACAGTTTAACAGAAATACCAAGCAACATTGGCTACCAACTTGTCACATTTGAGACAATTAACATTGTGCCCAAGTGATATTTCAAGCCTACCTGCAAGCATTGCACATCTTTCAAGTTTGAAATCACTTAGTTTAAGTGATTGCAAATGGCTTGAATCTATTCCAGAGATCCCACCATTTCTACAAAGTCTCTTGCCACTTAGCTTCCCTTCATTGAAAGAGTGTCAAGATCAAGGTGTATAGACTCAAGTCAGTCCCAAAATTCAGAAGATAATTTCTTTGAATTTCAACTCTCTGATTGCCAGGAACTGGATCAGAGTGCCTATAATGATATTGTAGCTGATGCACATCTTAGGATGCTCCAAGATGCACATAGCTCAGTGTTCTTTAGCTTTCCAGGGAATAACATTCCAAATTGGTATCTATATCAGAGCATGGGACGTGTAGTGACAATGGATTGCCCTCTTGATAGGCACAATGGGAGGTTTCGTAGTTTTGCTCCATGTGTCATTTTGACAGCAAATGATAAGATCACAAGATATGATTGCAGAGTTAGCTACAGGTTCAAATTCAGTTCTCAAGATGGCACACACATTCTTCCATTTCATTGTTGGCTAAGATACACCGAGAATGATAGACCCAGATTCAGGGAACATGATCAAACTTTATTGTGGAAATATTACCTGAGTGAATCTGACTGGCTAAGAATCATGAATTTTCATGCCATCAAATTCACCTTTGAGTTTGATGACAATGATAATTATGGTGGTTTCAAGGTGAAAGAGTGTGGAATGTGTCCACTCTATAAACAAGAAGACCTACAAGAAGTAGAACTTGATGGTGGTGGTGCTTGATGAGTGTGATTTCACATCATCTTTGTCTATCATTTTGCATGCATTTTCATGTAGTTTAGGCATATTTTTATTAGATTTTAGGTTAATTTTCCTTTAGAATGGGTAAGGCGGTTTTCGTGCGTTGTTATGCAGAAATCAAGGGTAAAATGCTCAAGATCAACCATGATGAAGTTTGGATGAAGATAGGGCTTTAAAAGTGAAGAAAATGAGCCAAACAGAGCCCATCACGGCCTAGCCGTGATGCCCATCACGGCCATGATCGAGCAAAACTGAAAAGGAACAAAGGCTGAAGTCAGAGTCTGTCACGGCCTGGCCGTGATATCCATCACGGCCGTGATCCAAAACCACCACAAGTCAGAGCACATCACGGCCTAGCCGTGATGAAGATCACAGGCCATGAAAAGGGAGCTCGCGACGCGAAAGAGGACTCGCCACGCGAAAGTCCTGAATTTTCCAGAATTGCCAGAAACAGAGACCGTCACGGCCTGCCCGTGATGGCCATCACGGCCGTGACGCGCACTATCTGGATCATCCATAACAACTAGGACTCTAGGCATAGATATCTCTTCTCCTCTCCTCCTCTCTTTTCTGAATATTTGTATTTTCATTATGTTTTCAACCCAGCTTGTCATCTCCATGGCAAGACTGGAGTAGTAGCTTAGTTTCTAGGGATTGGGGCTCTGCCCAAGTTTTGTTTACGATGTTGAATTTGATGTAATATCTTTGTAATTACGATTTTGCTTTAGATCTGATTTCTAGTGTTTTAATCAATCGTAAATTCGGCGACCGCTTATTTGCGTGACGTAGACGTTCTAAGGAGGAACCTAGCGGTGAACTTAGGATTTCTAGGGTGTTTCACTCGTAAAGCCCGGCGGTCGCTTATCTGCGAGGTGTGGATATTCTAAGGAGGAACCTAGCGGTGAACTTAGGTTATTTGTATGGCTTAGACATTCTAAGGAGGAAACTAGCGGTGAACTTAGGTGTCGGATCTATAGAAGTCAGACTTGGGACTGAAATCATGAGAGTTAGAAGCCGTCCCTCGAGGAGCAACGAGTTGTCACGGAACGCAAAGGGTCCAATCTGGGATCGACTTCCACGAGAGTAGGGGTCGGGTCAATTGGGCACGACTTTTGTAACCCGAGAAGGAGCTTAAGCTATCAGAGGATAAACTCGCCTTCAAGGCAATTTCGCTAATCATCAAGGGTAATCGACTTAGCAACGTAAACAATCTTGTTGGTAACCTAAATCCCTAGGAATCCATTTAGATCTGAAAAACTAAAAAGATTTGTTTTCTGTTTTAATTGATTCTGTTTTATCTCTTAAATTCAAATTCAAAAACCATTTCAAAAATATAAAAATATCCTTTAAAACAGTCCAGATTCACACAATTCGAAATTAATTGCGATTCGGGAACACAGTCTCTGTGGGTTCGATATCTTTTATTACTTGACGGCAGTCCGGTACACTTGCCGGAATAGTAGAGCGCGGCGCGCAACGCGCGTTGCACGACATCAAGTTTTTGGCGCCGTTGATCGAGCAAAACTGAAAAGGAACAAAGGCTGAAGTCAGAGTCTGTCACGACCGTGATCCAAAACCACCACAAGTCAGAGCACATCACGGCCTAGCCGTGATGAAAATCACAGGCCATGAAAAGGGAGCTCGCGACGCGAAAGAGGACTCGCCACGCGAAAGTCCTGAATTTTCCAGAATTGCCAGAAACAGAGACCGTCACGGCCTGCCCGTGATGGCCATCACGGCCGTGACGCACATTACTTGGATCAGAAGCAACCGAAATAGATCAGATTTTGAGTTAGATTGGGACTCTAACTTCCCAATTCTATAAATAAGGACCATGGCAGAGGCAGTAGGACACATCGGGAGATCATCCATAACAACTAGGACTCTAGGCATAGATCTCTCTTCTCCTCTCCTCCTCTCTTCTCTGATTTTTTTGTATTTTCATGATGTTGTCAACCCAGCTTGTCATCTCCATGGCAAGACTGGAGTAGTAGCTTAGTTTCTAGGGATTGGGGCTCTTCCCAAGTTTTGTTTATGATGTTGAATTTGATGTAATATCTTTGTAATTAAAAAAAAACTTAGGCATGCTATCACTTAAGAGCTTATTGAATATGCCTATCACTTGGATTAGCTTCTAGGGTTCTTGGTTCACTATCCATGCTTTGATTGATTTATCTTATGGCCTGAGTAATCGATTGAGGACAAGCCAAAAACTTGATGTCGTGCGACGCGCGTTGCGCGCCGCGCTCTGCGATTCCGGCAAGTGTACCGGACTGCCGACAAGTAATAAAAGATATCGAACCCACAGAGACTGTGTTCCCGAATCGCAATTAATTTCGAATTGTGTGAATCTGGACTGTTTTAAAGGATATTTTTATATTTTTGTAATGGTTTTTGAATTTGAATTTAAGAGATAAAACAGAATCAAACAAATCAGAAAACAAATCTTTTTGGTTTTTCAGATTTAGATGGATTCCTAGGGATTTAGGTTACCAACAAGATCGTTTACGTTGCTAAGTCGATTACCCTTGATGATTAGCGAAATTGCCTTGAAGGCGAGTTTATCCTCTGATAGCTTAAGCTCCCTCTCGGGTTACAAAAGCCGTGCCCAATTGACCCGACCCCTACTCTCGTGGTAGTCGATCCCAGATTGGACCCTTTGCGTTTCGTGACAACTCGTTGTTCCTCGAGGGACGGCTTCTAACTCTCGTGATTTCAGTCCCAAGTCTGACTTCTATAGATCCGACACCTAAGTTCACCGCTAGGTTCCTCCTTAGAATGTCTAAGCCATACAAATAACCTAAGTTCACCGCTAGGTTCCTCCTTAGAATATCCACACCTCGCAGATAAGCGACCGCCGGGCTTTACGAGTGAAACACCCTAGAAATCCTAAGTTCACCGCTAGGTTCCTCCTTAGAACGTCTACGTCACGCAAATAAGCGGTCGCCGAATTTACGATTGATTAAAACACTAGAAATCAGATCTAAAGCAAAATCGTAATTACAAAGATATTACATCAAATTCAACATCGTAAACAAAACTTGGGCAGAGCCCCAATCCCTAGAAACTAAGCTACTACTCCAGTCTTGCCATGGAGATGACAAGCTGGGTTGACAACATCATGAAAATACAAAAAAATCAGAGAAGAGAGGAGGAGAGGAGAAGAGAGATCTATGCCTAGAGTCCTAGTTGTTATGGATGATCTCCCGATGTGTCCTACTGCCTCTGCCATGGTCCTTATTTATAGAATTGGGAAGTTAGAGTCCCAATCTAACTCAAAATCTGATCTATTTCGGTTGCTTCTGATCCAAGTAATGCGCGTCCATCACGGGCAGGCCGTGACGGTCTCTATTTCTGGCAATTCTGGAAAATTCAGGACTTTCGCGTGGCGAGTCCTCTTTCGCGTCGCGAGCTCCCTTTTCATGGCCTGTGATCTTCATCACGGCTAGGCCGTGATGTGCTCTGACTTGTGGTGGTTTTAGATCACGACCGTGATGGATATCACGGCCAGGCCGTGACAGACTCTGACTTCAGCCTTTGTTCCTTTTCAGTTTTGCTCGATCATGGCCGTGATGGGCATCATGGCTAGGCCGTGATGGGCTCTGTTTGGCTCATTTTCTTCACTTTTAAAGCCCTATCTTCATCCAAACTTCATCATGGTTGATCTTGATCATTTTACCCTTGATTTCTGCAAAACAACACACGAAAACCGCCTTACCCATTCCAAAGGAAAATTAACCTAAAATCTAATAAAAATATGCCTAAACTACATGAAAATGCATGCAAAATGATAGACAAAGATGATGTGAAATCACACTCATCAAATCACCCCAAGCTTAAAACCTTGCTTGTCCTCAAGCAATTACTCAGGCCATAAGATAAATCAATCAAAGCATGGATAGTGAACCAAGAACCCTAGAAGCTAATCCAAGTGATAGGCATATTCAATAAGCACTTAAGAGACAATCAATTTCAAGTCCAATTAGAAGCTTAGGTTTTTCAAGTTCATATCCTCACTGATTTGGGCACTCATCTCACCTCACTCAAGTGTTTTAGGGTTTATGACAATTCACTCAGTTTCCTCAAGGAAAGCACTTTACCATAGGCTTGACTATTAACCAAATCTCTACTTTATTAATGAAAACACATGAGAATCAAGAGGTCTTTCACTTTGGTTGTAACGTGGCCATGGGATTAAATGTTAGGTGGGGAAATCAAGAAAAGGAAATATTCGAGAAGGCTAAACAAATTATCAAACGTTGCAAAGCATGACACCTTCTAAAATACCTTTTTGGGCTTTTATTCATTTTTCCACCTTTCTTTCTTTTTCTTTTTGTCTCTATTTCTCACTTTCTTTTGTCATCCCCTTCTCCATTTTTTTTTTTGTGTTTATTTTATTTTATTCATTTGGAGAAGGGGAGATTTTTTTTGGCTCAAGAGAAATATTTTCTAATTTTGTTTTCATCCCAAACTTTTTCAAACTACCATTTTACCCTTTTGCAATACTTTAAAAGGTGCCATACCTAGCATTATTCATCAAGACATTTCATGGTACCAAGAAAAGTATTTTAATCTTTAGGCTCAAAATTGGGCAACTAAGGGGTAGCATTTAATCAATCAAAGCTCAGAAGGCCGGAAAAATTCCTAGTGCCTCAATCATTTTCAAAAGTGTTTTAAAAAATTTTCAAGTTTCAAAATGGTTTCAAGTCAAGTTCTAGAAAATACAGTCCAAGAGGAATTAAAACACTCTATCACAAGAAATGGGGTAGATTTAGTGAGTACCCCTTTTTGGCTCAAAATCTTACATTTAGTAGTTCAAAAATCAGTGAGAAACACAAATCTAAGGAACCACATGCTAATTATTAACTATCAAAAGATTATCTCAAGAATTTTTATTTTTAGCCATGTCACAAGGATAATGAAAAATTGGGTTCTAAATTCACTATCTCAATTCATTTGGCACCAAGTTCTTACATTTGGATGCAAGTTCTAAGTGAGGGGCAATCTAGAGAATGTGATCATACCAAACTATGCCTATGTGAATGCAATATGAATGCAACAATGCAAATGCAAATGCAAAAATGCAAAAATTGGAACAACTTACCGAGTCGGTAGCGGGTGTTGGCTCACATTCCAGTCAAAACTTGGGTGGAAATTTCTTCACGGCCATGAGGCTCATCACGGGCATGCCGTGATCGTTTCTGGTCCTCAGGAGTTGCCCTGGCACGGCCGTGATCTACATCCCGGCTAGGCCGTGATGCTCTCTGATCTTGGCATCCTACTCATCACGCCCGTGATGTGTATCACGGCTAGTCCGTGATCCTTTCTGTGCTCTTGTATTAGTTCATCACGGCCGTGACCACTGTCACGGCCAGGGCGTGATGGCTTCTGACTTTATTTTTCCCTTCTCTTCTTCCCTTTCTCAACCTGAAAACACTAGACAAACCTATTAATGATATTTTTGCCTCTTGATCTTCTCAAATTATTCAAGAGGTGAATTCAAAAACAAAAGGAAAAGGGAAAGAAAACTTGGGTTGCCTCCCAAGAAGCGCTTATTTATGGTCTTAAGCTTGACCATACTTCCTTCAATCAACCGGGGTCGACTGGGCGTAGAAGTGCAAGAACACTACTCTTCCATGGAACTCCTTCAAAAAACCGTTTCTGCTCATACGGCCAATAATGCTTCCGCTTCGCTCTTTTCTCTCGGAGCTTCCTGACCTTCCTTCCTCCCGGCGGAAGTTTTGTTTCTGCATGGACAGCAACTCCAATTCCATCACTGCTGGGTGCATCATTATCCATGCATATCTTCGGAGTTGCTTCCCTGTTGAGCTCCTCTTTTACCACTAGAGTCGTTAAATCGATCCTGCACACATGGCTCTCAAAAGGAGGGGTGTTATATGAGTTAGTCAAATGAAAATCGACCCTACCTTCCTCTACATTCAGAGAGAGTTTACCATTCCTTACGTCTATCACTGCCCCAGCGGTGGCCAAGAATGGCCTTCCTAAAATGATGGGGAATTCAGAATTCCCTTTCATGTCCAATACCAGGAAGTCGGTAGGGATGAAGAATTTCCCTACCTTTACAGGAACATTCTCTAGTATGCCTAGAGGAGTCCTAGTTGAGCCATCGGCAAATTGTAAGGAGAATTTGAATGGTCTCAACTCTTTACTTTCCAACCTTTCGATGATAGTGAGGGGCATCAAGCTCGCACTAGCCCCTAGGTCACATAAGGCTTGGTCGATTTGCACCTGTTCGATCGAGCAAGAGATGGAGAAACTACCTGGGTCTTTCAGTTTAGTAGGCATTTTAGTCTCTACATCTACTTGCTTTTTCCTGACCAACCTTTGTGGGAAAGGTATCGGGGGTTGGTACGGTGGTGGAGGGACATACTTGGTTCGGCTCTTCCTTTTCGCTCGTGTCCTCCTCCGGTTCCACCTCCATTTCAGCTACCCCCACCCCAAGCTTATCATCCCTTAAGTGTATGGCATTGCAATGCTCATTGGGATTTGCTTCGGGTTGCCCCGGGAATGTACCCTTAGGTCTCGAGTACGTGCTGGCTTGTTGGGCAATTTGGGTTTCTAGCATCTTGTTATGAGTTGCTAAGTTGTCTACCTTAGACGCTAGTTCCTTTATTGCCTCACTCACTGCCCTTCCTTGTTGTCTAAACTCCTCATTCTGTTTTGTCTGAGTTTCAACAAAACTTTCAAATAAAGTCTCGAGTTTAGATCTTTGTACCTGAGGATACCCCGGTGCTGCTCTCTTATTACCCTGGCCCTCTTGGAACTCATGGTCGAGCGTATTGCTGTAGTTGCTGTAGGAGAGGTAAGGCTTGTTCTTCCTTTGGTTGTAGGGATTTGGGGGAGCATAGTTGGGCAGCTTCAGGTTAGTGTCGTAGAAGTTGTGACAAGAGTTCACTTGTTCACCCGAAGCGCCGGATCCATGTGGGCATTCCATCATGTCATGTCCCAGCATTCCACAAATCTCACAAACAAGGTTAGTAGCACCTAATGCACTCACATTAGCTCTTTCAAGCCGATCAAAACGTTTATTAAGTGAGTCTATCTTTGACATGATAAGATCAGTGCTATTTACCTCGAACTTACCCCCCGAAATCTTGTTCGGGTTATTACCTCTTTCGGAACCCCATTGGTGGTAGTTGGTGGCGACATTTTCGATGATGTTGAATGCCTCAGTCAGAGGCCTATTCATAAATGCTCCACCGGCTGCAGAATCTAGTGACACCTTCGAAGAGTAATCCAATCCGTTATAGATGGTGTGCACTAGTAACCACCTCTCGAGTCCGTGATGTGGGCACGACTCCAGCAGCCCCTTGTATCGATCCCAAGCTTCTGATAAGGATTCTCCGTCTTTCTGGAAGAAGCCGGTGATCTGGGTTCTTATGTAGGCCGTCTTGGATGGAGGGAAGAATTTCTCCAAGAACGCCTGCTCCAGTTGGTCCCAATTAGACAAGGTGTTAGCGGGAATTTGCTTAAGCCAGACCTTCGCCTTTCCAGTGAGAGATGAGGGGAACAGTCTCAAATGGACAACATTGACCGAGGCTCCATTAATCCTGATTGCATCGGTGAACTCTAAGAATGTCTCTATGTGATCGGTCGGGTCCTCCGAAGGCAATCCTCCGAATTGATGTTGCCTAATCATGTTGATTAGCATGGGCGGTATAGTGTAGTTCTCTGCCTCAATCTCTGGCCTTGCAATCCCAATTCGCAAGCCTCTCGCATTTGGGGCTGCGTAGTCCTTCAAAGGTTTTGTATCCGGGAGATTCGCCATGAGTGGAATGGGAATCAACCTTTCTCCCTCTCTTTGTAGTCTTCTACGTCTGTGGAAGGTCCTCTCGATCTCCGGATCAACTTCACCAAGGCTCCCAAGACTTAGGGATCTTTGCATATAACACACAGAGAGGTGGATACAATAGAAGGAAAAGAAATTTTTGAATTTTTTTTTTGAAATTAAAAATCAAATAAAAAGAAAATTTCCAGAAAAATCAATTTAAAAACTAATTGAAATTCGAAAAGGCACAGTCCCCGGCAACGACACCAAAAACTTGATGTCGTGCGACGCGCGTTGCGCGCCGCGCTCTGCGATTCCGGCAAGTGTACCGGACTGACGTCGAGTAATAAAAGATATCGAACCCACAGAGACTGTGTTCCCGAATCGCAATTAATTTCGAATTGTGTGAATCTGGACTGTTTTAAAGGATATTTTTATATTTTTGAAATGGTTTTTGAATTTGAATTTAAGAGATAAAACAGAATCAAACAAAACAGAAAACATATCTTTTTGGTTTTTCAGATTTAGATGGATTCCTAGGGATTTAGGTTACCAACAAGATCATTTACATTGCTAAGTCGATTACCCTTGATGATTAGAGAAATTGCCATGAAGGCGAGTTTATCCTCTGATAGCTTAAGCTCCCTCTCGGGTTATAGAAGCCGTGCCCAATTGACCCGACCCCTACTCTCGTGGTAGTCGATCCCAGATTGGACCCTTTGCGTTTTGTGACAACTCGTTGCTCCTCGAGGGACGGCTTCTAACTCTCGTGATTTCAGTCCCAAGTCTGACTTCTATAGATCCGACACCTAAGTTCACCGCTAGGTTCCTCCTTAGAATGTCTAAGCCATACAAATAACCTAAGTTCACCGCTAGGTTCCTCCTTAGAATATCCACACCTCGCAGATAAGTGACCGCCGGGCTTTACGAGTGAAACACCCTAGAAATCCTAAGTTCACCGCTAGGTTCCTCCTTAGAACGTCTACGTCACGCAAATAAGCGGTCGCCGAATTTACGATTGATTAAAACACTAGAAATCAGATCTAAAGCAAAATCGTAATTACAAAGATATTACATCAAATTCAACATCGTAAACAAAACTTGGGCAGAGCCCCAATCCCTAGAAACTAAGCTACTACTCCAGTCTTGCCATGGAGATGACAAGCTGGGTTGACAACATCATGAAAATACAAAAAAATCAGAGAAGAGAGGAGGAGAGGAGAAGAGAGATCTATGCCTAGAGTCCTAGTTGTTATGGATGATCTCCCGATGTGTCCTACTGCCTCTGCCATGGTCCTTATTTATAGAATTGGGAAGTTAGAGTCCCAATCTAACTCAAAATCTGATCTATTTCGGTTGCTTCTGATCCAAGTAATGCGCGTCACGGCCATGATGGCCATCACGGGCAGGCCGTGACGGTCTCTGTTTCTGGCAATTCTGGAAAATTCAGGACTTTCGCGTGGCGAGTCCTCTTTCGCGTCGCGAGCTCCCTTTTCATGGCTTGTGATCTTCATCACGGCTAGGCCGTGATGTGCTCTGACTTGTGGTGGTTTTGGATCACGGCCGTGATGGATATCACGGCCAGGCCATGACAGACTCTGACTTCAGCCTTTGTTCCTTTTCAGTTTTGCTCGATCATGGCCGTGATGGGCATCACGGCTAGGCCGTGATGGGCTCTGTTTGGCTCATTTTCTTCACTTTTAAAGCCCTATCTTCATCCAAACTTCATCATGGTTGATCTTGAGCATTTTACCCTTGATTTCTGCAAAATAACACATGAAAACCGCCTTACCCATTCCAAAGGAAAATTAACCTAAAATCTAATAAAAATATGCCTAAACTACATGAAAATGCATGCAAAATGATAGACAAAGATGATGTGAAATCACACTCACCCCAAGCTTAAAACCTTGCTTGTCCTCAAGCAATTACTTAGGCCATAAGATAAATCAATCAAAGCATGGATAGTAGACCAAGAACCCTAGAAGCTAATCCAAGTGATAGGCATATTCAATAAGCACTTAAGAGACAATCAATTTCAAGTCCAATTAGAAGCTTAGGTTTTTCAAGTTCATATCCTCACTAATTTTGGCACTCATCTCACCTCACTCAAGTGTTTTAGGGTTTATGACAATTCACTCAATTTCCTCAAGGAAAGCACTTTACCATAGGCTTGACTATTAACCAAATCTCTACTTTATTAATGAAAACACATGAGAATCAAGAGGTCTTTCACTTTGGTTGTAACGTGGCCATGGGATTAAATGTTAGGTGGGGAAATCAAGAAAAGGAAATATTCGAGAAGGCTAAACAAATTATCAAACGTTGCAAAGCATGACACCTTCTAAAATACCTTTTTGGGCTTTTATTCATTTTTCCACCTTTCTTTCTTTTTCTTTTTGTCTCTATTTCTCACTTTCTTTTGTCATCCCCTTCTCCATTTTTTTTTGTGTTTATTTTATTTTATTCATTTGGAGAAGGGGAGATTTTTTTTGGCTCAAGAGAAATATTTTCTAATTTTGTTTTCATCCCAAACTTTTTCAAACTACCATTTTACCCTTTTGCAATACTTTAAAAGGTGCCATACCTAGCATTATTCATCAAGACATTTCATGGTACCAAGAAAAGTATTTTAATCTTTAGGCTCAAAATTGGGCAACTAAGGGGTAGCATTTAATCAATCAAAGCTCAGAAGGCCGGAAAAATTCCTAGTGCCTCAATCATTTTCAAAAGTGTTTTAAAAAATTTTTAAGTTTCAAAACGGTTTCAAGTCAAGTTCTAGAAAATACAGTCCAAGAGGAATTACAACACTCTATCACAAGAAATGGGGTAGATTTAGTGAATACCCCTTTTGGCTAAAAATCTTACATTTAGTAGTTCAAAAATCAGTGAGAAACACAAATCTAAGGAACCACATGTTAATCATCAACTATCAAAAGATTATCTCAAGAAATTTTATTTTTAGCCATATCACAAGAATAATGAAAAATTGGGTTCAAAGATTCACTATCTCAATTCATTTGGCTCCAAGTTCTCACAATTGGATGCATATTCTAAGTGAGGGGCAATCTAAAGAATGTGATCATACCAAACTATGCCTATGAGAATGCAATATGAATGCAACAATGCAAATGCAAAAATAAATACCCCTACCCCAAGCTTGATTACTTACATTGTCTCCAATGTAAATAATCAAGTCGGAGAGAGGAGAAAAATGGAACTACTTACCGAATCGGTAGCGGGTGTTGGCTCACATTCCAGTCAAAACTTGGGTGAAGATAGTGTCACGGCCGTGAGGCTTATCACGGGCAGGCCGTGATCGTTTTTGGTCCTTAGGAGTTGCCCTGTCACGGCCGTGATCTACATCACGGCTAGGCCGTGATGCTTTCTGGCTTCGTTTTTCTCTGCTCTTCTTCCCTTCTCAACCTGAAAACACTAGATAAACCTATTAATGATATTTTTGCCTCTTGATCTTCTCAAATTATTCAAGAGGTGAATTCAAAAACAAAAGGAAAAGGGAAAGAAAACTTGGGTTGCCTCCCAAGAAGCGCTTATTTATGGTCTTAAGCTTGACCATACTTCCTTCAATCAACCGGGGTCGACTGGGCGTAGAAGTGCAAGAACACTTCTCTCCCATGGAACTCCTTCAAAAAACCGTTTCTGCTCATACGGCCAATAATGCTTCCGCTTCGCTCTTTTCTCTCGGAGCTTCCTGACCTTCCTTCCTCCCGGCGGAAGTTTTGTTTCTGCATGGACAGCAACTCCAATTCCATCACTACTGGGTGCATCATTAGCCATGCATATCTTCGGAGTTGCTTCCCTGTTGAGCTCTACTTTTACCACTGGAGACGTTAAATCGATCCTGCACACATGGCTCTCAAAAGGAGGGGTGTTATATGAGTTAGTCAAATGAAAATCGACCCTACCTTCCTCTACATTCAGAGAGAGTTTACCATTGCTTACGTCTATCACTGCCCCAGCGGTGGCCAAGAATGGCCTTCCTAAAATGATGGGGAATTCAGAATTCCCTTTCATGTCCAATACCAGGAAGTCGGTAGAGATGAAGAATTTCCCTACCTTAACAGGAACATTCTCTAGTATGCCTAGAGGAGTCCTAGTTGAGCCGTCCGCAAATTGTAAGGAGAATTTGAATGGTCTCAACTCTTTCGTTCCCAGTCTTTCCAAGATAGTGAGCGGCATCAAGCTCACACTAGCCCCTAAGTCACATAAGGCTTGGTCGATTTGCACTTGTTCAATTGAGCAAGCGATAGAGAAACTACCTGGGTCTTTCAGTTTAGGAGGCATATTAGGTTTGTTCATGACATTTGGCTCCTCAGTTAAGCTCTTAGTTTCTACTTCCACTTGCTTTCTCTTGACCAACCTTTGTGGGAAAGGTATCGGGGGTTGGTACGGTGGTGGAGGGACATACTTTGGTTCCGGCTCTTCATCTACACTCATGTCCTCCACTGGTTCCCCGTCCATTTCAATTACCCCCACCCCAAGCTTATCATCCCTTAAGTGTATGGCATTACAATGTTCATTGGGATTTGCTTCGGGTTGACCTGGGAACGTACCCTTAGGTCTAGTGTATGTGATGGCTTGTTGGGCAATCTGGGTTTCTAGCATCTTGCTATAGATTGCTAAGTTGTCTACCTTAGACGCTAGCTCCTTTATTGCCTCGTTCACTGCCCTTCCTTGTTGTCTAAACTCCTCATTCTGTTTTGTCTGAGTTTCGACAAAACTTTCCAATAAAGTCTCGAGTTTAGGTCTCTGTACCTGAGGATACCCCGGTGTGGCTCTCTTATTACCTTGGCCCTCTTGGAACTCATGGTTGAGCGTGTTGCTGTAGTTTCCGTAGGAGAGGTAAGGGTTGTTCTTCCTTTGGTTGTAGGGATTTGGGGGAGCATAGTTGGGCAGCTTCGGGTTAGTGTCGTAGAAGTTGTGACAAAAGTTCACTTGTTCACCCGAAGCGCCGGATCCATGTGGGCATTCCATCATGTCATGTCCCTGCATTCCACAAATCTCACAAACAAGGTTAGTAGCACCTAATGCACTCACATTAGCTCTTTCAAGCCGATCAAAACATTTATTAAGTGAGTCTATCTTTGACATGATAAGATCAGTGCTATTTACCTCGAACTTACCCCCCGAAATCTTGTTCCGGTTATTACCTCTTTCGGAACCCCATTGGTGGTAGTTGGTGGCGACATTCTCAATGATGTTGAATGCCTCAGTCAGAGGCCTATTCATAAACGCTCCACCGGCTGCAGAATCTAGTGACACCTTCGAAGAGTAATCCAATCCGTTATAGAAGGTGTGCACTAGTAACCAACTCTCGAGTCCGTGATGTGGGCACGACTCTAGCAGTCCCTTGTAGCGATCCCAAGCTTCTGATAATGATTCTCCGTCTTTCTGAAAGAAGCCGGTGATCTGGGTCCGTATGTAGGCCGTCTTGGATGGAGGGAAGAATTTCTCCAAGAACGCCTGCTCCAGTTGGTCCCAAGTAGACAAGGTATTAGCGGGAATTTGCTTAAGACAGGCCTTCGCCTTTCCAATGAGAGATGAGGGGAACAATCTTAAACGCACAACATCGACTGAGGCTCCATGAATCCGGATTGCATCGGTGAACTCTAAGAATGTCTCTATGTGATCGGTTGGGTCCTCCGAAGGCAATCCTCCGAATTGATGTTGCCTCATCATGTTGATTAGCATGGGAGGTATAGTGTAGTTCTCCGCCTCAATCTCTGGCCTCGCAATCCCTGTTCGCAAGCCTCTCGCATTTGGGGCTGCGTAGTCCTTCAAAGGTTTCGTATCCGGTTGATTCGCCATGAGTGGAATGGGACTCAACCTTTCTCCCTCTCTTTGTAGTCTCCTACGTCTGTGGAAGGTCCTCTCGATCTCCGAATCAACTTCACCAAGGCTCCCAAGACTTAGCGATCTTTGCATAAACACACAGAGATGGATACAATAGAAGGAAAAGAATATTTTTGAATTTTTTTTTATCAGAAATAAAAACTAATTAGAAAGTAAATAAAATAAAATAAAAGGTCCAGAAAAATCAATTTCAAAATCAATTGAAATTCGAAAAGGCACAGTCCCCGCAACGGTGCCAAAAACTTGATGTCGTGCGACGCGCGTTGCGCGCCGTGCTCTGCGATTCCGGCAAGTGTACCAGACTGCCGTCAAGTAATAAAAGATATCGAACCCACAGAGACTGTGTTCCCGAATCGCAATTAATTTCGAATTGTGTGAATCTGGACTGTTTTAAAGGATATTTTTATATTTTTGAAATGGTTTTCGAATTTGAATTTAAGAGATAAAACAGAATCAATTAAAACAGAAAACAAATCTTTTTAGTTTTTCAGATCTAAATGGATTCCTAGGGATTTAGGTTACCAACAAGATCGTTTACGTTGCTAAGTCGATTACCCTTGATGATTAGCGAAATTGCCTTGAAGGCGAGTTTATCCTTTGATAGCTTAAGCTCCCTCTCGGGTTACAAAAGCCGTGCCCAATTGAGCATTTTACCCTTGATTTCTGCAAAACAACACACGAAAACCGCCTTACCCATTCCAAAGGAAAATTAACCTAAAATCTAATAAAAATATGCCTAAACTACATGAAAATGCATGCAAAATGATAGACAAAGATGATGTGAAATCACACTCATCAGTGCTACTGCTGCTGATGCCTCATTTCCAACTGTAAAGAAAAAGAGGATAGAGTGATAAACCAATCACAGGATGTGATAAAAGAGCCATCTAATTGGAAGCAATTTTGGCACTATCTCTAGCTAGACACCTGTGGGATTGACTCAAATCTTATTGATAATTTGTTATTTTGTTGGTAGAATTTTAATTTTTAAGCTATAATTATTACCAAGATAATAATAGAGTTTGTGATAATATTTGTTCTTCAGTAGGAAACTATGAAAGTTCTTATCTTGATAAGGGTTCCGTTTATGGTGCACACCATGTGACTAACTGCCTAAAACAAATTTTCCACGGTAATCTCACATCATTCTTCTCATCAAGCAGGCAACAACACATATTAGGACTATTGCTATATCTAGTACTATAACCACTCAGCCGTATGAATCGATCAAGAGAGCATGATATATACAAGCAAGGCGTTTAAAAATTATTTCAAATTTACACCATTTTCAGGTTTCTTAAGACAGAAAAGAAATAAGCAGATGAAGATAAATTAACAAAACATAATTCCAATGAGCAATATATTGTTGATGTCACATGCTACAAGCAACTCTAAATTTCTTCCCATTTTGAAATAGGTCATGATAGCAGAAGAAAAACAAGAGAAAACACAAAACCCACGACCAGAAATAGAGACATTCCAAACAACTCAAACTCACAGTTTCAAGTTTCAACTACAGAGACTACAGTTTCAACATACACTCAAAACCAAAAATAAAAAAATGTGCCCTAAAGACTCACCAGAAATAGGTGCTCGCGTGGTGGTGGGGAGGGGAGCTCGAGTGATGGCCAACGTTCGATGTGGTTACTGAGAGCATAGGGACAAGGAGAGTTAGTGCGCGGGAAGGGGAAAGAGAGATCTCAAGTTATTGCAAAGAATGAGCGGGAAAGACAGAGTTAGGGTTAAGAGTGTACCTCACGGTGGTGGCGAAGAAGCCCTCGCGGTGGTTGCGGTGGAGATGAGCTCGCGATTAGGGCAAAGTGAGAGTGAGAGTGAGAGTGAGAGTGAGAGTGAGAGTGAGAGTGTGAGTGAGCGTGAACGTGATAAAAAGAGAAGAACAGAGACGTACAAAGCGAAGTGAAGAAGGCGCTCGGGTGTAATCGTTATAATCAAAAATAAAACAACAGTTTACGTCAGTTGTTTAATACAACTGACGTTAGAAGTCATTGTTTAATGTCAGTTGTATTAAACAACTGACGTTAAAAATAAATATTTTTTATTTTAAAAACATTCATTCCTTTGACTATTGTGCTACTTACCCATGCACCTTGTAACTTAATCCTCTTAATGAACATTAAGTTTATAGATCAGTTTTGAAGAAAATCAGGTAGTCTCTCTTCTCTATATAAAGTATCATTCTTATGTATCAGTCTGTAATACACCCTCTTATTTTCCTCTATATTTCGTGCGTTTTCTATTCCTTCACAATATGGCTCTATCATATTTGAGACTTTTGTTATTTCTTCCTATACCTAGACTTAAAGGTTTCTGTCTTAATGGTCAAAAACTTTTGAGGTTGAGTAAATCACATAACATGGATGGTAAGGTTGAGTGAATCACATAATGCGATTCCATCACTTTATTTCATCCCCTTCATCCCTTTCACTCCGCTTTGGCAGCAAGTGATTGTGGATTCAGATGGAGCATCAAGGACTTCAAATGAGGGAGGGGATGCATCCATTGGAGTTTCTGAGGATGGGACTGAGAAGAAAATGATGTTGAAGCAGAAATTTTTTTATATTTTAGGGCTATGTTGCAGAAATTTTTTATCTTTTAATCATGTAATTGTAACTTGTGAATCGCTTCAATGAGATACGATTTGATTATACATATAACTTGTTTTATGTTAAGTGTTTATTTATTTTAATTTGCACAAGAATTTGTTTACTAATTCAAGCTAATTAATTAAGATTAAAAATAAACTTTTTTTAAAAAAAGATTAGAAATAAACTGCACTATATATGGAGTGATCTGCGTTAAGAGTGACAACAGGGAGATGACAACGAAAGAAAGATAGGAATGAGTTTCACATAGGAATATAGGATTATTTACATCAGTTATTTATTTAACTGAAGTAAAAAATCACACTTTTAACTCAGTTGTATAAACAACTGACGTTAAAAGTGTTAATAATTCTTGCAAATCACTTTTAACGTCAGTTCATTACACAACTGATGCAAATAGTGATTTAATATTTACAAAACTGCCACCGCCTCATTTTTAACGTCAAACATATGGTCAAACTGACGTAAAACGTTCTCGTATATTACATTATTTCCACTAGAGTTTGGCGAAAATGGTCCCACTAATTTTTTTTGAGCGATTTTAGTCTTCGTGGTTTTCAAATGTTGCAATTTCCGACCCTCCACTAAGTTGTTTTCAAAAAAAAATAACCGAAAATGCATAGGTGGCAAACGGTTCACCACGTGGCATGCATAGCTGAAACAAAAAAGATTATAATAATATAAAAAAGGCTAAAATGCACTTTTACTCCCTCAAGTTTTTTTAATTTGACAAAAATTGTCCTTCCATTTTTTCTATGGGCGATTTCAGTCCTCATAGTTTTCAAATGTGATAATTTTCACCCCTCCATCAAGTGTTGCAAAAAGACTAACATGTAACGCATATGTGGCAAACGGTTGGTCACATGGCTCCATGTGGTATGCACAAACGGAACCAAAAAAAATAATTCAAAATCAATAAATTATTTTATTATTTTTTATAAATGTAACATATAGATAAAGCCATCTTCCATTGTCACACCCAACGATGCTCGCAGAAGCAGCAGAACAATGTCACGAGCTCCATGCATCAGATTCGCACGCAAGCTTTGTTCAACCACGCCTGTCACCGTGTGCTCCAATTGGACCACACCACCACCGTAAGTGTCTGTCAGAGCCACCGCCCATACCACTGCTTCGTTGTGTCCAAAAAGGAAGAAGACAATAAATTTGGGTCGTATGGAGAAGAAAACCAAAGTGGCTTATGGCTTAGCTCAAAACGGTTGTGTTTTGGGAGATTTCACAACTTTTTTTTTGTTTTTTAATAAAATAATACACGTTGAAAATTGAATAATGGGTCTGTTAGGCAAGTTAACGTGCCACATAGACAACTTAACATAGGTATATGGAACAAGACAGATGTAACACCCTCCCTTGGGCATTACTACGTAACACGTGAGAAAATAAAAATTTAAAAGATAATTTGCTGGTGCTTTCGGAAAATAACTTATATAAGTACATAAGTGTTTGAAATTGGTTATAAAATTTTTTCACGACTCCACACCTAAGCCTTAATCTACACACAAACTTACTATCATAGCTTGGCAAGCCTATATAGTTTAAAGAATATACTTAAATACAAGCTAGTAGTTTTACAAAAATTTCGACAGAGTCTCCTCTGTAATTCGGACATCCCAGATAAAATAACACCTGTTAAAATAATTATATTTTCACTCCAGAATTCCAGTTACACCAAATTCAACCAGGCATCAATACATAAAAATAATAGTTA
Source organism: Sophora flavescens (assembly GCA_030762895.1). Taxonomy (NCBI): domain Eukaryota; kingdom Viridiplantae; phylum Streptophyta; class Magnoliopsida; order Fabales; family Fabaceae; genus Sophora; species Sophora flavescens. The sequence continues at coordinate 103,827,474 of CM061065.1, forward strand.
TAGCCATAAGCTTTACAAGACCAAAAGAAATAGCTTAGATTTTCATTCAAAATATATGCTCTCCGAGCTATAGACATTCCATTTTAAAATAAAGGCTCTCTGAGCCAAACTCATACATACCATAAAAAATAATCCAAGTCTCACCCCTAAGCTGGTCGTTCTAAAAGTTATTCCGCAAGTAATACCTTATCAAGCAACTACATCTAAGTCTGAGTGACTTAGAAAGACTCCTCTGCACCATCTGTATTAGAGTACCCAGGGTACAATATCGAACTAGAAGAATCCTGAAATGTGTGTAAGGGTGAGATACCGACAAATGGATATATCACACAACAACCATACACATGATACATGCATCACATAATCATATAAGCATTTTAAATCATGCATATACATAACATAACAGTGTTATAACAAAGGGTCTCAAACCCGAACAATCAGTTTGATAAAAAGAATGCATGACACTTCAATATTCAACTCTATTTTGATACCTAATCTCCGGAGATCCCACAACTTTCTGTTTCGTTTCAAGCTGATCAGGCTCGCACATGGCGCATTGTAAAAACGAACAAAACAATGCCCAAGAAAATCAATGGTGCACATCCCCATTCCCGATAGGATGTTCATGCCAGCACCTAACACAATTGTGCACATCCCCATTCCCGTTAGGATGCTCATGCAAAGCAACGACACAATTACAATTGTGCACATCCCCATTCCCGTTAGGATGCTCATGCAAAGCAACGACACAATTGTGCACATCCCCATTCCCGTTAGGATGCTCATGCAAAGCAATGACACTATTCCCCCATTCCAGTTAGGAAATAGCGGCACATATATTCAATCTGGACATATAGTCCTATCAATTTGGACACAAAGTCCTATAAAAGATACATTGATCCACTCCGGACCTCAATGATCATCACCACCTGACACGTCTGTCATATACATTGATTCCACTCTGGATTCAATGCCATTTACATGACACAATGGCCATTAAATGCATGAGAAAAACTTTTATTCTCGTTTGTTTTCTTTGTCGTAATAATCTTTCCTCGTCGAAGCACAAAGCTTACCGACCATGCTTAATTCTTTTAATTAAGACTTTTCACTTAAAACAAATACAGGACACACCGTCCAAATCTTTTAATCTCAACATAACATAGGACATACAGTCCGAATGCTCAATCACGATGCCCTTAAACCGATGCACCAGTTTTAGGCTCGCGGATATGGAATTCACACTGTCCACATCAACTTAGGACACACAGTCCAAAAACAAAACTTTACAGGACACTCCGTCCCCTGACACAGATCCTTGATCTACGTGTCCATACAACACTAGAACCCCGACATCTCGTTTTCTAGGCTAATTTATCGACTTGTAAAACATTTCGCTCAGTGAAAATCAAAACCAAAACAAAACCTCGGTCACTTATCCAAGTAACAGGAACGTTTCCAAAATTATTTGGGAGAAAATCCTTTTCCTTTGCAAAATCTTTTCTAAAACATCTAGGAAATTCATTTGTATTTGAAATTCATTGATGGAATAAAGTTAAATATTTTCAAAAGGTCTTTCCTTCATAATAAATATTTTCAAAGGGTCTTTCCTTCATAAAGCACACCGTTCGAAAAGGTTTTCTCTCATACAAAACTTTTTGTCATAAAAATATAGTTTCCTTCAACTCAAAATCATTTTAAAATTTTTCTAAAACAAAAGAATCTTATTCTTCTGAAGTAAGCACTTTATACAAGGAACTTTTATAAGTGAACCCAAAACTTTCAAAGTTCTATTCAAGGCTTATTTAGGCTTTTAATCCTTATCATTATTGGGCACAGACTCAAGTCTGGCTTTTCAAACTTCAATCATCAACAATAATATCACAGTTAATCATGTATATATAATTCATATATATATCACAGTTAATCACATATATATAATTCATAACACTTTAAAGCAAGAAATGTTCAACTCCAAGTAATAACCACAATTGTTCAAATAAACAAGTTATTCAAGTATTGGCTCAACATCACAATAATATTCACAACATTCAATTACACATATACACACATGCATATAGTTATTGAATATACCTAGGTAACTTCCCTTACCTTTGAAGACAAGTAAAGGATCCTCGTCCTAAGGCTCACGTTAGCTCATATCTACTCCATCAAGCAAGCATAGTCGTGTCCAAACGTCTCAGAGAGTAAATCCAACAACGCGCAACAGCCAGAAATCAAGAAATCAATTTCACATGATCAAACACACATTCTAACTTTATCTAAACACTTAATCTAATTATCAAACAAGGTTATTTTTAAAGAAAATCATGTTTGAAGCTCACGCTTCCCAATACCCTTTAAGAAAACTTTGTTTTGATCAAAAGATCATGAAAAAGAACTTTGGAAATCATCCATTGAGAGTCCTAATTACACTAAATCATAATTAATTTCACAAAAACATACCCAAATTCAAATAAAATCAAATTGGGGTTTTAGGGCTCATTATTAAAATTTAGGGAAAACCCGGAATAATGAAATTGGTTTAGGGAAACACAAACTCACAGTCCCAATCTCATAAAACAACCTTAAATTTAAAAAGTAAAATTTGAAATCAAAGGGTTAGGGTTAGGGTTTCAAAAATCAGATTTGGGGTTTTAAATCTGAGACACAAGATAGGGTTTTGACTCACCCAAGGAAGAAGATAACTTGAAGGTGGTGCTGTGGTGCTCCTCGCGGCGGCGGACGCGATTCCGGCGAGGTGGCAGTGGCGGTTCTACAGTGAACAAGAGCAACAGAGTTGAAAGAAAGCATAAAAGAAAAGAGAGAAGCTTAACCAACGAGTTGGGTTCGAAACCACCATGGAAGGCGGTTGATCGGACTTACCGCGGTGGAGACGATCGCGCGACGGCGGACCGGACGTATGGGTCGCGCGGCGTGGTCGCAGCAGTCGCGGCTGTGCTGAGGTGGTGGTCGCGGTTCCGGCTAGCTCCCAAGCGACGCTGCTATGGTGAGAGGAAGGAGGAAGAAGAAGTTAAGGTGGAAGGAACAAGAAGAAAAGAGAAAGAAGAAAGAAAGAAAGAAAGAAAGAAAGAAAGAAAGAAAGAAAGAAAGAGAAGAAGCGGAGAAGAAAAGGGAGAAAGAGAGAGATAGCGTCGAGAAAAAGAGAGAGAAAAGAGAGAAAATGGGTTTTTAAACAAATTACTTACTGATAGGTACAAAATGAGTGATAAATATTAGGCCTAAAATAAACATGTTTTTACTTTTTAGAATCTAAAAATAAAGATTGATAAGGATATGTTTTCGAAATTCAAATTAGAGTAAAGATTAATAGTTGAACTGATCCACTAAGAAAATACTCAGTCCAAAATTTAATCTCCGATAAATGTCAAACCAAAATATTTTTAACTCTAAAATTAAATAGAATGAGAATATGAAAATGCTTTTCTCTTAATCACATTACTTAAAATATTTTTTTGTACTGGTATAATAGTGACAATAACGTAAATTATTGTCTATTAAACGTGTATTCATTGAAATAAGTCAGTGCTAACACACCCAATAAAATAATTTGAAAAAAGTAATTTAATTACTCAGACTAAACCACATAACATAATAAACATAAATATCCAAATAAAATAATTAATCCTAGGTGTAAAAACTAGGGTGTTACAACAGACGTGTCCCACGTTAGTAAATTTGAGGGACTATCTGGTTAATCTTTTTTCATGGACTAAATGTGGATCCTTGAAAAATTACAGGGACCAATTTAGGTCTTTACTCTTTTATTTTTATTATTTTAAATTTTTTTTTTGGTTCTAACTGTGCATGTCATGTGGAGCCGTGTGGTGAACCGCTTGCCACATATGCTCTTTACGTTAGTTTTTTTACAACAACTTTGTGGAGGGACAAAAATTGGAATGTTTGAAATCTATGTGGACTAAAATTGTTCGGGTAAAAAAAATAGACGGACGATTTTCTCCAAATTAGAAAACTTGAGGAATTAAAAGTGCATTTTGGCCATAACTTTATTATTTTAATATTTTTTTGGTTGTAGTTGTGCATGCCACATGGAGCAATGTGGCGAACATTTTGCCACGTATGCATTTTTTGCTCTTTTTTTATAGAAACTTAACGGAGGGACGGAAATTACAATGTTTGATAACTATGGGGACTAAAATCGCACAAAAAAAATTTGAGGGATCATTTTTGCCAAAGTGAAAAGCTTGACGGACTAAAAGTGTATTTTACCTTTATTTTATTGGATCGGAACCACCTACTTTTCCAAGTAAACTATCCTGATTTTTTACCCATGACCCTGGTCCACATTTCCAACTTCTCCTGACTCTTCCTTTAACGAAAACCCTAGCCTCCATCAGATCCTTTTCCCCCAGATCCAAACTATAGTCACACCTCATCCTCATCCCATACACCAAGTTTGGCCTTTAATATAGCATAATAACAGCAATTTCTGACGCTTATAAAAAATAATACCAGTTTCAGGCAAACACGTTTTAAAAAAATGCAAGTAGGTATTTAATTGCACTTCCCTATGAAAGTGGTATTAAAGAGAATACCTTTAACAGTCTTCATTGAAGCATTGTTAAAGTTGATACCTCTAAAATCACTTCCTCAGAGTAGCGTTATTAAAGCGCAGTTAAAGGTTTCATAGCGCTTCTTCAAGGAAGCACTATCTTTTTCCTTTTCTTTAAAAAGGCGCTTCACCTATAGATTGTGTATCAATTTATATATTCGCAGTCCATGACAATGTTTTCTGCAAGGGTTTCGATCGAACTCAATGAAATATCCTTTGTCTCCATTTAAAGAAGGCAACTACGAATTATTCCCTTTTTAGTTTCCAAATGGTAATACTGAAGGAATTTATTATTTAGAATCAAAATTGAGAGATGCAAAGTTAGAGATTTCTATGAGGAATTAATGTTGGGATTCATTTCCATTCTTTTATATGCATTTGAAGAAGGTAAGTATGAATTCTTTTATTTTTGGTTTTCAAATTGTAATACTGATGAAATTTCCTTTTTAATATGCAAATCTAGCTGATATACAAAATCTAAGGTTTCTAATGGGAATATCGCAAGTTTTTTTCCCATTATTTTGCCTCTGTTTGAAGAAAGTACGTATAAATTTTTTCCATTTTAGTTTTTGAATCGTGATACTGATGCATTTTTAGCTTGCAAATCTAGCTAATATACCAAATTTGGTTTTCTAAGAGGATTATCATGATTGTTTTATATCCGTATGCCTCTATTTGAAGAAAGTTAGGATAAATTATTTTCTATTTAGTTTTAGAATCATGATTCTGATGGAATTTTATTTTTAATCTGCAAATTCAGCTGATACACAAAATCTGAGGGTTTCTAAGAAGAAGTGTTTTATAATAATGCAATACAATATCGCAACTTAAGGATTTCTACAGATCATATCCATCAAATACATTTCTTTCATCATCTCTTTCTCAGGCATCACCAAGCTACCCATATCTATTGCATCCTCAAAGTCCACTATGTCATCATCCAAAACAGACCCACTTGCCATTTCACCCACATTGAGCATCATTGGCATATAGCCACTGTTTCTGGTGATGGTGGGCATATGGGGATTCGGATTACTACCAACATCATCGTTCTCCTGACCACAAACCCGAGTACCCTAACATTTTCCAGCTTCGGCTGTAGTCACTTGCATGATGTAATTCTGAAGCAGTGCTCCCTTTGACTCAGTGTGCTTGTTCTTCAGCCTCTTGGCTTTCAGACCTCGCTTGGTGGCGTTCCAACGGTTCTTGATGGTGTTCTCAGCACGACCAGGCAATCTCCTTGCAATTTCTGCCCACTTGTTTCCAACTTCTTGATGAGCTTTAACAAGTATTTTATCCTCGTCTTCAGTCCATTTGTCCTTCTACATTGGTAGAAAATAATGTGTGGAAATATGAAATTCACTACATATGTATATGTATGCTAGAAACGAATGATGATTCCATCTTCATATATATAATTGCATTCATACATTTAAGTTATTACATACACATATGATATTTTTACTTAGTTTTCAAACATATATTAGTTAAAAATGATCATGTATAAAATTTGAGACATGAGTGAATTTTCAAACAATTTTTTTATTAAAGATAAATTTTAATTAACCGAGTTTCCATTGAAAAATAAGTTTTCTAGTATAAAAAAATGTTAAGGTTGTGCGTGAAAAATGTTGTTTACGTTCATATCACTTGATGTATGCATGTTTCGGAGAAAAACTGAGAAGAATGGAAATGGACAAAACCTTAATATTTGGTCGAAGATGGTTTTGCCATCTCTCTCTGCACTGTTTCCCACCCCTACCATTTAGGAAATTGGCGACCAGAGACCATTTTTTAAGTCCGAAATGTCTCACCAAATTGACGAGAACACTGCAAGAATAGAAAAACAAAATTAATAATTAAATGTTCACCGCCCACGAACAAATAGGAGAAAACATTAGCAAATAAGGGATGAATCAAATGGAATTTTTTTAGCAAACATCTTTTGAAAACCCAAAGAATTTAATGAGAAAATCTAACTGGAAATAAAAATCATTATAATAGAGAGAGAGGGGGAGGAAGAGATGGGGAGTGTGTGTGTGTGTGTGTGTGTGTTTAAGAGAGAGAGATATAATAGGAAAATTGGAACTGTTTGCAATACCCGTCCTCATCTGGAGTCCACTGGCCTTTGATTATCTTGATGTTCTTCGTAATTTTGGCCTTCTTTTTCTGAGCCTTCTTCTTTTGCTCATTGTTTTCAATAGCAACAATAGCTCTTTGATCAGTTCCCCAATGATTATTATTCCCAGTTACAACGATGCTTGAAAGCTCGTCTTGGAGCATAGGGTTTACTATCATCGATCCATAAACAAGTGATGTTGGTGATGAAAGAGAGGGACCCAACTGAAGCAGTGAATTTGCATCACACTCAATGAGGTAGTAGGGAAAGACAAGGTCTCTCATGGAGCCATTAGCGTATAGATTACCGGGAGGCATTGGAATCAGAGAGAAAGGGTTGGTGGAGGAGGAAGGACCCCCCATCACAAAACCAGGGTGATGGTAAGCCCCGTTGAGGGGATGATGATGAAAATGGTTAAAAATGCCCTGGTACATTAAGGTGGTGTTATTTTGTGGAGGTGGTACAAGAGTAGAGGTTTGTTGCAATGGAACAACAATGGGTATCTCTGACCTTATGATGGGATTTTCCTGCAAGATCCCGGAAAGGTAAGGGAATTTGTCTTGGAAGCTTGGATCAAAATCCAAGCTGTCTTAGAGAGAGAAAATCTCTAACTGTAGAGAGAAAGAGATATGACAGAGATTTGTTGTGGGAATGGTCTGAACTGACAATGTGTGAAGGGGGTGGGGCTCCAGGCGGTACTTAAGGGCTCTAACATAGAATAGAAAAGAAAATAAAAATAGAGAGAGTGAGATTCATGTGACACGTGAGCTTTGATGTATCAACATCCAACGGCTTAGATTCATTAGATTCATTTTCTTTGTGATTGTTGAGCTTCCACTCTTAAGTAGCCTAAGGAATAAAAAAAAATTAACAATTTTTTCTCCTCTTTTATTTGGTAATTATCCTATCACCTTTTGTGGTAGTTTTTTTAAAGGGAAAAAAAGGGAATGATGAGGTTGTTACAAAGTTTTGTATTTTAGTGAAGGTTTGGACAAATTAAGAACACATGAAAGGCATGAGATTGCTTCTGATGATTAAGAACATAGAATCATATTAATTAGGACAATTTTCACTAAAAATAGAGTCTGATATATTTATAAAATTAAAAAAGGATCACACTTTTTATTTGGTATGGGATGCGGAAATGACCTTTTTAGGTAATTAGAGACACCTAAAACTTGTTGTGTGCTTCGTCTTTCTATTTGCGATATTAATATTTTCACACACTTACTTGCCCTCATTTTATTAAATTTTAATTTCCCAAAGATTCCTCATCACAAAGACATCTAAAGGAATGAAAAAAAAATCGTATCCTTACAACAAATTTTATTAATCTTTTTTATTTTAGCAAGTCAAAGTGAAGGAATTGGTTCATTGTACTTAGTAAATAGAACAAGACAAAATACAATTTTATAAAGAAATTTTCTGACTTTAGTAAATAATTGTTTACCATAAGGTTTTATTAAATTAAACTTAGTTTATTGGAAATAAAACTATTTTGTTTGTGACCACATTCATTTTATCATATTTGAAAAAAAAAACTCAAAAATCAAGCACGTGAGTTAGAATTTCTATTTTCTGGGTTGAACTCTATTTTAATTGGAACTTTTTTTTTCTTCCCAACTTCATTGTCATCTCATCGTTGTTTAATCTTACTTCACCTAAATATTTTTTGGTAAAGTATATCTCCCGAGTTTTTTTTTGGGGTAAAGTATACTTCCCTTGTGCTGGCAAATGAAAATTGCAATTTTCTTTTGATATTTTTTAATAGACAAAATTGGCTTTCCATAAAAAAAATTGGAGACTTTTTAAGAAAACAACAAATACTATGTGGTCAAAGAGAAGGTATTCGTACATAAAGTTCAAAATGGCCATCACCCCTGCTACAATGCACTAACCAGGTATATAAGAACAAAGAGATCATAAAATTCATAGTAATCAAATACAGGTTCTTCGTCTTAAAAGTGAGTGTAAGTTAGTCAATTTAACCGTCAAGTTCGTAACCTTTTGACAATGTGGTTGGAACCTGGAAATGCAATGTTGAAGCCATGAGTGACTCAAATGTGCTGTGTAGTGTGAAGAAAATAAAGAAAGCACTAAATTGTGTGACAGACTATTCAATTTTCACTGTTACCTTTATTGAAAACAAATTTAATGGCTTCTCATTAAAACAACATAATTTAATAACACTGTTTTTTTTTTTACAATAATTGTTGTAAATTGTTTTAAAATGAGATAAGTTTTACAATATGTGTTTAATAACAATATAAGTAAAATTAATTTAGTGCCAAATTTGTTCATGAAGAAACAAAGAAAAACGATCGAGTTGAAATTATAAATATAAAAAAAGATAGACTATGCCCCCTATATAGTAGGGATTTTTCAATTAAATATTATGACATCGACAGAAAACTTGACGTACACATAATTTAATTACTGTATATTTAAATTCAAAAATGGTAAAATAGGAGAAACAATTAATTTTTTCAAAAGTAATAACAAGACCAACTTGTTTTATTATTTAAATAGCTGGTATTACTTGTATCACACTATCAAAAGGCTGACCTTTTTGGATTGTGTTTGTCTTCATTTTTGTATGTTTTCTCTCACAGGTTTCCTAATTTGACATAAAATGCCGGACAACATACGTATATCGTATGAACAGTGCCGCACAGTGTGGCACTGTAGCTGCACTGTGCGGCACTGGAGCACAGTTTTTTTTTTAAATTTAAATTTTTTTTGTAAATAAATTTTTTGATTAAGTATGGGCATTCACCACATATTTGAAGGCATTCACCAGATAATTGAACTACGTTCACCAGATAATCTAAGGCATCCACAGGCTAATTTAGTATAGGCATTCACCACATATTCGAAGGCATTCACCAGATAAGTGAACTACGTTCACCAGATAATCTAAGACATCCAAAACTCGGTTTTAGTATGGGCATTCACCAGATATTCGAAGGCATTCACCAGATAATTGAACTACGTTCACCAGATACTCTAAGGCATCCAAAACTTTGTTTTAGTATGAGCATTCACCACATATTTGAAGGCATTCACCAGATAATTGAACTACGTTCACCAGATAATCTAAGGCATCCAAAACTTGGTTTTAGTATGGGCATTCACCACATATTTGAAGGCATTCACCAGATATTTATACCCCGTTCACCAGATATTGACACATACTTAATCAAAAAATTTATTTACAAAAAAAATTTAAATTTTAAAAAAAAAAAGCTGTGTGCTGATGTTGTCATGATCAAAGGCAGCTATCTGATGCGACTGTTCATACGGTGTACGTATGTTGTCACATTTTCTGTGTCAAAAAATCATTTCCGTTTCTCTCATGTTATAAGAGAGAAAGAGACAAGCAAATTTGAATGAAATCCACAAACAAAATATAAATTTGTTTTTGTGTTTTTGATAATATAAGAGAAAACATGATAAAAAATTCGATATCCCATGCCGACATTTTTTATAGGATAAGTATAATATCTAGGTTTTGTTGTCAAGCATTTATTGAATTCTAGTTCAAAAATAAATAAATAAAAAACTAACTAGGGTTGCTCACTAGTCGAGTTGGGTTTGGTTTAGAAAAAAATGATGTCAAAGTTGATTGCCTATCTAAATTCAGTTGGGTTTCGATCAGATTTAGTAGAAGAAAAATTAGGTAATTGAATTGAACCAACCCGATGTAGGAATGAGCTGGTTCAGTTCAATTGAGTACCTAAGTTATGATTTTTTTTAATATTTTTTTCTAAAAAAACCAATAACAATCCTTAAAAATATTAGAAAATTAAAAAAAAAATTGTGGCAACCTAAAACTAACTGTAGTTTAGTCTTCCCAAGTCGCTACCACCACCAAAAGATAGAAGAAAACATCAACCAGAAAGAGATTTGTGGAATTCTTGAATGAAATTCCACTAAGTTTATCTAATTATGTCGGATACCTTGATGATAGGGTATTTTGGCTACGAAGTTATGTCGGATACCTTGATGATAGGGTATTTTGGCTACGAAGTTATGTGTGGTGCTTTAATGAATAAAGTATTCCATGCCATGAAGTGCCTAATATATTTGGCTATTGAGCTTGATCAACTCATTTACGCGGTGTTGTGGGATCTCCGGAGATTAGGAAAAAGTTAGATGATGTATTGAAGTGATCATGCATAGTTTTTCAATGTTGATGTTTGGGGTGTGAAACCCATTGATAAACGATGTGATATAATATGAATGAGAATGTGGTTATAAATATGTATATGTGTATGTGCCTTCTTTTGTGTTGCGCATTTAGTTATGGTGATAAATCCGTATATTGGTGTCTCACCCTTACAACACATCTCAGAGACGTACGAGGGGTATGATCCCTACAAGAAGAGGAAGGCTGTCTAGTTGGAAGCGTGTTGTCTTGCTCTCCTATTGGTCTGTAGTGTTCATTAGTTCTACGACCAGCTTAGGTCATATTATATTATATTATGTTTTGAAGATAAAACTGATGTTGATTTAGGTATGAAAATATATGAGGCAGTATAGTTGTAAGACTTATATACTTTGTGTATCTGAATGTAATTTGATTACGTTGTTGTTGTTGTGGTTGTGAAGTTAAAAGAAAAAAAAATTTATCACCATATTTTGAAAATATGAACGTTGAGAAAACATTATTTTCCGAAAGTAACCAGCAAACTAAGTTTTATTTCCGCAAACGGGTAACCATGTGATGACCCGAGTTTAGGGTGTCACATTAGTGGTATCAGAGCTGGTCGAGTCTTTCGGGAATGTTGGGGAATAGGTCTGTTAGGTTTTTGTTGTGTGATCTCTGGTCGAAACTTGTTTGAATTGTTTCTTGATTGAAACAATGTGTGTTGACACACAAGTAAATATGTTTGGTGGGTTCCGATTGGGTTGAGACCTTGTGAGAACTCATGTATAGTAAAGGGTACTTATGTTCATGTTGATACATTCGTTTATTCCTTAGGACGGTATCAGACATTTGAATAAGGTACCTGTCATTGAATGTTTTTGGGGAAAATTTTCTGAGAATGTCCCAAGTTTGTACGGACGGACGGATGTTGAGTTTCTGATTGATCTAGTTTCTAGATTTAGCCAGATCTCAATCGCTTTGTGTAGGATATCGCCAACAAGGTTAGTTGGGTTAGACTTCAAGGAATGGAATTTTGGTCCATTTCTCGATAAGTAAGTCATCATCTTCATCGATGATGTTCTCGTTTACTCTAAGAGTCACGAGGAGTAAGAGAGACCTCTGTATCAAGTGTTACAGATCCCTCGCAAGGAGTTGTTATATATTCAAGGATCGACTTGAGAACAAGCTACCACCAGATTGGAGTTAGGACTTATTAAAGATTTTGTACTGTAAACTCAACTTGTGAGGCAAGATCAATTGTTCGTGTGTCTGAGAGATTGACCAAGTTATCAGAAATCGTGCCGATTCAAGGTGACCACACTAAGTGCGTCATAAAAGACCATTGTGCTTGTGAGAAACCAAGGCGAATAGATTTAAATCTTCAACCTTAGGTGAGGGTCTCAGGATTCAGAAAAATTGTTCCTTATTGACAAATTTCTTTTCGAATTTCTATAGTTGTATTAGACAATCATAGCGGTACATTTTGTACAGGTTAAATTCATTTTCTGACCTTGATTTAAAATCTATCCTGACTTTGGTTCTGACAGTCTGGATATTTTCATACTTCTTTGGGAATGTATTATGAGTATTTCTTGAGTTATACGACAGATGTGAATTCTTGATGATAGAAGTTTCTTTAGTCGATTCACTTTTACTTTTGGTGGAAGTGATCCAGTCTAAATTTTGTCGGACTGATGTTCTTTTAAATCATTGTGTAGTAAAGTTCTTGTGAAGGAAGAAACTTTATTAGACTCATGTTTGTAAACTTGTATTAGCTATGCATTTTTACACTCACGAACCTATTAAAGAATCTTTTTACATATTGGACACTTGTATCTTTCAGATTGGTCAAATTATTCTTTGTGCTTTCTTGTGAAAGCAAAATCAAGAAATTTATTGTCTTGAAAATATCTTTTCAAATTATTGTGATTAGATTGACGAAGTCGACATCTTTTTACTGCTTAGGTCCACGGTGTAATGGAAAAACTAACAGAGGTATGTATCAGAGGACTGATCCAACGTGATAAGGAATTTATCCTTAGAAGGTTAGTTGAGAGTAAGTGTAATACCTAAGTACGACAAGAGGTGAGTGGATTTTTATTGAGTTGTAAGTGTGACCAGTAAGCTGAGAATTTCTAGAATTAATATCAGTAAGTAAGATGATTTTGGCAGATTTTGTTATGATCGAGGTAGAGTTGACTAAAGGAACCAGGATAATGATAAAATGATCATCGTTAAGATTTAATCGTATGATTGGAAGGAATTATAGAAAGATGTCTATGGTAGTTTTACCTAAGTTGAATGTAAGCGGAAAAGAGAGAAGTTCTTGAGTAAAATTAAGTTGTTAATTAGAAAAGTTCGAAAGTTAAGGATTAGATAATTCTATTCTATAATCCCTTTTGGTTTAATTTCATTAAGATATGCAATGAAGTTATTTTGAGGATGAGATGTGTGAGGTGATATTAAATTGGAGTAGTGAATTATAATCAAGAGAAACTAAGACTATGATTAAATATTTTGAGTAGGGAGTTGATGCGTGGTGCTGTGAAGACATTGTTTGTATTAATGATAATATTCAGAGTAAGATGATTAGAATAAGGTTTCTGGTGAAATCATGTTGATAAGAGAAGTAATTAGGTTTTGATTTTATTTTTTTCAAGTGTGGTAGACTCTGATGAAACTTTGAGGATAGTACGGATATGTAGAAATGACATAATAATGAATTGTGTTATGGAATATAGAATAAGAGGAATGAAGTGATGTGGAGGACAATGTAAAATCTTAAGGTTAAGATGAGGTTCCAAAATACTGTTTAGCTTCGAGTCTCGAAATTTCGAGGACGAAATTTTTTTTTAACCCCGATTTTCGCTGCTTCGTAATATCGGTAATAAATATATAAATATATATTTTTATCCGAGACAAAAAAATGATTTTGGATAAACCAAGGTCAATTCCTTGTTATACTTATTTTTATAAGGTTACGGGGAAGTTTTTGGTTGAAAATTCAGACGGAAACCGGTCTGCGTTTTCTGCATTTTCACTGACAGTAAAAGTTTACTGCTCAGAAGACCTAATTTTGAGTCGTGAACGAGATGAAAAATGTTTTTATCGTATTTACTACGATACTGGAACTTTTGAAAATTTTGGTAAAAAAATTAAAATATTATATTTGTTGCGGGCGTATAAGTCGAGATATCTCTAGCAAAGCTTGCGCCAGATGAATCGATGAGTCAGCAACATAGCAGAGATGATGGATTTGACCGATTTGCCGAGTATTTATGACGAGCTTATCTGAGTCATAATGGCCATAATGGCACATTTATGACAAAGTGAAATTTTCCTATGAAATTACCATTTTGCCCTTGTCTTTATATGACAATTGCAAGCAAATGCCATTGGAAAAGTTGACTAAAGATTACCCAAAACCCACGGCTCCAAGCCTTCTTCATTAAGTTTGGTTCCTTCTTCATTAAGTTGTTGCCTTCTTTATTAACCATTTTCTTCCATTTCCATGTTCTTTTTCTTCAAAGTGTTCATAATTCGTCAGATTTTGCATAGCAATTCTGACCAGTTTATATTTTGAATCTAGAAAAACTTTCAACATGAAAGTTGTTCATCTTTCTCTCTTATTTACAACGACATAAAGATCATCCAAAACGGACAAGTATTTTGAGAGATCCACCCAAAATACTAAAACTGTTATAAACCCTAACTATGTTCATCTTCTCCCTTAAGTTTCTTAAGAACACCATAAGAAAACCTTGAAGAACATCATCCAAACTTTGTTTTATTGGATCATCAAGAGGTAATAACTTATTCTCTTGTCATTTAAATCATTTCTCTTCACAACTTTTATAGATTCATGGCTTAGATTAACATGTTCTTCATTTGTTCAAAGTGCATGGAACTAGATTCAAAAATTCATAACTAATTCTAGAAAAATCCTTTTGACATGAAACCAATTGCTATGATCTTATAATCATCTCTATTTTCATCATCTAGAAGCACAAGATCATGAGAAATTTCTTTCCCTAAAATCTGGACTGGGCCGAACCTAGGTTAACTTTGTGTTCTTAGGTTTTGTTTCATTTTCATGCCTTGATTCATGATTATATCTTGATAGTTCTTGTATTCAAGTATATAGAAGATCAAAAATCAAACTTGAGCCTATTTGTTTCTTCAAAAACCGAAACCCTAGGTATGATCACTTAATGATTTTGTGATTCAAAAGTTGTTGTAATCTTTGAATCCAACTCTAAGCTTTGTATGTTGATTAAATCCAAGAGTTGATGAAATTTTAAAACTTCTAGCCTATTGATCTTGAGAAAACCGAACCCTAGTTATTATAACTAGATGAGTTTTGTTCATGATTCTTAGTTCATAATCATGGTTAAAGTGATTAATCATGCTTAAGTAACTTATGGATCATTAATCCCTAAGTTAATCAAATTTTAAGTTTCCTAACCTAGAAAATTGGGTGAAGCCAAACCCTACCCCCATTGATTTAAGTGTGTTATTGTTTGATTTTGATTTATTTTGGTTGCAATTCGTTATGAAGGAATCGGTCGGGTTGGTTTGACCTAAAGCCGACGGAGGAAACCGGATCAAATCGGGAGATTATTTGAAACCCTTAGTTCGAGTCTTCAACAGGTAAGGGGAGCTTACCTGAGGGATTTTTCTCTATAACTATTTGTGTGTAGTGTGATTTATATGAATTATATGTGGTTGTGGTTATTTGTTTATGTGGCTTACGTTGTGTTGTTTATCTGTGTATCGGTGATTTATCTGCTTTTAATTATCTGCAGTAGTATATTATGTTGCTATGATGCATGATCTGCCTGGTGATATAATTATGATGATGTTGTTGAATGATGAATGTTGATTGTTGTTTGAGAGCCCTGACAGTGGTCAGTGCACAACCGATTAATCAGATAAAAGATTTAATAAGTTGTGAAAATTATATTCAACGTTTTATGGGAAATGTTGGAATATAATAATGGTGGAAAATATTATTTTGGAAAAATAATGAGTTTTTGAGAATTATTATTATTTTAATAATTTATCAGTGTAAAAGAAATTTATGAGTCACGGTGAGAGTGTAACCGTGAAATTTTTTTTAGTACTGCTAATATATTTTTATGGAAGAAATTCCGAAATATTATAAAAAATTATTTTGTGAAATTAATATTCAAAAATACTTTATAAAAATAAAAATAAAAATAAAAATAAAAATAATAATATAATAATATAAAATGAAAAGTCAAAGTTTGACTTTAAAAATATTTTCTTGGAAAATGATAAATGATGGCAAGTTTTGAAATTATTTACGATGAAAGTTTAAAAATAGCAGTACTTGTTTTGAGAAGAAGTTTAATCTGAATTGATTTAATTTTTATAGTTGAAGTTTCAGTAAAAAGCTTTTGATGATTGGACGTTTTATAAACGAATTTTAAGTAGAAAAGATTTTCTGTAAATGAGTTTACTCAATGACGTATTTTCGGTAACTTGGATAAGTTACGGAGATATTATTTTGGATATGTTTTCATAGACGAAAAACGACGTAAACGACGATATAGAACTTAGTAACCGAGATGTCGGGGTACTAGTGTTCTTATGACGTTATCCTATTTTGGATTTGTGTTTCACGGACAAAAACGATGTAAAACGACGATATGGAACTTAGTAACCGAGACGTCGGGATACTAGTGTTCTTATGATGTTAAAGACTTGGTGTCTAGTAGGTAGACTGTGTGTCTACTTCACGACGTAATAAACGACGGTAAAAGATTTATGATGTTTTCTATTACCACGAACCTAAGACTGATTGCAAGGTTTAGGGTTTCATGACTAAGCACTCGGACTGCGTGTCCTGTGTTGTTAATGAAAGACTTTAAGACATTGAAAACTACGTTGGTCGTAAGCTTTTGAGCTTTGGCAAAGGAAAGATTACACACGAAGAAAGTGACGAGAACAAAATATTTTATATGCATGCATTGGCAGACGTGCCCACGATGTCCTATGTCGGATACCATAATGATAGGGTATTTTGGCTACGAAGTTATGTCGGATACCTTGATGATAGGGTATTTTGGCTACGAAGTTATGTCGGATACCTTGATGATAGGGTATTTTGGCTACGAAGTTATGTCGGATGATAGGGTATTTTGGCTACGAAGTTATGTCGGACACCTTGATGATAGGGTATTTTGGCTACGAAGTTATGTCGGATACCTTGATGATAGGGTATTTTGGCTACGAAGTTATGTGTGGTGCTTTAATGAATAAAGTATTCCATGCCACGAAATGCCTAATATATTTGGCTATTGAGCTTGATCAACTCATTTACGCGGTGTTGTGGGATCTCCGAAGATTAGGAAAAAGTTAGATGATGTATTGAAGTGCTCATGCATAGTTTTTCAACGTTGATGTTTGGGGTGTGAAACCCATTGATAAACGACGTGATATAATATATGAATGAGTATGTGGTTATAAATATGTATATGTGTATGTGCCTTCTTTTGTGTTGCGCATTTAGTTATGGTGATAAATCCGTATATTGGTGTCTCACCCTTACAACACATCTCAGAGACGTACGAGGGGTATGATCCCTACAAGAAGAGGAAGGCAGTCTAGTTGGAAGCGTGTTGTGCTGCTCCTATTGGTTGTAGTGTCTGTTAGTTACGACCAGCTTTGGTCCTATTATATTATATTATGTTTTGAAGATAAAACTGATGTTGATTTAGGTATGAAAATATATGAGGCAGTATAGTTGTAAGATTTATATACTTTGTGTATCTGAATGTAATTTGATTACGTTGTTGTTGTTGTGGTTGTGAAGTTAAAAGAAAAAAAAATTTATCACCATATTTTGAAAATATGAACGTTGAGAAAACATTATTTTCCGAAAGTAACCAGCAAATTAAGTTTTATTTCCGCAAACGGGTAACCATGTGATGACCCGAGTTTAGGGTGTCACAAATGGCAACTTAGCTTCAATCATACCTTGAGAGAAGGCAATGGTTATGCCGACTGACTCACTAACATATGCTTATCCAGGGATTACGGGTTGGAAGAACTATTTTCTACTCATGCAGACTTGTCTCTACTAATGCTTGGTGATTGTAGTGGGACCTCCTTTCCCCGTCATTATTGTTTTCATTGTTTCTTGCACAAGTATTTCGAAACAGGGAACAAGAAGCAGAATGAAAACAATGTTATACTTTACAATTATTAGTGAAAAGAGGAAACTAGAAACAAAGCAAATGAGCCCTAAAAGAATATACAACTTTAAATATTTATTTAATTTTGATTTTAAGTTATGGTTGGACCAGTGAATCATGAATAATAACTTCACCAATTTAATGACATCGGTCAAATTTTTAAAAAAAATAAACATTCAGGGTAATATAGAGCCACATTCTCAATTATAGTTAGTTTTTTGCTAGATTGTTCTTTCTTATTTACTATGGCTTACTTTAAATAAATAGGATCTCATCCTCATTGAATAAAACTGTATGGTTTTCACAATTAATCATCTTATCCTCTATATAGCTCTTACCTTTAATTTGTGCTCAAAAACTTCTAATTCTTCAATTCAATCAATTCAACTATTGATTCATTGGTTGAATTTGTGACTCGGTGACCTAGTATACCATCCGAGATGATGACCGATGTGAATACCCCATTTTAACCGGGTATCCCATGTTTTACTTAAATTTAGAGAAATCCAAAAAAGTTTAGAAAAATCAAAACCATAAAAATATCTCAAACTTTGAAGGAAAAGAAAGAAAGAATAGAGATGGTTTTTAAGTTTTTTTAAACAATTTAAAAAAAAATATTTAAAAAACAATAAAAACAAAAATCAAAAAAATATTCTACTCTTCATTTATTTTATGAAAATTCAAAAAATCATTAAAAAAATCACAAAAGTATTTCGTTCTTCATGTTCTTTTTTTTTTAAAGTTCCTATATATATATATATATATATATATATATATATATATATATATATATATATAAGGAAAAAAATCGAAAAAATATATTGACACTTATTTATTTAGTTTTTATTTTAACTTTGACTTTTACATTAAAAGATTTGTTTTGTTTTTTTATTTTAGGCTAAAAAGCATATTTAGTTCCTCAAGATGTTCACTTTGGAGAAAATGGTCCCACTTATTCTTTTTGAGCCATTTTAGTCTCCGTTGTTTCCAAATGATGCAATTTTCATCCCTCCACCAAGTTGTTTTCAAAAAAATAACGGATAATGCATAGGTGGCAAACGGTTCGCCACGTGGCATGCACAGCTGAAACAAAAAAGATTAAAATAATATAAATAAGGCTAAAATGCACTTTTACTCCCTCAAGTTTTTTAATTTGACAAAAATCCTCCTTCCATTTTTTCTATAAGCAATTTCAGTCCACATAGTTTTCAAAGGTGATAATTTTCACCCCTCCATCAAGTGTTACAAAAGGACTAACGTGAAGCGCATTGTGGCAAACGATTGGCCACATGGCTCCATGTGGCATGCACAAATGGAACCAAAAATAAAAAAAATCAAAATCAATAAATTATTTTATTATTTATTATAAATGTTAAATATAGATAAAGCCATCTTCCTTTGTCACACCCAACGATGCTCGCAGAAGCAGCAGAACAATGTCACGAGCTTCATGCATCAGATTCCACGCAAGCTTTGTTCAACCACGCTTGCCACCGTGTGCTCCAATCGGACCACAACATCAGTCACCACCACCGTAAGTGTGTCAGAGCCCCCGCCCATACCACTGCTTCGTTGTGTCCAGAAAGGAAGAAGACAATAAATTTGGGTCATATGGAGAAGAAAACCAAAGTGGCTGGTGGCTTAGCTCAAAACAGTTGTGTTTTGGGAGATTTCACAACTTTTTTTTTTGTTTTTTAATAAAATAATACACGTTGGAAATTAAATAATGGGTCTGTTGGGCAAGTTAACATGACACATAGATAACTTAACATAGGTCTATGGAAGAAGACAGACATGTCCCACGTTGGTAAATTTGAGGGACTATCTAGTTAATCTTTTTTCATGGACTAAATGTGGATCCTTAAAATATTTTAGGGACCAATTTAGGTCTTTACTCTTTTATTTCTATTATTTTAATTTTTTTTGGGTTCTAACTGTGCATGTCATTTGGAGCTGTGTGGTGAACCGCTTGCCACATATGCTCTTTACGTCAGTTTTTTTACAACCACTTCATGGAGGGACAAAAATTGGAATGTTTGAAATCTATGTGGACTAAAATTATTCGGGTAAAAAAAATATAGGGGCGATTTTCTCCAAATTAGAAAACTTGAGGAATTAAAAGTGCATTTTGGCCTTAACTTTATTATTTTAATATTTTTTGGTTCCAGCTGTGCATGCCACGTGGAGCAATGTGGCAAACATTTTGCCACGTATGCATTTTTTTCATTTTTTTTTACAGCAACTTAACGGAGGGACAAAAATTGCAATGTTTGATAACTATGGGGACTAAAATCGCACAAAAAAAATTTGAGTTATCATTTTCGCCAAAGTGAAAAGCTTGACGGACTAAAAGTGTATTTTAACTTTATTTTATTGGATCAGAACCACCTACTTTTCCCAGCCAACTATCCTGATTTTTGACCCATGACCCTGGTCCACATTTCCAACCTCTCCTTACTCTTCCCCTAACAAAAACCCTAACCTCCATCAGATCCTTTTCCCCCAGATCAAAACTATAGTCGCACCTCCTCCTCATCCCTTACACCAAATTTGGCCTTTAATAGAGCATAATAATAGTAATTTCAGACGCTTATTAAAATAATGTCAGTTTCAGGCAAACACGTTTTAAAAAAAAAAAGTAGGTATTTAATTGCACTTCCTTATGAAAGCGGTATTAAAGAGAATACCTTTAACATTGTTTATTTAAGTATACGCTATATTTTACCCTTTTTTTAAAAAAGAAAGTGCTTGACCTTCAATAAGCTTCTTCATTGAAGCATTGTTAAAGTTGATACCCCTAAAATCCCTTCCTCAGAGTAGCGTTATTAAAGCGCAGGTAAAGGTTTAATAGCGCTTCTTCAGGGAAGCATTATCTTTTTCCTTTTCCTTAAAAAGGCGCTTCACCTAGATCGTGTATCAATTTATATATTTGCAGTCCACGACAATGTTTTCTGCAAGGGCTTCGATCGAACTCAATGGCATATCCTTTGTCTCCATTTAAAGAAGGTAACTACGAATTATTCCCTTTTTAGTTTCCAAATTGTGATACCGAAGGAATTTATTATTTAGAATCAAAATTGAGAGACGCAAAGTTAGATATTTCTATGAGGAATTAATGTCGTGATTCCTTTCCATTCCCTTATATTCATTTGAAGACTGTAAGTATGAGTTCTTTCATTTTTGGTTTTCAAATTGTAATACTGATAAGATTTCCTTTTTAATATGTAAATGTAGCTGATATACAAAATCTAAGGTTTCTAATGGGAATATGGCAACTTTTTTTCCATTATTTTGCCTCTGTTTGAAGAAAGTAATTATAAATTCTTTCCATTTTAGTTTTTGAATCGTGATACTGATGCATTTTTAGTTTGCAAATCTAGATGATACACCAAATTTGGTTTTCTAAGAGGAATATCGTTAGTGTTTTCTATCTGTATGCCTCTGTTTGAAGAAAGTTAGGATAAATTATTTTCTATTTAGTTTTAGAATCATGATTCTGATGGAATTTTATTTTTAATCTGCAAATTCAGCTGATACACAAAATCTGAGGGTTTCTAAGAAGGAATATCATAGTTTTTTATAATAATGCAATACAATATCGCAACTTAAGGATTTCTACAAATCATATCCATCAAATCCATTTCCTTCATCATCTCTTTCTCAGGCATCACCAAGCTACCAATATCTATTGCACCTTCAAAGTCCACTGTGTCATCATCCAAAACATACCCACTTGCCATTTCACCCACATTGAGCATCATTGGCATATAGCCACTGTTTCTAGTAATGGTGGGCACATGGGGCTTCGGATTCCTATCAACATCATCGTTCTCCTGACCACAAACCCGAGTACCCCAACCTTTTCCAGCTTCAGCTGCAGTAATTTGCATGATGTAATTCTGAAGCAGTGCTCCCTTTGACTTGGTGCGCTTGTTCTTCAGCCTCTTGGCTTTCAGACCTCGCTTGGTGGCATTCCAATGGTTCTTGATGGTGTTCTCAGCACGACCAGGCAATCTCCTTGCAATTTCTGCCCACTTGTTTCCAACTTCTTGATGAGCTTTAACAAGTATTTTATCCTCATCTTCAGTCCATTTGTCCTTCTACATTGGTAGAAAACAATGTGTGGAAATATGAAATTACACTACATATGTATATGTATGCTACAAACGAATGATGATTCCATCTTCATATATATAATTGCACTCATACATTTAAGTTATTACATACACATGATATTTTTACTTAGTTTTTAAAATTTATTAGTTTAAAATGATCATGTATAAAATTTAAGACATGAGTGAATTTTCAAACAATTTTTTTTATCAAAGATAAATTTTAATTAACCAAGTTTCCATTGAAAAATATTTTTTCTAGTATAAAAAATGTTAAGGTTGTGCGTGAAAAAATGTTGTTTACGTTCATATCACTTGATGTATGCATGGTTTTGCCATCTCTCTCTGCACTGTTTCCCACCCCTACCATTCAGGAAATTGGCTACCAGAGACCATTTTTAAAGTCCGAAATGTCTCACCAAATTGACGAGAACCCTGCAAGAATAGAAAAACCAAATTAATAATTAAATGTTCACCACCCACGAACAAATAGGAGAAAACATTAGCAAAGAAGGGATGAATCAAAGGGATTTTTTTTGGCAAACATCTTTTGAATACCCAAAGAATTTAATGAGAAAATCTAACTGGAAATAAAAATCATTATAATAGAGAGAGTGGGGGAGGGAGAGATGGGGTGTGTGTGTGTGTGTGTGTGTGTGTGTGTGTGTTTAAGAGAGAGAGAGATAATAGGAAAATTGTAAATGTTTGCAATACCCGTCCTCATCTGGAGTCCACTGGCTTTTGATTATCTTGATGTTCTTCGTAATTTTGGTCTTTTTTCTCTGAGCCTTCTTCTTTTTCTCATTGTTTTCATTAGCAACAACAGCTCTCTGATCAGTTCCCCAATGATTATTATTCCCAATTACAGCGATGCTTGAAAGCTCGTCTTGAAGCATAGGGTTTACTATCACCGATCCATAAACTAGTGATGTTGGTGATGAAAGAGAGGGACCCAACTGAGGGAATGAATTTGCATCACACTCAATGAGGTAGTAGGGATTGGCAAGGTCTCTCATGGAGTCATTGGCGTATAGATTACCGGGAGGCATTGGAATCAGAGAGAAAGGGTTGGTGGAGGAGGAAGGACCCCCCATCATAAAACCAGGGTGATGGTAAGCCCCATTGAGGGGATGATGATGAAAGTGGTTAAAATTACCCTGGTACATTAAGGTGGTGTTATTTTGTGGAGGTGGTACAAGAGTAGAGGTTTGTTGCAATGGGACAACGATGGGTATCTCTGACCTTATGATGGGATTTTCCTGCAAGATCCCGGAAAGGTAAGGGAATTTGTCTTGGAAGCTTGGATCAAAATCCATGCTGGATTAGAGAGAGAAAATCTCTAACTGTAGAGAGAAAGAGATATGACAGAGATTTGTTGTGTACTAGGAATGGTCTGAACTGACAATGTGTGAAGGGGGTGGGGCTCCCGGCGGTACTTAAGGGCTCTAACATAGAGTATAAAAGAAAATAAAAATAGAGAGAGTGAGATTCATGTGACACGTTAGCTTTGATGTATCAACATCCAATGGCTCAGATTCATTAGATTCATTTTCTTTGTGACTGTTGAGCTTCCATTTTTGAGTAGCCTAAGGGGCAAAATTTTTTGTTTAAAATTTTTTCTCCTTTTTTATTTGGTAGTTATCCTATCACATTTTATGGTAGTTTTTTTAAAGGGAAAGAAAAGGGAATGATGAGGTTGTTACATAGTTTTTTATTTTATTGAAGGTTTGGACAAATTAAGAACACATGAAAGGCATGAGATTGCTTCGGATGATTAAGAACATAGAATCATATTAATAAGGACAGTTTTCACTAAAAATAGAGTCTGATATATTTATAAAGTTAAAAAAGGATCAAACTTTTTATTTGGTATGGGATGCGCAAATGACCCTTTTAGGTAATTAGAGACTCCTAAAACTTGTTGTGTGCTTCGTCTTTCCATTTGAGATATTATTATTTTCACACACTTCCCATCATTTTCTTAAATTTTAATTTCACAAAGATTCCTCATCACAAAGACATCTAAAGGAATGAAAAAAAAAATCGCATCCTTACAACAATTTTTATTAATATTTTTAAATTTAGCGAGTCAAAGTGAAGGAATTGGTTCATTCTACTTAGTAAATAGAACAAGAAAAAAAATACAATTTTATAAAGAAATTTTCTGACTTTAGTAAATAATTGTTTACCATAAGGATTTATTAAAATAAGCTTAGTTTATGGGAAATAAAACTATGTTGTTTGTGACCACATTCTTTTTATCAGATTTGAAAAAGAAGAAAAAAACTCATAAATTAATATAAGACAAACATCAAGCATGTGAGTTAGGATTTCTATTTTCTGGGTTGAACTCTTTCTTAATTGGAACTTTTTATTTCTTCCCAACTTCATTGTCATCTCATCGTTGTTTAATCTTACTTCACCTGAAAAAAAATTGGTAAAGTATATCTCCCGATTTTATTTTGTTTTTGGGTAAAGTATACTTCTCTTGAGATGGCAAATGAAAATTGCAATTAGATTTTGATACTTTATAATAGTTAAAATTGGGTTTCCCCGGAAAAATTGGAGACTTTTTAAGAAAACAACAAATACTATATGGTCAAAGAGAAGGTATTGGTACATAAAGTTCAAAGTGCCCAACACCCCATCAACAATGCACTAACCAGGTATATAAGAACAAAGAGATCATAAATTTCATAGTAATCAATTCCTGGTTCTTCGTCATAAATGTAAGGGTAAGTTAGTCAATTTAACAGTCAAGTCTGTAACCTTTTGACAATGTGGTTGGAACCTGGAAGTGCCATGTTGAAGCCATGAGTGACTGAAATGTGCTATATTGGGTGAAGGAAATAAAGAAAGCACTAAATAGTGTGACATACTATTCAATTTTCACTGTTGCCTTTATTGAAAACAAATTTAATGTCTTCTCATTAAAATAACATAATTTAATAACACTTTTTTTTTACAATAATTGTTGTAGAATGTTTTAAAATGAGATAAGTTGTACAATATGCATTTAATAACAATATAAGTAAAATTTAGTGCCAAATTTGTTCATGGAGAAACAAAGAAAAACGATCTTGAGTTGAAATTATAAATATAAAAAAAGATAGGCTATGCCCTCTATATAGTAGGGATTTTTCAATTAAATATTATGATATCGACAGAAAATTTGACATACACATAATTTAATTACTGTATATTTAAATTCAAAAATGGTAAAATAGGAGAAACAACTAATTTTTCCAAAAGTCGATAACAAGACCAGCTTGTTTTATTATTTAAGTTGCTGGTATTACTTGTATCACACCATCAAAAGGATGATCTTTTTGGATTGTGTTTGTTTTCATTTTTGTATGTTTTCTCTCATGTTATAAGAGAGAAAGAGACAAGCAAATTTGAATGAAATCCACCAACAAAAAATAAATTTGTTTTTGTGTTTTTGATAATGATATGAGCCCAATGGAGACCATCATGGATCAAGAAGCTATTTAAGGACTTGGTGGGCCCATGACAAGAGCTAGAACCAAAAAGGCCCTACAAGCTCTAATTCAAATAACGGCTCTTTTAATGGAAGCAAGCCCAAGTGCAAATCATGAAGACATGGAGCCCAAGTTGGTAACTTACCTCATCCAATTAGAGGATCCATGAAGAGTGGGGCGTGGACCATGAAGAGAAGACCCAATTAGTTGTTTTCTTTTAAATTCAATAAGTAGAATAGGTTATGTGAGTGGGTCCAATTACTAAGTGTTGTTTTTGGGTCAAGCCCACTTTCTTCCAAGTTTTACACGAGTTCTAGGCTTAGTTGGAGGAATCTTTTTGGTTTGCATACCAAAAGTAACTCCTTTTAAATTATTAGTCTTTTATGTGTTTTGTTAATTATGTGGGGTTACACTTTTAATATGAGAAACACTAGTGCAATAAGTGTTTTTTACGTCAGTTAAAATTGATTTTTTACATCAGAATACTGACTGACATAAATACAGCTGACGTTAATAGTTAATATTTTAACGTCAGTTGAGAACTGACGTTAAATATAAAACTATTAACGTCAGTTCTTTAACACTACTAACGTTAATTTTGTTAAAACTAACGCCGGTTGTTATAAAAAACTGACGTTAAAAGTTTTAATTTTAACGTCAGTTTTTTATTACAACTGACGTTAATAGTGTACTGTATATTTTATAAAATACTATTAACGTCAGTTGTTTGATACAACTGACGTTAATAGATTTTTTTTTAAATTCAATTTTAAAATATCACTCCCCTCAGCTATCCCTGCACTCAGTAAATATCCCAGTAACACAGAATATCACACACATTATAGAATTGCAAAGGAAAAATGAAACAATACGGGGACTTAAAACCAAAACTCGTGTATAGGAAAAACATAACTATATATCTACAAGTATATATATATATAAATTTTAGTCTCCAATGTCTAAAAACAAAACTACCAATCTAAGGATATATATATATATACATGTTATTAATTAGTTTATAAAGTCTAACAAAAAACTATTCATCTAAGTATTGCGGAGGTATCTTGTCAATTTCTTTTTCAGCCGCATACTTGAAGAAGAATTCAGCGAAGCGCATCCTCAAGTATCTTAACTCATCTTCATTAATAGGCGATTGGTCCTTAAATGCCTACACACGTTCAAATAATAACAATAACATCAATGCAAATCATCTTCAAAACTATAATATATAATTTAACAAGTTGTTTAAAT
Organism: Sophora flavescens; assembly: GCA_030762895.1. Taxonomy (NCBI): domain Eukaryota; kingdom Viridiplantae; phylum Streptophyta; class Magnoliopsida; order Fabales; family Fabaceae; genus Sophora; species Sophora flavescens. The sequence continues at coordinate 103,854,402 of CM061065.1, forward strand.
ATTACCTTATTCCATCCATCCGTAATAGATGCGGAGACTATGTTCAGCATATGAAGCATCACATAATAGCTGCACGACCACCCGTCAATTTGAAATCGAGACTACCAACAAAATTAATTTCAACGTCAGTTGAATATACATATAAATTAGTAATTATAATATTAATTATTTGATAAATAAACCACGAAACCTTGAGGATGTTCCATACAGGATTTGCTTTAGCCTTAGAAGTCCTACTTCTCCCGTTGGCGCAACTTATGCTACTCTCCTTCAGCGTGCTATCATAAACAAATAATCATGTCGATCAATTAACAAATTCATATATCATGTGTGTAATAAAAAAAAAACAACTGATATTAAAATTTAAATTAAATTTAATATTAGTTACTTACTTATTTACAGCTTCCAACACCACCTGTGGCGGCTGTTGGTGGAGAGAGCAAAAGATTATGACAGTATGCCTAGACGGGTGAAGTACGAACAACTGCCAATGGTTTTTCATACAGTAGGGAGCCAGATATAATTCTTTCAGATTGTCTACCAACAAGTTCCCTATGTATTTACTCAATGCGTCGCCAGCAAAGAATTCGGGCAGAAGGATTGACGGATCTACGAAGCCGTAAACTGATGCAACGCCCTTATCAAGCTGAAGATGATGGAGATACCTAAGATATGAAAAGGTGCGGATGTTAATTACATAATATGTATATTGAAATTAAAATAAATTATTAAATGGAAAAATACCAAAAATAAATAAGTTATAAAATTAAAATTAACTTACGTGCACCAGAGACTCAAAACATTGTTGTTCATCCAGACGTTATTTCTGCAGGCATTCCCGAGATCGTCACCACAGAAGGAAAATATCCTCCGTTGATCTGGGCGTGTCACCCATCCATCGTGCTCCAATGGAGATTCAAAAATATCAAATGCATAATACTCACCAAGTGAGAACAAACGAGTGATAGGTGACAGCGACACCGACGTTGACTTGGCCTTCAGTTTAGGAAAAATAAAATAGATAAGTTGTTGATAATTTTTTTAAAAAACAAGTAATTATTTGACTAATTTGGACATTAATAATGAATACATACCTTTGTTGACATTTCGAGCTCACGTCGTTTGGAGTCCAACTCAAGCTCACGCCTTTTCATTTCCAACTCATGCTCATGGCATTGGACTTCGAACTCCCGCTCCCTAGCTGCCAACTCATCGTCCTCCACATGTGCCCTACTATAACTCTCTTTTGTGCTCACATGTGAAGGGTTGGCATGCCCTGTGATGTCCTGGGATGTACCGATGGAGGAAAGCTCTCTGGCAAGTGCCTTCTTGAATTCTGGGTTGGATATTAAGCTTTGCATAAGATGTGTTGTAATAGCTGGGTTGGACATGAGGTGCTGAGTAATGTCAGCCAAAATTGATGCTTCATCGACCACCCGCTTTCGTGAAGCAGACTTGCCATAATATTCTTTGATGGTCACGTTCCCAGGAACACCGATAACTCGACCAGGATGGTCTTTCTTGCCTAGAGCAGTCATCAAGACGTCCCGCCGTCCAGAAGGGACGAATGAGCCCTGGGAGGATTGTGCTTTAAGATCCATCTACAATGAAAAAATGAAATAACATGCAAGTGAAAAGTGTTAAAAATATCTATACAAATATCAATTGAAATCAAGTTAATTATTTACTTACAATCTTATCTGCCACTTCACGAGTGGCATCAACTTTAAAAGATCCCGTCTTTGTCATGCGACCGGCTAACCATATTTCCTCGCGGTCGATGTCCGACGGAGGACTTGATGGTGTGCCCTCAGGCACCTCTCCTCTTTCAATCCTAGCAGAGTGCTCTTCCTGCTTCGCCCTCAGCCTATCCGCCATCATCTGCTCGATCCGAGTCTGGTACCCACCCTGAGACATGATGTGGCGGTGGACGTTCTTCGCCTGATTCTGCCGACCCTTATCTGCCTTAGCCTATTCAAACAAAAACACATAATTAGATACAGTTAAATGATCTATAAGAAGCATACAAAATTAACTTAATCAACCAACCTGAAATTCTCCATCCTGTCGACTCCTGGAAAACATATCCCACGTATCCTGATAAATCCAGGGATAATCCGAGAACATTTTATCAGGCCGTTTCTTCCCAGATACATAGTACCTGGTAAGATCATGCTTGAACCCATTCCAACGCTTTGATGCCATTTTCATACATTTATGACGATGATCCTCGTCATTTGGCACAGTCTAATCTACCTACACATTAAATACATAACAACTGGATGGATTATAACTCGGATAATTATCTAATAATGTAAATCAAACGAATGTAATGGTAAAATACCACGATAGCCTCCCAAATCTGATCCTTAACGTTCTGTGGAACGTCATTCCAGTGGTTGTAGTTGATGCTTACGTGCTGCTTAGCTTGTAGAAACACCCACTTATTAAATTCTTTAGCACGGGGTCCCTGGGCATTTAGATTAGCATCGAAGGACACCTCAAGCTTCTGTCCGCTTTGCCTGTCCTTCTCTAGTTTCTTCAACGAGGTGGATCCTCTACCCCGTTTCCTATGAGCCTGTGATGTCTATATGGACAAAAAAATGATAAAATAGAGGGTTGTAACATTATAAACTTACATTAAAAAGAAGGAATAAAGATAGTATATAACATGTAAACTTACACTAGAATCAGGCGTAGGCGTGATCGGGTCCTGCGTAGCCCCCACAGTGTCCTCCCGTGCATGTGGGCTATCCGACTGATCCATATGTATGCCTGTTCAGAAACAATATATATGTATTAATAACATAGGTTATAACTCAAACTAAATACAGAAGTATAAATAAAAATAACTAGATAGGTCCTGTAGATATACAAAACATCTATCCAATATAAGGACAATACGGAAGATTGAAAACTATAGTTTTTGAAGATTGCCAAGCACTGGTCACGGCCTGGCAATGATGTCCATCACGGCCGTAACGTGCCAACTGAACCATACCCTCACATGCAGAACTGATCACGGCCTAGCCGTGATGAGCATCACGGCCGTGATGTATCAACCAGCAGAGCAACATGCACTCAAAACCAAAAATAGAGACATTCCAAACAACTCAAACTCACGGTTTCAAGTTTCAACTACTGAGACTACAGTTTCAACATACACTCAAAACCAAAAATAGAGACATTCCAAACAACTCAAACTCACAGTATCAAGTTTCAACTACTGAGACTACAGTTTCAACATACACTCAAAACCAAAAATAAAAAAATGTGCCCTAAAGACTCACCAGAAATAGGCGCTCGCGTGGTGGTGGGGGGAAGCTGGAGTGGTGGCCAACGTTCGATGTGGTTACTGAGAGCAGAGGGACAAGGAGAGTTAGTGCGAGGGAAGGGGAAAGAGAGATGTCAAGTTATTGCAAAGAATGAGCGGGAAAGACAGAGTTAGGGGTTAAAAGTGTACCTCACAATGGTGGCGAAGAAGCCCTCGTGGTGGTTACGGTGGAGATGAGCTCGCGATTAGGGCAGAGTGAGAGTGAGAGTGAGGGTTGAGAGTGAGGGTTGAGCGTGATGAAAAGAGAAAAGAGGCGTACAGAGAAGTGCAGAAGGCGCGCGGGTGTAAACGTTATAATCAAAATAAAACAACGTTTTACGTCAGTTGTTAGTAAAAACTGACGTTAAAGGTCATATATTTAACGTCAGTTGTCTTAAGAAACTGACGTTAAAAACACTCACACTTCTAACGTCAGTTGTATTACACAATGGACATTAAAAGTTTATTAGTTTCTGCAAAAACATTCATTCCTTTGACTACTGTGCTACTTACCCATTCACCTTGTAACCTATTCCTCTTAATAAGCATTAAGTTTTTAGATAAGTTTTCAAGAAAATCAGAATAGATTAGTAACTTCATCCCCTGCTCCTATAAATATCTTCCTTCCATCCTTTTAATTTTCTGCTTCACAATATGGCTCTGCAATGGAGATTAACTTCATCACTCTTTCTTCCTATGCCTAGACTCAAAGATCTTTGTCTTAATGGTCAAACAACTTCTGAGGTTGTGTAAATCACATAACATGGATGGTAAGGTTGGGTGAATCACGTAATGTGATTCTCTCACTTTATTTCATCCCCGTCATCCCTTTCACTTTGCTTTGGAAGCAAGTGACTGTGGATTCAAGACGATGAATCAAGGAATTCCAGTGAAGAAGAAAGATGCAAAGATCCATTTCACTTTGCTTTCGCTGCTAGTGACTGAGGATTTACTTTGCATCGTGGAATTCAAGTGAGGGAGGTGATGCATCCATTGGAGTTTCTGATGAAAGGACTGAGAAGAAAATGATGTTGAAGCAGAAACTTTTTTATATTTTAGGGCTATGTTGCAGAAATTTTTTATCTTTTAATCATGTAATTTTAACTTATGAATCGCTTCAATGAGATACGATTTGATTATACATATAACTTGTTTTATGTTAAGTGTTTATTTATTTTAATTTGCACAAGAATTTGTTTACTAATTCAAGCTAATTAATAAAAATTAAAAAAGAAAACTTGTTTAAAAAAAAGGTTTAGAAATAAACTGCACTATATGGAGTGATCTGCGTTAAGAGGGACAACAGGGAAATGACAACCAATGAAATGAGTTTCATAATTATTTATGTCAGTTATTTATAGAACTGACGCAAATAGTGATTTAATATTTACAAACTGCCACCACCTCATTTTTAACGTCAACTTAATTTATGACTACCAAGTTCCCGTATATTACATTATTTCCAATATTCATTCTGCACGTTTATAATATATAGGATTATTTATGTTAGCTATTTATTTAACTGAAGTAAAAAATCACACTTTTAACGTCAGTTGTATAAAAAACTGACGTTAACAATAAATATTTTTTATTTTAAAAACACTTTTAACGTCAGTTGTTTTAAACAACTGACGTTAAAAGTGTATAGATATCTACAAAAACATTCATTCCTTTGACTACTGTGCTACTTACCCATGCACCTTGTAACTTAATCCTCTTAATGAGCATTAATTTATAGATAAGTTTTCAAGAAAATCATAATAGCTTAGTAACTTCATCCACTGCTCCTATAAATAGCTTCCTTCCATCCTTTTAATTTTCGGCTTCACAATATGGCTCTGCCACGGAGATTAACTTCATCACTCTTTCTTCCTATTCCTAGACTCAAAGATCTTTGTCTTAATGGTCAAACAACTTCTGAGGTTGTGTAAATCACGTAACATGGGTGATAAGCTTGTGTAAATCACGTAATGAGAGTTGCTCATCTTATCATCCTTCCGGAGAATCAGCTGCTGGAGGGCAAATCAGGTGCTTGGGCATCACAGTTCCAAAACCTCAGCTTTGGCAGCAAGTGACCGTCATGGAAGTCTCTAGAACCACTGCCTTTGCTTGAAACAGATCTAGTGCACCTGTTTTTGCCTCTCTTGAGCTCTCTCATGCCCCCGGTTTTACGAGGTCTTAAAGGATGCAAGTGACTGTTCCAAGACCATTGCTAAAACAGATCGAGTGCACCCTTCGGAGTATAGTTTTCCCTTTGGCATATTTCATAAAACTCTCTGATGGGATGTAGCTTTAATGTTTCGGGTGTGATAAGGGGTTCCAAAAGTGGCCTTATGCTTTGCCACACAACCTCCTCATTGAATTCTGGAAAACTCAGTCGCTCTACTTTCCTCTCTTGCTCACCCGTGAAGGGAACGAAGCCTCAACAAATGTTTAGGATTTTAAACCCTTTCAATAATGTAACTTTTTATAGGATTTTAAACCCTTTCAATCTTCTGTGTCAGTCTGTATTACACTTCATGAATGAGATCCGGTTTGGATTATTGATTCAAGTTGTACTTCGCACATATATTTTAGTTTTCAAAACAGAAACACAAAACATCAAAGCAATTGTGAAACTGAAACTTTGAGGAAGGCAATGCAGAAGGGTACGTATACTAGATAAAAAAATTATTAAAATAACCTTTAACGTCAGTTGTTGTAAGGACTGACGTTAAAAGTGAAGTGACTCACTTTTAACGTCAGTTCTATAAAGAACTGACGTTAAAATCTTCACTGTTAACGTCAGTTGTTTATTGAACTGACGTTAAAAGTGAGTCACTTCACTTTTAACGTCAGTCCATACAACAACTGACGTTAAAATTGAATTAATGAAGTCTAATATTTACAAAACTGCCACCGCCCTCTTTTTAACGTCTAGCTTTTGGTTAACTGACGTAAATCTTTACCGTCTAATGTATATTTTCCACTAGTGAATGAGTGTGGTTGCTACATAATGGAAGGGAGAGAGAATAATAGCTCACTATTTTAGTGGCTGAGTTAATTTGAGAGTTAAGTGAATCATTAGTTGATGAGTTATGTGAGTTAATTGGGTGGGGGTTATGGAATATTGAGAGAGCAAGGCAACCCAAAAGTGGGCAGCCATGACTTGTATATGTTTCACGCCTAAAACACTTCAATGATAACTTGGATGTTCATTTTGGATCAAATTCCATTTTATGAGAAATATTGTTTCTCTTTGGTTCTTGGTTGAGTACTTGTTCTTATCAAGAATCCAAGATTCTTGTGGCGACCTTCCTAGGATTATCAAACTCTTAGTTTGTGGCGCCATCCATCCCTCATCTTCACCATTTTCTTATTTTCTTTCATCCTTTTTAAGTGTTACATGAATTTGACTTAATAATCATGTATGAAAATTCAACCTAATATCTTCCAAAGGTAACCTATCCATTTGGTTGTCATCAAGTGGTATCAAAGCTCAAGTTTGGTTGAATTTTTGAGTTTTGTTTTCCAATTTTCTTCTTTGTTCTTCATCTTCTACCTTTCTTCTTTTCTAACCAAAAACAAAAAAATTATTACTTTGACTCTGTTTGAAGGGAATTTTCATTTTTCTTTTGTTACTGCCCCAAAACTTCAAGTTTACAATTAGTATTTCTGTTCTCATCAAAGTATAAGGAAAAAAATAGGGCAATTTTAAAAAAAAACCAAAGAAAGCACATGCAATAGTGAGAAAAAGAGAAGAAAAAAAGTTCTATTTGGGCAATTTGTGTTCTTAAAAACATTTCCCTTCTTTCTTGTTTCCATTATTCTCAAGCTTTTCCTTTCTAGCTTTTCCTTTTTGTTTCCTTTGTTTTTGATAAGTTTTGTGAATTTTGTTACTTGATTTTTGGATTTTTGTGTGGATTGTGTTTGACTCCTCTAAGGTCTAAAAGAGAACAATTGAGTGGAAAAAGGCAAGAGTGAAAATTACATCTTGTGTGGAAAAAGCCTAATTGAGTGAAATACATTTGTGTGCACAAGTGAGGGAGTGTAGTGAGGAATTTTATAAATTTCTTGTTATATTTTGATATTGTGTGTTAACTGATGGTAGACCAAGATGATAGTTCACCTCCTACTCCAAGGACAAGAACTCTTCAAGCTAGGATGACCACTCAAATACAAACCCTTATAAGGCAAATGGAGGAAATGCAAGCAAATTACGATAGACAACTTGCCAACCTTCAAAACCGTGATGAATCAAGTGGATATGAGAGTGAAAGAGGAAGACCAAGAGGAGGTGGATGAGGAAGGAGGCGTGATAGAGGAATTGAAGGGGTCAAGATCAAAGTTCCTACCTTTCTTAGGAAAAATGATCCCGAAGTCTACTTGGAATGGGAGATGAAGATGGACCAAGTCTTTTATTGTAACTCATACAATGAAACAAAGAAAGTGAAGGTAGCCGCTCTTGAATTCAAAGACTATGCACTTGTTTGGTGGGATCAATTGCAAAAAGAGAGGAGAAGATACAAGGAGGAGCCTATTGAGACTTGGGAAGAAATGAAGCATGTCATGAGAAAGAGATTTGTCCCAAATCACTACCATAGGGTCCTTTACAACAAATTGCAAAGATTGACCCAAGGATCTAAAAGTGTTGATGAGTACCAAAAAGAGATGGAGTTGGCCTTGCTTAGGTCTAACTATAATGAAGATAGGGAGGCTACTATGGCTTGGTTCTTACATGGGTTGAATCAAGACATTCAAGACATAGTGGAACTTCAACACTATGTGGAGCTCGAAGATTTTGTCCAACAAGCTATAAATGTGGAGCAACAGCTCAAGAGGAAAAAGTCCAAATTTTCTTCTTCTTCTTCCAAAATTTCATCTTCAAGTTGGAAGGACAAACCAAAGAAGGAGGGCACATCATTTTCCAAAGAGACTGTGTCTACATATCAAGGAAAGAAGCCTTTGGAAACAACTCCTAGAAGCCGTGATGTGAAGTGTTTCAAGTGCTTGGGCCATGGACATATTGCATCCCAATGTCCAATAAAGAGGGCAATGGTGTCAATAAATGGAGAAGTGGTCACACAATCCGAGGCCTCTAGTGAAGAGGAAAGTGAGGGAGAATCAATTCAAAAAGGTGACTTGTTCATGGTAAAGAGACTTTTGGGAAGCCAAGCCAAAGAGCATGATGAAAGTCAAAGGGATAATATCTTCCATACTAGATGCATGATCCAAGGGAAGGTATGCTCTTTGATTATTGATGGTGGCAGTTGTGCTAATGTTGCTAGTGTTAGAATGGTTTCAAAATTAAATCTTGTGACTAAGCCACACCCACCACCATATAGGCTTCAATGGCTTAGTGAAGTTGGTGAAATGATTGTGAACAAGCAAGTTGAGATTCCATTCTCAATTGGGAAGTATCATGATAGTGTGCTTTGTGATGTGGTGCCTATGGAGGTAAGTCGTATGTTACTTGAGAGGCCTTGGTAATATGATAGGAAGGCCACCCATGATGGGTTTTCAAATAAATTCTCTTTCATGTACCAAGACCGAAAGGTCATTCTTTCTCCTTTGTCTCCAAAAGAAGTTAGTGAGGATCAACTAAAGATGAGAGAAAGAAGAGAGCAAGAGAGAAAAGAAAGAGAGAGTGAAAAAAAGATTTAAAAAAAGAGTGAAAAGAAAAGTGATGAAAAAGTGAAAAAAAAATCAAGAAAAAAAAAGTGAGAAAAATAGATAGGAAAAAGAGGGAAAAGAGAGCTATTTTGCATCAAAATGTGAGGTGAAGACTGCTTTGTTTTCAAGGCTGCCCCTATATATGCTTTATTGTATGGAATTTTGTTTGAATGCTAATGCTCCTAATGAACTCTCTTTGCCTAGTGGTGTTGAAAATCTTTTGCAGGAATTTGGTGATGTGTTTCCAAAAGAAGTGCCACACGGCCTACCTCTTTTAAGGGGGATTGAGCACCATATTGACCTCATTCCGAGTGCATCATTACCCAATAGGCCAGCCTATAGGAGTAATCCTCAAGAGACTAAACAGATTCAAAAGCAAGTGGGTGAGTTGATGCAAAAAGGATGGGTGCAAGAGAGCTTGAGCCCATGTGCAGTCCTGATTAATTTAGTGCCTAAAAAGGATGGGACTTGGAGCATGTGCGCAGATTGTAGGGCCGTGAACAACATGACAATAAAGTATAGACATCCTATCCCTAGACTTGATGACTTGCTTGATGAATTGCATGGTGCTTGTTTGTTTTCTAAAATTGATTTGAAAAGTGGGTACCATCAAATTAGGATAAGGGAAGGGGATGAATGGAAAACTGCCTTTAAAACTAAATCTGGTTTGTATGAATGGTTGGTAATGCCTTGTGGGTTAACAAATGCACCTAGTACTTTCATGAGGCTTATGAACCATGTTTTAAGAGAATTTTTAGGCAAGTTTGTTGTGGTGTATTTTGATGATATCTTGATATATAGCAAAAGCCTAAATGAACATCATGAATACTTAAGGGTTGTTTTGCTTGTATTAAGAAAAGAAAAATTATATGCTAATTTGGAAAAGTGTACTTTTTGTACGGACCATGTGATTTTTCTTGGATTTGTTGTAAATACTAAAGGGGTCCATGTTGATAAAGAGAAAATTAAGGTCATTCAAGATTGGGCAACCCCCAAAATGTGAGTGATGTGAGGAGTTTTCATGGTTTGGCTAGTTTCTATAGGAGGTTTGTTAAGGACTTTAGTACTTTGGCCGCACCTCTTAATGAAAGTGTCAACAAAAATGTTGGGTTTAAATGGGGGGAGAAACAAGAGCCTGCATTTAAAGAGCTTAAGGAAAAACTTACCCATGTACCAATACTTGTTTTGCCTAATTCAGCTAAATCTTTTGAGATTGAATGTGATGCTTCTAATGTTGGTGTTGGGGCTGTTTTGATGCAAGAAGTGCATCCAATTGCTTATTTTAGTGAGAAATTAAGTGGAGCTGCCCTTAATTATCCAACCTATGATAAGATATTTTATGCCTTAGTGAGGGCGTTGCAAACATGGCAACATTATCTTTTGCCCAAAGAGTCCCTAAAGTATTTGAAGGGACAAGGAAAGTTGAATAAGAGACATGCAAAATGGGTTGAGTTTCTTGAACAATTCGTAAATGTGGTTAAGTACAAAAAGGGTAAGGCCAACATTGTGGCGGATGCACTTTCAAGGAGGTATACTTTACTTTCTACCCTTGAGATGTGACACCCTTAACCCGAGCATCACATTAACTACTTTGTTTAAAATTAAATAATTACTTTTAGTGAGTTATCGATTTACTTTCGGAAAACTTAAGGTTTTTCAAACTCTTCTCTGATAATAATGTTTACTTTCTTAAACAATTTAAAACATAAACAACATACACAAAGTAAAGACAGAATTCTGAAAATACATTTAGTTCATTAATTCTTAAGCCAATATATAGACAGGCTTCTTGACAGAAATTCACAGAGTGATAATTCATAAGATCCACTACATGATTTCCAGTTTAAAATTAGGGATATGGTTAAAGAGTCATAACTAAACATCAGTTTCAAAATACATTGTTCATATCAAACTACCCCAAAAGAAAATATTCCTAAGAGATAGACAAAACTAAAGATGCCCATTAGGGAGACCCTGGTAGTCATCCCCCTCCCTAGGAGGTGTAGCTGGTGCAGCCACCTCCATCTCTACTCCCTCGTCGGGAGCATCTACATCATCGTCATCTCTAATAGGTTGAAGCGGGGGTTCCTCCTCCATCAGCTCTATGGGATGCTCCTCCATCAACTCCTCAGGATCCTCCTCGATCAGGGAAGCTGGAGCTTCTTCCGGCTGAGGCTGTGCTTGAGGAAACTCAAGATCGAAAAGGCCCAGGTTGGCCAGATGCTGCAGATAAAGCTCCATAGGTGGCGGTCGGATATGAACAGTCTCAACAATATGAACAAGTCTCATAGATGCTACCTCTGAACCCTCTACTAAACAAACAGGTCCCGTATAAGTCACTGCGCGAGATGATCCCGGAGCAAAGGTCCACGCAGTGGCGTCATCCCTGTTCTCAAACAGCAGAGCCCGGGACCGGGTGTGTGCCAACTGTATCATGTCCGGATCCATCTAGTCTCAAGTATATAGAATATATACATATAACAAGAAAAGAAAACAACAAAAATGCAAGGGTGAGATACCAATATATGGATAAATTATGATGACTAAATGCCCAAACGCAGAGCAACAAGTATATATAAATATTCATGTTCAACATTTAAATTCTCACAAAATAATCATGTCAATAACCAATCATCATTGTTTTTGAAAACATGGCACTTCTATATTTCATCATTCTGTCCTAGTCTCCGGAGACCCTAACTCCATATAGTTTTTCAAAACAGTGAGCTGATCAAACTCAATTACCACAAAGGCACACAGTCTCGAATACCTTATTCATGAAGATATCCGGAATAACTCCATCTCGAATACCTCGTGCACCACGATATCCTGGAATAACACTGTCTCGAATGCCTCGTTTATCAAGATATCCGAAATAACACCGTCTCGCATACCTCGTTTATCAAGATATTCGGAATAACAGGCACGTCTTCCAAAAACAATGCATGTAAAACCTTTTATTTTCACAGCTTTTCTTTGTGTCATATTCTTTCCTTATCGAGGCTCAAGGATCATGACCACCCATGAATTTTAAGTGTCTTAAATCTTTTATTATCAACACGGGACGTTAAAGTACGAGTGTCCAATAACAATAGCCCTAGACCCGTGCACTAGTCTAGAACTTTGTGGTCGTAGAAAAATAGTCTTTACCCTTTTTTCTCCGTTTTCCACATTATATCACAACATTAGTAGGACACACAGTCCACAACAATGCATATCGGACAAACAGTCCACAGCAACTTGTACAGGACACACAATCCACAATATCATATATAGGACACACAGTCCACAATGTTGTGATACGGATCATGGATCCACGTGCTTTATCTCTAATATCCCGATGTCTCGGTTACTAGGTTCACTTTTCAACTTATTTTTCGTTCAGTGAAAAACAAATACAAAAAAAAACTGAAATTTTCCATAACTTATCCAAGTTATCGGACATTTCTTTTTGAATAAAATATTTTGAAATAAGAACATTTCTTTTGAAATTCTTTTGTTTAAAACTTTAAGTTTTCTTTTGAAAATCCATTCCTTCTTCCTGAAAATCATTTTATTTTAAAATCTTCTTTTTTCCTGAAACATTTGAAGCCTCCAAATGAATTCTTTTCAAGTTCTAAAATAAACATTTGTTTCTTCAAACATTTTCAAAGAAATAAATTTTATTTTTGTGTGAAATCACTTAAATTTTCAATTGAATTTTCTTTATAAAAGTGTTTTTATTTTCTAAAATTTCCACAAATCATTAAAATTACACAACATCCCCTTATTATCAAACCTTGTTAAAAGAAATTCTTACTTGTGATTTTCTTTGTAAATGTTTTCTTAAAGCTTTTATCTTCATTATTTGAGCTCTAACCAATGGTTATTAGGCTTCCATGCAACAACTTCAACACATATATAACAACTTCAACATATATAAGTAACATGCATTTTTTCATAAATCATCAATACATATACAACAACTTCAACACATATAAGTAACATGCATATTTTCATAAACCATAAATATATCATGAACTCAAAATCCAACCAAAACAGTCACAATGCGACACCCCATTCCCAGTGTATTACATTTATGTAACATGTTGCAAAATCAAACTTAAAAAAATAATAATTTGTTGGTTTCCTTCGAAAAACAAAATAAGTTTACTAATTACTTATTCTTGTCAAAATGGTGTTAAATTTTTTTTCCTTTTTCTTTACTGTACACACACCCAAGCACCATTACATAATATACATCTCTATATATCATACATATGCATCATCAAAGTTTTACATAAGACTTTTTTCCTACCAGGTCACCATCTACTATCAAACATATATCACATCAAACTGAAATAACTTAATTATATCCCAATGGGAGGCTGAAGAACACTACTAAAAAAGATGGCTCTCAGTAGCCAATAAGTCAGACTATCTAAAAATTCCACTCTACCCATGAAGACTACACCCTACAGCTGGTCACCGCTAATGAAACCCATTGGGGAGTCCAGTATAGACACCCCCACCTCCAGGAGGTGTATCTGGAGAGGATACATCAACAACCTCTCCAATATCTGGGACTAAACCATCCTCAAAAGGAACATAGTTTGGATCGACAATCAGATCCTCCTTAGGATCCTCCTCCATCTCCACCCGTGCCTCCTCTGGGATCAAGACTATAGGCCCAGGAGATGACTCCGGGGATACCTGCTGTAAAGGCTGAATGTGAGGAGATGGTTGATGCTCTAAGTCCCTGTGTTGTACCAAATACCGTAGGATCATCCAAATGGGAAGTAGTGAAACCTTGATCATCTCCCTGCTACGAATAAGCTGTTGTGGTCCGTCAGCTACAGTCCCTTGGAGTGTCCTCATCGGACCAGTGTAGTAGCACTCCGAGCCCCTGGGTTGATCACCCAGGCGTTCCCTTGATCAGTGTTATCAAACATCACAGCTTGGACCCCCAAGTAGTCCAGATCCACTGCGTTCGGATTCATCTGTACGCAGATATATACATATTCCAAATAGTAGAGGAAACAACAAACAAATATGCAAGGGTGAGTTACCAATATATGAGTTTTGATGAGACAACCCTATGCACGACACACAAACAGCATGTACCACGTATTCATAGCATACAAAAATTATCTAATCAGTAGAATAATTTTATCCAAAGGGTTTCATACCCGACAGTCATCGTCATTTTATAAAAATGCTTGACACTTCAATATTTAGGCTCTATTTTGATACCTAATCTCCGGTGATCCCACAACTTTCTGTTTCGTTTTGAGCAGATCAAGCCCTTTACATGGCCCATTGTAAAACGAAATAAAACAATGTCCAAAAGAACACATAACACACAGGTCATCACTCAGTACACCAAGGTTATTGTTCAAAAATGTAACTCATTGGTCCACACAGAACTCAATAGTTACTGCAATCAATGGAGTTTATTGTCCATAACCTATTGCATCACTCAGAACCTCAATAGTTATTGCATAAAATTGGAAACAAAGTCCAGTAAAGATACATTGGCTCACTCAGAATCCCAATGATCAAATGGAAACATAGTGCATAACAGATACATTGATCCACTTTGGACTCAATGATCATAACGCACATAACACGTCTGCCAAAAATGCATGAGAAAAACTTTTATTCTCGTTTCGTTTTCTTTGTCGTAATAATCTTTCCTTGTCGAAGCCCAAAGCTCACGACCATGCTTAATTTTATATTAAAACTTTTTCACTTTAAACAAACATAGGACACACAGTCCAAATGTTTTAAACTCAACACAGGACACACAGTCTGAGTGCTCAATCGCAAAGCCCTAAACCGACGCACCAGTCTCAGGCTCACGGATATGGAACACACATTATCCACATTAATTTTAAGACACACAATCCACAAAACCTTTGCAGGACACTCAGTCCAATGACACAAATCCCTGATCTACATGTCCACAGAACACTAGAACCCCGACGTCTCGGTCACTAGGTTCATTTATCCTTTGTGAAAACATTTCACTCAGTGAAAAACAAATACTAAAAACCAAACCGAAAACTTATCCAAGTTTAACGGAATATTTTCATTGAATAAAAATTCTTACATAAATTATTTTATGTTAAAACATCGATAAAACGTGAAAATCATTGATAAATTCTATTTTTTTTTCCAATTACTTCATTTCTGAAAATCTTTCTTAATAAACGTCAACTTTCAAAAAGTCATTTCTAAATAAAATTTTATAATAATAAAATAAAACATTTTTCTCAAAAAATGTAATAAAATTATTTATATAACTTAAATGACTTTTCTGTCATAAGTAATTGTTCTGATGGCTATATTACGTTATTTTCGGAACTTAATCACTTGAAATAACATTTTATAATAAAATTGAATTTATTTTGGAAAAACTAGCCCTTGTGAAAAATTTCACAGTTCCGCCCTTACTGTCACTTATTGACACAATTTCTGCAAAAATATTATTAAAATAATACTTTTCCACTTTTTCTCAAATTCCTACAAATTAATCACGTTGATTCATTATTCAAGATAATTAAGTTTTTATCCTTAAATTAAATTGAACACTGACCAATGTCACATTTCTCAATCCATCACTCAAAAACTTATAATTTCATCACAGAATAGCATGACATACATACAATTCTTGGCATTCATTACGATTATAATTAAACAATTTAATCGTAATCATGTAAATCCACATATCACATAAACTCAATTGCTCAAGTAAGCATATAATCAATTCAACAAGTAACAATAAATAATTTAAAATCATAAGACATTACTATAGACAATTTACAGACAATTCCAACAACTAGCATGTGATTATCTTAAACTCCTCAAGCATACTCCCCTTACCTCTCGGAGATTCAAACTAACGTTCTCAAACAACATTTCGATTTTGATCCGGTTTCCTCCGTCGGCTTAGATCAACTCAATCCGATTGGTTCCTTCATAACAAATTGCAACCAAAATAAATCAAAATCAAACAAAAACACACTTATTCAAGAGGGTTAGGGTTCGACCTCTTATAAATTTCTAGGTTAGGAATGTTAAAAATTTTCTAACTTATTGATTTATGATCCGTAAGCAACCTAAACATGATTAAGCACTTAATCCAAGATCAATAACTAAGAACTTTGATTAAAACTCATCTAGCTCCATGAACTAGGGTTTCGGCCTATCACAATAGTGAGATTAAAAATTTCACTTGATTCTCATCTCTTGGATTTAACAAATATACATAGTATAGAGTTGGATTTAAGTCACACAAGACAACTTTGAAGCAAAAATTCATCCAACAACCAAAGTTAGGGTTTTGACCCTTTTGAAAAAATAGGCTAGGGTTTGATTTTTGGTTTTCTAATCACTTACATACAATAGCTATCACGGTCTTAAGAGATTAAAGCGTGAATCATGACTTAAAGTTGAAACAAAATCCATGAACACCTAACCTACATAGGTTCGGCCTAGCTTAGAAAAATAAGGAAGAAATTTCTTTTGATCACATGCTTTTAGATCATGAATATAGGCATCTAGATGAGTTCATAGAAATTGGTTTCAAGTCAAAAGGATTTTTCTACAATTTCTTACGAGTTTTTGAAGAAAGCTTCATGAACTTTGAAGAAATTGATGAACATGATGATTAAATCCATGAACACATAAAAGTTGTGAAGAGAAGAACTTAGAAAGTCAAGATTAAGAGAGGTTACCTCTTGGGATTCAAAGAAATAGATGATTTGGATGATGTTCTTCACAAATCCAATCTAAGTGTTCTTGAAGTTCTTAAGAAACTATGGTTTTGTTCATAAGGAAGATGACATGAAATGAGAAAATTTTTCCTAAGTGTGGTTAAGTGAAGGGAGTCGTGGGTTTTGGGGGAAATTTGGTCCAAAATCACAATGGCAATGCTTGAAATTTTCAAGTGACCCTAGGGGTAAAATAGTTTTTCCATACAAAAATATCTAATGTCAATAATGTGCCATTATGGCCATTATGACTCGGATAGGATCGCCATAAATTCCTGTCACATCAGTCATATCAGATCTGTTGCTGACCCACTGGTTCATCTGACTCAGGTTTTCCTAGAGATATCTCGATGTTTTCGCCCGCAGCAAATATTATATTATATTTTTATGCTAAAATTTTCAAAACTTCCAGTATCGTAGCAAATATGATAAAAACATTATTCATTTCATTCACAAATTAAAATTAGGTTTTTTGAGCAGTAAACTTTTACTGTCAGTGAAAACACAGACCGGGTTCCGTCTGAATTTTCAACCCAAAATTTAATCGTAACACTATGATATAAAGCATGACATGAAAATGACAGTGTTTTACCCAAAATATTTTGAGTCTCGGATAAAAATATAAAATTTTATATATTTATTTCCGACATTTGAAAGCAGCGAAAAATCGGGGTGTTACATTACTACCCCACTAAAAAAAATCGTCCTCGAAATTACGCACCTGTAAAAAGTCTGGCTTCCCATGTTGCTTCTCCAGTCATCTCATTCCAAATAACCTTGACTAAGGAAATTTGCTTACCCCTGAGTTGCTTAATCAACTTATCTTCGATTCGTACAGGCGAAGTATCGTAAGACAAGTTTTCTTTTAATTGTACTTCGTCGGGTTCGAATACATGTGATGAATCAGGAATATACTTCCTTAGTTGTGAGACATGGAATACATCATGAATGTTTGAAAGAAAAGGCGGTAAAGAAATTTGATAAGCTACTGGACCAATACGGCGAAGAATTTGGTAAGGTCCAATGAATTTAAGAGTGAGTTTTCTGGACTTCATAACCCTACATATCCTAGTCGTGGGTGTGACTCTCAGAAATATATGTTCACCTTCTTGAAATTCGAGAGGTCGTCTTCTCCGATCTGAATAATTCTTCTGCCTACTTTGTGCTGTTTTCATCTTTTTACGGATTTTATTGTCCATTTCCGTTGTCTGTTGCACGATTTTAGGACCTAAAATCATGCATTCTCCATCTTGGTACCAATACAAAGGTGTTTGACACTTTATTCCGTACAAAGCCTCATAGGGAGCCATCCCTATACTCGAATGAAAACTATTGTTATACGTGAATTCGATAAGTGGTAACAGGCCATCCCAACTTCCATGATGGTCTAAGACACATGCTCTCAGCAAATCTTCTAACGATTGAATCGTTCTCTCTGTTTGTCCATCGGTCTGAGGATGATATGCTGAACTTAATCTTAACTTGGTTCCTAGAGCTTGATGCAAGCTTCCCCAGAAACGTGAAGTAAACTTCGGATCTCGATCTGACACAATACTCGATGGTACTCCATGAAGTCTGATCACTTCCTTGATATAAACATCAGTCAATTTTTCTATGGTGTAATTGATCTTAACATGTAAGAAATGTGCTGATTTCGTTAGCCGGTCGACTATCATCCAAATTGAATCAAAACCTTTGGATGTTCGCGGTAAACTTACAACAAAATCGATTGATATGCTATCCCACTTCCATTCTGGTATAACTAATGATGTAAGCATACCCCCGGGTCTTTGATGTTCCATCTTTGCTTTCTGACAAGTCAGACATGATGCAACATACTCTGCTACTTTCTTTTTCATGCCTGGCCACCAAAATCTTGGTTTCAGATCTTAATACATCTTCTTTGATCCAGGATGAATACTTAGCTTATTCTTGTGTGATTCCTCTAAAATCATCCTTTTCATATCAGGATTATCAGGCACACACACTCGTCTATTGCACCTCAAAATTTGATCCGGTCCCAAACTAAATTCTGCAACTCTTCCTTGCTTCATTAAGTCCTTCTTTTCTTGAAGATAAGCATCCGCAACTTGTTGTTCTCAGATTTCTTCCATTAACCCACTAGAAATTTTGATAATTCCCACGCTGATATTTTCCTTATTTAATTCCATAATCAAATTGAGATCACGGAACTTCTCAATCAAATCAAGTTCCCTTACCATCATGGCTGAGATACGAATGGCTTTCCGGTTAAGTTCATCAGCTACAACGTTAGCTTTTCCAGGATGATACTATAACTTAAAATCGTAATCTTTCAAAAATTCCATCCAACGTCTCTGTCTCATGTTGAGTGCCTTCTGATCAAACATATACTTTAAACTTTTGTGGTCACTAAAGACATCGAACTTTGCTCCGTACAAGTAATGTCTCCATATCTTTAGTGTAAAAACCACTGCAGCTAACTCTAGATCATGTGTCGGATAATTCCTTTCATGAGTCTTTAACTGACGTGATGCGTAAGCTACGACTTTCCGATGTTGCATTAACACACATCCTAAACCTTGATGAGAAGCATCACAATATACCTCATAAGGTTCATTTGGTTCTGGTAGTATTAATACTGGCGAGGTTGTCAACTGTTATTTAATCCTATGAAAACTCTCTTCGTACTTGTCTGTCCATACAAAAGGTTGATCTTTCCTCGTAAGCAAAGTTAACGGTGCAACTATCTTGGAAAATCCTTCAATAAATCTTCTATAGTAACCGGCCAGACCAACAAAACTTCTTATCTCCATTACTGTCTTTGGTCTTTCCCAAGAAAGTACTGCTTCCACTTTTGCAGGATCGACATCAATTCCTTCTTCGGTAATCACATGTCCCGAAAACTTTACTTTCTCGAGCCAAAATTCGCACTTAGATAGTTTTGCATACAAAACTTTCTCACGCAAAATTTGTAAAACTTGTCATAAGTGTTCTTCATGTTCCTCATTACTCTTAGAGTAAATAAGAATATCCTCAAGAACACGACAACAAACTTATCAAGAAACGGACGAAAAATCTGATTCATGTAGTCCATAAAGATAGCAGGTGCATTCGTCACTCCAAACGACATTACGAGATATTCATAATGTCCATAACGAGTTCTGAATGCAGTCTTTGGTATATCTTCAGTTTTTACCCTAATCTAATGATAACCTGTCCTCAAGTCAATCTTTGTGAACACAACAATTCCTCGCAGTTGATCCATCAGGTCATCTATACGCGATAAAGGGTACTTATTCTTAATCGTCACTTTGTTCAGTTGTCGAAAATCCACGCAAAGCCTTGAAACTCCATCTTTCTTTCTCACTAGAAGAATTGGTGCTCCCCACGGACAAACACTTGGTCGAATGAACTGTTTTGAAAAGGGTCCTCCAATTGAGTTTTCAATTCAACAAGCTCTGTAGGCGCCATCCGATATGGACCAATAGAAATTGGTCCAGCTCCTGGTACTAAATCGATGGAGAATTATATCTCTCTTACTGGTGGCAAACTGGGAACGTCATTAGGAAACACGTCTGGAAATTCACTTACTACAGGCATTGTACTCAAATTGATCTCCCTCTCGACTTCTAAGTTAGTTAAAAGCATGTATCCCTGATCTCTTTCTTTCGAAAAATTCTTACTTGGTTGGTAGATAAAAATCCAGAAATCTCATGATTAGGAAAAATTAAAGTCTTATGAGCACAATCTAACAGGATATGGTTGGAAGATAATCAATCCATGCCTAAAATCACATCTGACTATATTAAAGGCGGGCATATCAGATCAACAAGAAAATGTCTATCCTGAATGATAATGGGACAATTCATACATATAGAATTTATGGTAATTGGCTCAGTAGTTGGGGTTGAAACAATTAAGTCATAGGATAAAGAAGAAATAGGTAATTTCAAATGTCTCACAGAATCTAATACAATAAAGGAATGCGTTGAACCCGAATTAAAATGTACAGTTAAGAGATTACCAGCTATGTCACAACTACCTTGTATGTGATCAACAGACTCAGAAGCCTCAGCACCACTCATGGTGTAAACTCTCCCCTTAGCTGTCAGTTTATTGGTCTTTACGATATTGACGACTGGTGCAGTCCTTGGCATACCACGGTCTCTAGCTAAATGTCCCATCTGACCACAATTGAAACATTTTGGTCCTCTAACTGGACAATTGTTTGCTAAATGATTTGGATCTCCATACTTGTAACACTTCCTGTTTGAGCCTTGATTTTGATTCTTCTGACCTTCCACACCAGATGCAGCAGCTACAGGACGGTATGATTGTTGATTTCGATTATTCCCCGGTGCTCAGTAATAAGGTTTGTTCTGGACTTGCTTTCCCTTTTGGTTTTGAAATTGACTCTTAGATTTTGATGGTCCTCCCACATTTCCTTTGTTATCTCTTCCCTTCCTCATTTTCTCTATTTTCCTACACTACTCAACCAAAGCTTGGAAATTCCTAATTTCCAATGGTAATACAGACTCCTTAATCTCAAATCACAATCCTGCTTCAAAACTCTCACACTTCCAATCTTCATCTGGATTGTTTTGGAAAAAGAGGGAGTATTTGACAAGTGACTCAAACTTGGCGGCATACTCCCCTACAGATAAATCCCTCTGATACAGACATAAGAATTCTTGCTCCTTTTCTGCTCAAGCACTCTGGAAAATACTTTCTCAAAAACATGTTCTTAAATATTACCCAAGTAATCACCTGATTCTCTGCTTCAGGTAGTTGCCTAGTGCCTCTCCACCAGTACTCAGCATCCCCTAACAGTAGATGAGTAGCATAAGGCACCTTCACTCATTCTGGACTATTGATCAACTCAAAAATCTTCTCCACTTCCTGAATCCACGAGTCATCTTTCATAGGATCCACATCTCCATGAAATTGTGGAGGATTATGGTGTCTAAAAGCAGTAAGACTTCTGCCTTCAGCAGCCTGTTCAGCTCGAAGGCATTCCTGTAAATTCTGGGCAGCCATTGTAGCAGTTTGTTGTGGAATAGCAGCGGTAACATCTGCCATTGCTTGTGCAGTAAAATACATACCTCCCTCTTCCTCATAATTTTCCTCAAAATTTCCTCGGTCATTAACACGACCACCTCTTCGACCTCTTCCACGACAGCGTCCACATCCACGTCCACAGTCCAAGTCCACGTCCATGTCCAAGTGCACCTTCTGGTTCCATAACTGACCTACAAGACACAATCAGTTAAATGGCAACCAGAAAATGAAACTTGAATTTACTAACTATCACACATTACTTCAAAGAAGTAATTCAAACAATCTCTTTCAGATCACACAACAGAGCTATTCCCAAAGATTTCCCGAAAGACTCGACCAGCTCTGATACCACTAAAGCAACACCCCATACCCAGGGTATTACATTTACGTAACATGTTGCAAAAATCAAACTTAACAAAAATAATAATTTGAAAGTTTCCTTCGAAAAACAAAATAAGTTTACTAATTACTTATTCTTGTGAAAATGGTGTTAATTTTTTTTCCCTTTTTCTTTACTGTACACACACCCAAACACCAATACATAATGTAGATCTCTATATATCATACATATGCATCATCAAAGTTTTACATAAGACCTTTTTCCTACCAGGTCACCATATATTGTCAAACATATATCACATCAAACTAAAATAACTTAACTATATCATAGTGGGAGTCTGAAGAACACTACTCAAATAGATGGTTCTCAGTAGCCAATAAGTCAGACTATCTAAAAATCCCACTCTACCCATAAAGGCAAAGCCCTACAGCTGGTCACCACTAATGAAACCATTGGGGAGTCCAGTATTGACACCGCCACCTCTAGGAGGTGTATCTGGAGAGGATACATCAGCCCCCTCTCCAATATCCGGGACTATACCATCCTCAAGAGGAATATAGTCCGGATCAACCATCAAATCCTCCTCAGGATCCACCTCCATCTCCACCCGTGCCTCCTTCGGGATCAAGACTATAGGCCCAAGAGGTGACTCTGGGGCTACCTGTTGTAAAGGCTGAACGTGAGGAGGTGGTTGATACTGTAAGTCCCTGTGTTGTACCAAATATCGTAGGATCATCCAAATGGGAAGTATTGAAACCTCGATCGTCTCCCTGCTACGAATAAGCTGTTATGGTCCGTCAGCTACAGTCCCTCGGAGTGTCCTCATCGGACAAGTGTAGGTAGCACTCCGAGCCCCTGGGTTGATCACCCAGGCGTTCCCTTGATCAGTGTTGCCAAACATCAGGGCTTGGACCCCCAAGTAGTTCAGATCCACTGCGCCCAGATTCATCTGAACGCAGATATATACATATTCCACATTGTAGAGGAAACAAGAAACATATATGCAAGGGTGTGTTACCAATATATGAGTTTTGATAAGACAACCCCAAGAACGACACACAAACAACATGTACCACATATTCACAGAATTAAAAAAATCAGACTATATAAAAATCCCACTCTACCTATAAAGGCTAAGCCCTACAGCTGGTCACCACTAATGAAACCATTGGGGAGTCTAGTATTGACACCGCCACCTCTAGGAGGTGTATCTGGATAGGATACATCAGCCCCCTCTCCAATATCCGGGACTATACCATCCTCAAGAGGAATATAGTCCGGATCAACCATCAAGTTCTCCTCTGGATCCTCCTCCATCTCCACCCGTGCCTCCTTCGGGATCAAGACTATAGGCCCAAGAGGTGACTCCGGGGCTACCTGTTGTAAAGGCTGAAAGTGAGGAGGTGGTTGATACTGTATGTCCCTGTGTTGTACCAAATATTGTAGGATCATCCAAATGGGAGGTAGTGAAACCTCGATCGTCTCCCTGCTACGAATAAGCTGTTGTGGTCCGTCAGCTACAGTCCCTCGGAGTGTCCTCATCGGACAAGTGTAGGTACCACTCCGAGCCCCTGGGTTGATCACCCAGGCGTTCCCTTGATCAGCGTTGCCAAACATCAGGGCTTGGACCCCCAAGTAATTCAGATCCACTACGTCCGGATTCATCTGAACGCAGATATATACATATTCCACATTGTAGAGGAAACAACAAACATATATGCAAGGGTGAGTTACCAATATATGAGTTTTGATAAGACAACCCCATGCACGACACACAAACAGCATGTACCACATATTCACAGAATTAAAAAAATCATCTAATCAGTAGAATAATTTAATCCAAAGGGTTTCATACCCGACAGTCATCGTCATTTTATAAAAATGCTTGACAGTTCAATATTTAGGCTCTATTTTGATACCTAATCTCCGGAGATCCCACAACTTTTTGTTTCGTTATGAGCAGATCAAGCTCTTTACATGGCCCATTGTAAAACAAAATAAAACAATGTTCAAAAGAACACATAACTCACTGGTCATCACTCAATACACCAAGGTTATTGTTCAAAAATGTAACTCATTGGTCCACACAGAACACAATAGGTATTGTGATCATTGGAGTTTATTGTCCATAACCTATTGCATCACTCAGAACCTCAATAGTTATCCCATAAAATTGGAAACAAAGTCCAGTAAAGATACATTGGCTCACTCATAATCCCAATGATCAAATGGAAACATAGTCCATAACAGATACATCGATCCACTCAGAACTCAATGATCATAACACATGACACATCTGCCAAAAATGCATGAGAAAAACTTTTATCCTCGTTTCGTTTCTTTGTCGTAATAATCTTTCCTTGTCGAAGCCCAAAGCTCACGACCATGCTTAATTTTATATTAAAACTTTTTCACTTTAAACAAACATAGGACACACAGCCCAAATGTTTTAAACTCAACACAAGACACACAGTCTGAGAACTCAATCCCAAAGCCCTAAACCGATGCACCAGTCTTAGGCTCACGGATATGGGACTCACATTATCCACATCAAATTAGGACACACAGTCCACAAAACCTTTGCAGGACACTCAGTCCAATGACAGAGATCCCTGATCTACGTGTCCACAGAACACTAGAACCTCGATGTCTCAGTCACTAGGTTCGTTTATCCTCTTGTAAACCATTTCGCTCAGTGAAACCAAATTCAAAAAACCAAACCTCCTAAAACTTATCCAAGTTTAACGGAATATTCACTGAATAAAAATTCTCTTACATAAATTCTTTTCTGTTAAAACATTGATAAAACGTGAAAATTATTGATAAATTCTTTTTTTTCCAATTACTTCATTTCTGAAAATCTTTCTCAATAAACGTCAACTTTCAAAAAGTCATTTCTAAATAAAATTTTATAATAATAAAATAACATTTTTCTCAAAAAATTTAATAAAATTATTTATATAACTTAAATGACTTTTCTGTCATAAGTAATTGTTCTGACGGCTATATTACGTTATTTTCGGAACTTAATCACTTGAAATAACATTTTATAATAAAATTGAATTTATTTTGGAAAAACTAGCCCCTGTGAAAAATTTCACAGTTCCGCCCTTACTGTCACTTATTGACACAATTTCTACAAAAATATTATTAAAATAATACTTTAAAACTTTTTCTCAAATTCCTACAAATTAATCACGTTGATTCATTATTCAAGCTTATTAAGTTTTTATCCTTAAATTAAATTGAACACTGACCAATGTCAGGTTTCTCAATCCATCACTCAACAGCATATAATTTCATCACAGAATAGCATGACATACATCCAATTCATGGCATGCATCACGATTATAATTTAACAATTTAATTATAATCATGTAAATCCACAAATCACATAAAATCAATTACTCAAGTAAGCATATAATCAATTCAACAATTAACAATAAACAATTTAAAATCACAAGACATTACTATAGACAATTTACAAACAATTCCAACAACTAGCATGTGATTATCTTAAACTCCTCAGGCATACTCCCCTTATCTCTCGGAGATTCAAACTAACATTCTCAAACAACCTTGCGATTTTGATTCGGTTTCCTCCGTCGGCTTAGATCAACTCAATCCGATTGGTTCCTTCATAACAAATTGCAACCAAAATAAATCAAAATCAAACAAAAACACACTTATTCAAGAGAGTTAGGGTTCAGCCTCTTCTAAATTTCTAGGTTAGGAAAGTTAAAATTTTTCTAACTTATGGATTTATGATCCTTAAGAACCTAAACATGATTAAGCACTTAATCCAAGATCATGAACTAAGAACTTTGAATAAAACTCATCTAGCTCCATGAACTAGGGTTTCGGCCTCATCACAAAAGTGAGATTAAAAATTTCACTTGATTCTCATCTCTTGGATTTAACAAATATACATAGTATAGAGTTGGATTTAAGTATCACAAGACAACTTTGAATCAAAAATTCTTCCAACAACCAAAGTTAGGGTTTCGACCCTTTTGAATAAAATAGGCTAGGTTTTGATTTTTGGTTTTCAAATCACTTACATATAATAGCTATCATGGTCTTAAGAGATTAAAGCCTGAATCATGACTCAAAGTTGAAACAAAATCCATGAACACCAAACCTACATAGGTTCGGCCTATCTTAGAAAAATAAGGAAGAAATTTCTTTTGATCACATGCTTATTGATGATGAATATAGGAATCAAGATGAGTTCATAGAAATTGGTTTGAAGTCAAAAGGATTTGTCTACAATTTCTTATGAATTTTTGAAGAAAGCTTCATGAACTTTGAAGAAATTGATGCACATGATGATTAAAGGCATGAACTCATAAAAGTTGTGAAGAGAAGAACTTAGAAAGGCAAGATTAAAGAGGTTACCTCTTGGAATTCAAAGAAATCGATGATTTGGATGATGTTCTTCACAAATCCAACCTAAGTGTTCTTGAAGTTCTTAAAAAACTATGGTTTTGTTCATATGGAAGATGACATGAAATGAGAAAATTTTACCTAAGTTTGGTTAAGTGAGGGGAGTCGTGCATTTTGGGGGCAATTTGGTCCAAAATCACAATGGCAAGGCTTGAAATTTTCAAGTGAAACTAGGGGTAAAATAGTCTTTTCCATACAAAAATATCTAATGTCATTAATGTGCCATTATAGCCATTATGACTCGGATAGGATAATCATAAATGTCAGTCACATTAGTTACATCAGTCATCTTAGATCCGTTGCTGACCTCATGGTTCATCTGACTCAGGTTTTCCTAGAGATATCTCGACGTATTCGCCCGCAGCAAATATAATATTATATTTTTAAGCTAAAATTTTAAAAACATCCAGTATCCTGGCAAATACGATAAAAACATTATTCATTTCTTTCACAAATTAAAATTAGGTTTTCTGAGTAGTAAACTTTTACTGTCAGTGAAAACGCAGACCGGGTTTCGTCTGAATATCCGACCCAAAATTTAATCTTAACACTATGATATAAAGCATGACATGAAAATGACAGTGGTTTACCCAAAATCATTTTTTGAGTCTCGGATAAAAATATAAACATTTATATTTTTATTACCGACATTTGAAAGCAGTGAAAAATCGGGTGTTACACACAACAATAACAACATCAATCAAACACATCAAAATAAACACACAAGGCATATAGTCATCATAACATAATTATCCCTCAAGCTTTCTCCCCTTACCTTAAAGTGAAGTGTAAAAGGAGTGTAGTTATCTCGCGATTTTAAGAGAGCGGACTCGGACTCTGGTCACGATTGCGAATATAACAAAACCAACTATTTACACAAGTAAAAATTTATAAAATCCCCCTAAATCTCTTATGCATGTCTCTGTAATGACTAGTAAAGTATGATAAAAAATTTAAATTTTTATAAGCTTTTGGATGTATGATCATCAATCATCATAGAGATAAAATAAAGGTTCAAAACATAGAAATCAATTTTAATTTCTTATCCTCAAGTAAAAGTGATTTTCGGCCTACACATAGATGTGTGTAAAAATTTGATTTTTCAATTTTCTAGGTACATGAATATAAATAAAATGATGTTTTAAGCAAACATCTTTCTAAAAAAAATTGAACAAGGCTTCCTCAACTCTTCCAATTGAGTTTCAGCCTTCATAAAAACATAGGTTAGAAAATTAATTTTTCAACCTTATAAACACATGCATGTATTTAAAATAGTGATTAATGTAAGTGTTCTTCTTAGAATAAATATAACTCAAAATCTCTTCAACCTTTTATTAAAATGCTTGAAATAAAAATGATAATCAAAGTACCTTTTTCCTTCAAAAATTTAAATTAAGGTCATTCTCAACTTGGGAAACACATGCATGTTTAAGAGAAATGGTTAGAACAATGTATTTTCCTTACAAATCAAAGTCAAGCTTCCTTAACCTTAATAATTTGGGTTTCGGCCCTATTAAGCAAAATGAGAAGAAAATCTCATTTGTTTGTGTGGCTTAAGAGTTTAGAAATTACATGCATTAAGGTTTTAAACACATGCAAGTAAATTTTTTAACAAAACTCTAACTTTCCTCTACATATCATTTTCGGCCTTAGCAAGTAAAAATGAGAGGGAAAACTCAATTTTTATACAAATCATGAACTTAAAAGCCACATGCATTCAAAGTTCTAAGTCATGCATGTAAAGATTTTAGTAAAAACACCATCCTTTTCACTAAATATAGGCATCGGAAAACCTTTTGTAACATGCAAGTGTAGTAGATGATAGTAAAGATGAGGATGAGTTCAAATAAATTAGTTTTATGAACATGCATCATGATAAAATCAACTTGCAACATAAGATCATTAACATGCATGTAGGTAAAATGAGTATGTTTGAAAAGATGAAGAACAAGAGTTAAGGATTATACCTAGATGATGGAGAAAGGATGAGTTTTGTGAGCAAAAATTTGATCTTCCCAAGAACAAGATGATGAAGAACTTTGAAAGCTTCTAAGTATGATAATGGAGGAAATAGGAAGTGAGTGAGTGGGTGGGTTTTTGAGAAAGAAGGCAAAATGAAGCAGAGTGTGAGAGGGGAGTATTCATAGAGAGTTGGGGGGAGGGGGCACTGCTGCACTGTGTGAGGAGAGTGGGATTTATTTATTTTTTTTCCAAATTTTTGTTAAAATATAAATGAGTTTTTTTAATAATATAATGGTTTCTTGTAAATTTTAAAGAAATAATTGGGTGTAAGGCCATGATGGTTAAAATTGAATTAAAACACTATTCAAAATCACATCAAGTCTCCTCAAATCTGTATAAAATCTGATTGTAATAATTCTTGCTCGTTCCGGTTCCATTTGTTTCCCGTCGGTAAAAACCGATCGTATTTTCTTTCGTTAATTTTTCACACGAAAAATTTTTATATTGAAAGAAATTTTTTTAAAATCATGGAAATGATTATAATTGAGTTGGAAAAAATAAATATTTTATTTTACTAATCGAAATTCATTTTTCGGGTCAGTACAACTTAACTGACAGTGAAAACTCAGACCGTGATCGTCTGAATTTTCTACCGGAAATTTAATAGTAGTTTTCTACTATAACATAAATTGTGAAAATAATTTTAGATTCATTAAAATAATTTACTCAAAATTAGAATATTAAACACTCACACACATAAATAGACACAGATTACCGAAAACAGAAAAAAAATCGGGGCGTTACATTACTACCCCACTAAAAAAAATTCATCCTCGAAATTACGTACTTGGAAACAAATCAGGATACTGTAATCTCATCTTATCTTTTACTTCCCAGGTTGCATCTCCAGTTGTTCCGTCCCATATAACTTTAACTAAAGGGATCTGCTTTTCCCTGAGTTATTTAATTCTCCTGTCCTCGATCCGCATAGGTAGAGTCTCAAATGACAGGTTTTCTCTTAACTGTATAATATCAGGTTCAATCACATGTGACGAGTCGGGGTCATACTTTCTCAATTGCGAGACAGGAAAAACATCGTGTGTAACACCCTTCTCGGGTGCAACATCGTACGTGATTTTTTAAGGCCGAAAAGTAGTTTAATTAAAATTGGCTATATTCGAATAGGGAAATATTTCTTTTTCATAAGTCATAAATATAACTACTTAGATTTAAAGCAATGGACAATAAAATATTATGTTTCCCAATTAAGGTTATGAGTTCGAAAATCATTTACATAATACTCAACCCAACTCATAGACAGAAGTCATAAATATATGCAGACTCAACATAAAGATATGGAGACGCAGCTCCTAAAATACAAGATACTTGGAGTCGTAGCTCCATAAATGTTTACATTAACTCCCAAACATACCCAACAGGCCAAACAAAATAGAAAAGACAATCCTTTCACGTACATCGTGAGAAGGATAAATCTAACCGACGAGATCTAGTGGAAACGCTATTTGAGTACACTACCAACATCGTCGCAAAAGACACTACTAGAGTCACTACAAAAGTAACTCTTCGACTAAGCCATTTCCCTTTCAACGAAAAAGTCATAACTTACAAACTATTGACTATCATGCCTATCTCTATAAAAGAAAGGTCAGGCATGACATAAACACGTACGCCATCATCTTGAGTCCTCTGAAGTCTGGAAGACATCCACTAGAATTTCCACCATAACATTCGCAGGCTTGAACATTAATCTCTATGATGAATCAGTCAAGGGACATCTTGACGACTCAGTCTTCTCAAAAGAATATAGAAGGCACATAGCCAGTTGACATAGGCAATATAAAAATAAGGAGGTGAGATTCCGTTTATCTTACACATAAGGCAGACATGCAGTGGTACGACTAACATGTACATAATACAACAATACTATATTTCTTTTATCTCCCATTTTAATTCTGCAACTCAAAACTCCAAGAATATGCAATACCAAACTCGACGGTAAGCTTATCAAACATACCGGACACGGTTTGTCCATCAAAGGACAGGAATAGAGAGAAACTGATTGGAACCGTATAGTCTCATTCCTACACAGCCTCAAGGAATATCCAATTCTAACATAGGAGCAAATTTGATATTTTGGAAAGGAATGGTTAGTACATATTTCATCTACGCCCACCTTCAGGCACCATGTGTGGCTATCATGGCACACAAGTCTCAAATCATAATCATAATGTACGTACTATCATAATCGCATGTGATCTCAAACTCTCTGTGGAACAACAGGCTCTTTATGAAACCTCTACTACTGGGAAGCTTGGCTTCCTAGGCACAACGACCTTTCTGAACATAGTATCAACTATGTAGTTGGGTAAAATTACCGGAATACATCCAATTGGTCTATCCATCAAATAACCTCGTGAATCCACCAGAATCCATTTGATGTTATTCTCTGACGAATGATATTCTCAGGTACAAATCATCGACTCTTCACTAATCCACAGTTCTCAAACAGACTTGTCATGTTTGTGTAAAGATTTTTTAAGGCACTTTTTTACAAGTCCTAACACATTATGAAATTGGATCGCCAGTCCAATCATCTATTTCTTTACACTTTTCTACTAGAGCCTTTCTCTTGGCTTACAAGAAATCAAATAACTCTTAGTCCATTAAATCTTATAGAGGTATGGATATTGAATTATCCACACTTTATAACAAATGGTCTTGCTTCACCATAAGTCATAAATCATTAAGTTCATATTTTCACTAAGTCATTCATGACTTAGGTTTTCCATTTACTTGAAATACTAGTCTTGAAGACTAAAATCCTCTTTTGTCTTAAAACCAAAACCTTTGGTTAGAACCAAACCATTTTGAAATCAGATTTCATCAAAGTACATAAGTACTACATTCCTCAAAATAGTTTCTTGAAAAACGTCGAAACTCTTAAAATACCGTGTTACCGCTTTTTACTATATTTCAACTTAAATTCCATATCACAAATATAATCATTCTTCTAAAACTGTCCAATTATTTTATTTTCAAAAATTGCATTTTAGTCCCTAAACTTTCGTTAATTACAAAAAGGTCCTTATTCACTTAAAACCTTATAACTTTTTATTTATAACTTCAAATCACACCAAACCAACTTCTATTGAAATATTTTTTCTAGTCCTCATAAAAATTCTAGAAATTACATTTCTGCCCCAAATATTTTACAATAATTGCAAAAAAGTCCTTGTTTACAAAAAAGCTTATAACTTTTTATGTATTAATCCAATTAACACCAAACCAATTTCTATGGTCTTATATACTCATTCAATCCTTATAAAAATTATCCAAACAAATTAAATCCTCATGGAACTCACTCAAACAGTTATGACCGAATGGACTCAAATCATCATATTAGGCATTTTTCTTAACAAATCAAGTAAACAATAATCATGGTTCCAACTTAAGGTCATTGGAACCAAAATCACCATATGACACATCATACTGCAACCAAACGTCAAATCAAAACCTCCAAGAGGATCACACACATATAAATCAATAATATACACTTACAAGTTACAAAACATATACACTAAATAAACCATCAACATATCTACATTAAGGTAGGATAGTAGTAATCTCCCCCCTTAACTCTTGTAGATCACTTGAAACTCAAGTAGTAGAAGGATGTGTTCACCTAAATCACAAGGTTTCGAACCCACAAAACCTAGCCATGAACAACCAACAAGAAATCAAGTTAAAGATTGAAGAAAATCATCCTAGCCCACTTGAAGTATAGGTTCGGCCAAGACCAAAAGAAATAGCTAGGGATCTCTAAATTTTTCAAGCTCTTGGATAATGAAAATAGAAGTCATATGAAGATCATAGAAATTGGTCTCACATTAAAATGATTTTTCTATGATTTTCTAGAATTATTTAAAAAACTAGATCTAGGAATTTGAAATTGAATAAAACTTTGAGATTGGAAGAAATTTTGTGAAGAGAAGTGAAGGCATGATCATGGATCATAAGGCTATACCTTTGGAATCTCAAGAAATGATCAAGATGTAAGACTTTCTTTGCAAATCAAGTGTAAGAACTTCAGAGTATTTTGTGAGAAAATTGAAGAACATGAACCAAATGGAGTGAAAAGGAATGACCAAGTGTGGTCTTAAGGAGTGTGGAC
Organism: Sophora flavescens; assembly: GCA_030762895.1. Classification (NCBI taxonomy): domain Eukaryota; kingdom Viridiplantae; phylum Streptophyta; class Magnoliopsida; order Fabales; family Fabaceae; genus Sophora; species Sophora flavescens. The sequence continues at coordinate 103,887,101 of CM061065.1, forward strand.
GTGAGTTTCTAAGGATTAAAGGGTCCAAATGTTGTCATGGCAACTTTAAATAACAATGCAAGATTAAGGTTATTTTAGACATTTCACACTTAAGTCATCATTACTTGCATTTAATGAAAGATGACTAACCCCTATGACTCATTGTCCTCATCTGTCCGACATCGGGTTTTGTCTCTACACCTATGTTCTCGATTCCGTCGATCCCCGATCGTCAAATTTTCACCCGATTAAAGTATAATAGCCTATTTATTTTGAAAATTTTCAAAATAACCACTATGGTTGAAAATAAAATAAAATCTAAATGGTTTCGTTCTCGTGTCAAAATTAGGTTTTCTAATCAGTAAAATCTTACTGTCAATTAAAACGCAGACCGGGTTTCGTCTGAATTCTAACCTAAATTTTTACCGTAACCTTCTACCATAAGGTAGGGTAAAATTATGATTTTATTTTATCCAAAATCATTTTCTAGATCTCAGATAAAATATAAAGAATTAAAAATTCTACCGATAATGAAAAACAGTAAAAACGGGGTGTTACATCGTGGATATTTGAAAGAAAAGGTGGCAAAGAGATTTGATAGGCTACTGGACCGATACGACGAAGAATCTGGTAAGGTCCAATGTATTTTGGTGTGAACTTTCTGGATTTTATAACTCTACCAACCCCAGTCGTGGGTGTGACTCTCAGAAATACGTGCTTGCCTTCTTGAAATCCAAGGGGTTGTCTTCTCCGATCGGCATAGCTCTTTTGCATACTCAGTGAGGCCTTCATTCTTTCACGGATCTGTTTCACTTTTTCCGTTGTTTGTTACACAATTTCAGGCCCTAAAATTATGATTTCTCCATCTTGATACCAACACAGTGGTGTTTGGCATTTCCCTCCATACAAAGCCTCATTGGGTGTCATCCCTATGCTCGAATGAAAAGTGTTGTTGTACATGAACTCAATAAGCTGTAAGAGATCATCCCAACTTCCAAGGTTATCTAAGACGCAAGCCCTCAACAAGTCTTATAATGATTGGATCATCCTTTCTCTTTTCCCATCGGTTTGCGGGTGATAAGTCGAGCTTCGCCTTAGCCTGGTTCCCAGTGCTTTTTGCAAGCTCCCCCAGAAACGCAAAGTAAACTTCGGTCTCCATCCAAAACAATACTAGAAGGCACTCCGTGAAGTCTAATCACCTCCCTGATATAGACCTCGGTTAGTCTTTCCACCGTATAATTGGCTTTGATGGGTAAGAAGTGTGCCGACTTCGTTAGTCTGTCGACGATCACCCAAATCGAGTCGAAACCTTTGGAAGTCCTTGGCAAGCCTTCGACAAAATCCATGGATATAATCTCCCACTTCCATTCAGGTACATCCAAAGATTGTAACATTCCGTCGGGTCGTTGATGTTCTACTTTTGCCTTCTGACAAGTCAGGCAAGACGCCACATATTCTGCTACTTGTTTCTTCATACCGGGCCACCAAAATATCTGCTTCATATCTTGATACATCTTGGATGAATACTCAGTTTTCTCTTGTGTGATTCCTCGAGGATCATCATTTTCATTTCAGGATTATCAGGTACACAGACTCGTCCATTGCACCTCAGGATACTGTCTGATCCCAAACTGAATTCTGGGGCTTTTCCTTGCTCCATGAGTTCTTTCTTCTCTTGAAGAAACACATCAGTAGTTTGTTGCTCTCTGATTTCTTCCATCAATCCGCTTGAGATCGTAATCATTCCAACACTGATCCTTTTCGGATTTACTTCTGTCACCAAATCAAGATCACAAAACTTCTCGATCAACTCTAATTCTTTCACCATCATTGCTGAGACGTGTATGGCCTTCCGGCTCAAGGCATCTGCTACAACGTTCGCCTCTCCAGGATGATAATGTAATGCGAAGTCATAGTCTTTCAAGAATTCCATCCATCGTCTCTGCCTCATGTTGAGGTCTTTATGGTCGAACAGATACTTTAGGCTTTTGTGATCGCTAAAAACATCAAACTTAGCTCCATACAGATGATGCCTCCATATCTTTAGTGCGAAGACCACCGCAGCTAGTTCACGATCGTGCGTTGGATAATTCTTCTCATGAGTCTTCAGTTGACGAGACGCATACCCTACGACCTTCCGGTGTTGCATTAATACACAGCCTAGACCTTGATATGAAGCATGCAAGTACACCTCTTAAGGTTCATTAGGTTCGGGAAGTATTAACACCGGCGAGGTTGTTAAACGTTCCTTTATCGTTTGAAAGCTTTCTTCACATTTCGTCGTCCACGCAAAAGGTTGATCCTTCAGTGTAAGTTGAGTCAACAGCGCAACAATCTTGGAGAAACCTTCAATAAATCTCCGGTAGAATCCGGCGAAACCGACAAAACTTCTAATCTCTGTTACTGTCTTCGGTCTTTCCCAAGAAAGCACTGCTTCCACCTTGGCAAGATCTACAACAATCCCGTCTTTAGAAATCATGTGCCCCAAGAACTTCACTTATTCAAGACAAAACTCACACTTAGTGTGTTTTGCATAGAGCTCCTTTTCGCATAAAATCTATAGGACTTGTCACAGATGTACTTCATGTTCTTCAGGACTCCTAGAGTAGATAAGGATATCATCAATGAACATGACCACAAACTTGTCAAGAAACGGTCGAAAAACTCGATTCATATAGTCCATGAAGACAGCAGGTGCATTGATCACTCCGAAAGGCATCACAAGATACTCATAATGCCCATAACGTGTTCAGAATGCCATCTTTGGTATATCTTCGGTCTTCACCTTAATCTGATGGTAACCCGTCCTCAAGTCTATCTTTGAGAAGACAACGGCTCCTTGTAATTGATCCATCAGATCATCTATTCGCGGCAACGGGTACTTGTTCTTTAATCGTTAACTTGTTAAGTTGCGTGTAATCAATGCAGAGTCGATCTTATGAATTGTTTCGACAACAGATCCTCCAGCTGATCCTTCAGTTCAACGAGTTCTGTAGGTGACATCCGATACGGAGCAATCGATATCTGATCGGTTCCTGGAACAAGGTCGATGGAGAATTCAATATCCCTCACTGGTGGTAATCCTGGTACAACATTTGGAAACACCTCCGGAAAATCCTTCACGACGGGTATCATACCCATATCAACTCCCTCGTCGGCTTCTAAATTAGTCAGAAGCAAGTATTCCTAGACTTTTTCTTTCAAAAGAGTCCTCACTTGTTTGGTGGACAAAAATCCAGAAATCTTAGGGTCAGGAAAAGTTAAGGTTTTGGGAGCACAATCTAGAATAACTTGATTGGCAGATAACCAATCCATGCCTAAAATCACATCTAGCTATACTAAAGGTAAACAGATAAGGTCGACAAGGAAGTATCGATCCTGAATGACGATAGGACAGTTTAAGAACACCGTATTGACAGTCACAGGTTCAGCAGTAGGAGTTGAAACAATCAAATTGTACGGTAAAGAAGAAACAGATACCTCAAATAATTTCACACAATCCATTAATATAAACAAATGCATTGCACCTGAATCGAAAAGCACAGTTAAGAGGTTACCATCTATGTTAAAACTACCTTTTATTAGATCTTTTGAGTTTGAGGCTTCATCTCCATTCATAGTAAAAATTGTCCCTCTTGTCGTTGGTTTGTCAACTCTGGCATTGTTGACGGTAGGTTCCCGCTATGGTGCCTTACAATCCCTTGCCAAGTGCCCCGATCGATTACAGTTGAAACACTTCACTCCCCTCATAGGGCATACATCAGGGAAATGACTTGGGTCTCGACATTTATAGCACTTCTTTCCTTGGTCGTGGCATTGGCTTCTCTGGTTGCCGCTTCCGGTTGCAGAAACAACGGTACGATAAGATGGCTGGCTTTGGGTTGTTCCAATGGGTCGGCTATATGGTTTCTTTTGATTTGTTTCCCCTTTAGATTCTGATTCCTGGACCTGGAAGGTCCTCCAACATTCCCTCGATTGTCTCTTCCCTTCCTCATATGTTCCACTTTTCTGCATTTCTCTACCAGAGCTTGAAAATTTCTAATCTCCAGTGGCAGTACCAATTCCTTAATGTCGTACCTCAATCCTCCTTCGAATCTTTCACACTTCTAGCTCTCATCCTGATTGTCTTGGAAGAAGCGAAAATACCTGGCAAGTGATTCGAACCTTGCTGCATATTCTCCAACTGTCATCTCTCCCTAATGCAGACGCAGAAACTCCCGTTCTCTTTCAGTGTGAGTACTCTGGGGAAAATATTTGTTCATAAACGCGTTATAGAAAACTTCCCAAGTAATTTCTTGTTGATCCGCCTCGAGTAATTGTCTGGTGCCTCTCCACCAGTACTCTGCATCTCTCATCAACAGGAAAGTGGTATAAGGCACTCTAACTACCTCAGGGTTGTTGATATGTTCGAAAATCTTCTCTATCTCTTGAATCCACAAGTCAGCTTTTGTGGGGTCAGCATCACCATGAAACTGTGTGGATTCTGACACCGAAAAGCTGTCAGAGCACGACTTTCAGCGGCTTGCTCAGCACGAACTTGCTCCCGTTGGTGGTGTGCAGCCATAGTAGCAGTCTGTTGAGCAATGGCAGCTTCAACGTCTGCCAAGGCTTGTGATGCGAAATCCATTCCTCCATCTACAGGTCCACGGCCACCAGCAAAACCACCTCTACGGCCTCCTCTGCCGCCGTGTCGACGTCCAGCATCTAGTTCCATAACTGACCTATAAGGTGAAATCAGCTATATGGTAACCACATAAGAAAATTATAACTTCTTTCCAACACTCATTACTTCCAATTAATTCCTTGGAAGTAATTCAAACAAACCAAATCAGGGATCACACAACAAAAACACAATAGGCCTATTCCCCAAATATTCCCGAAAGACTCGACCAGCTCTGATACCACCCTTAATGTGACACCCTTAACCCGAGCATCACATTAAATACTTTGTTTAAAATTAAATAATTTCTTTTAGTGAGTTGTCGATTTACTTTAGGAAAACTTAAGGTTTTTAAAACTCTTTTATAATAATAATGTTAATTTCTTAAACAGTTTAAAACATAAACATCATAAACAAAGTAAAGACAGAATTCTGAAAATACATCTAGTTCATTAATTCTTAAGCCTTTATATAGACAAGCTTCTTGACAGAAATTCACATAGTGATAATTCATAAGATCCACTACATAATTTCCAGTTTAAAGTTAGAGATAAGGTTAAAGAGTCATAACTAAACATCAGTTTCAAAATACATTGTTCATATCAAACTACCCCAAAAGAAAATCTTCCTAAGAGCTGGACAAAACTAAAGATGCCTATTAGGGAGACCCTGGTAGTCATCCCCATCCCTGGGAGGTGTAGCTGGTGCAGTCACCTCCATCTCTACTCCCTCGTCAGGAGCGTCAACATCATCGTCATCTCCAATAGGTTTAAGCGGGGGCTCCTCGTCCATCAGCTCTACGGGATCCTCCTCCATCAACTCCTCAGGCTGAGGCTGTGCTTAAGGAAACTCAAGATCCAAAAGGCCCAGGTTGGCCAGATGCTGTAGAAAAAGCTCCATAGGTGGCAGTCGGAAATGAACAGTCTCAACAGTATGAACACGTCTCATCCCCATTCTCAAACAGTAGGGCCCGGTGTAACGCCCCCCCTTGAGGGCATTACTTACGTAACACATGCGGAATTTAAATTAAAAGATAATTTGCTGGTGCTTTCGGAAAATAATTTATATAAGTATATAAGTGTCTGAAATTGGGTATAAAAATTTTGTCACGACTCCTAAGCCTTGATTGGCACACAAACTTACCATCATAGTATGGCAAGCCTATTTAATTTAAAGAATATACTTGAATAAGAGCTAGTATTTTACGAAAATTTCGACAGAGTCTCCTCTGTATTTCGGACATCCCAGGTAAAAGAACACCTGCTAAAATAATTACATTTTCATTCCAGAATTCCAGTTACACCAAATACAATCAAGCAATAACATGCTAAAGATAGTTATATCAATTAGCTTTACAAGACCAAAAGGGAAAGTTTAAGTTTGCTTTCAAAATAACGCTCTCCGAGCCATAAACATTTCATTTAAAAATAAAGGCTCTCTGAGCCATACTCATACATACTTATCAAAATAATCTAAGTCTCAAAACCCTAAGCTGGTCATTCTAAAAGTTATTCCTGAGAAGAACTCACGTGATCATTCCACAATCAAATACTTCGTCAAGCAACTAGATCTAAGTCTCTGAGTGACTTAGGAAGACTCCTCTGCACATCTGTACTAAAATACCCGAGGTACAATAGCAAACCAGAAGAAACCTGATATGTTTGTAAGGGTGAGATACCATCATAAGATATATCCCACAACAACCATACACATGATACATGCATCACAGAATCATATAAGCAGTTAAATCATATATTCGCAATATATCGATGTTATATCAAAGGGTCTCAAACCCGCATACCAATCTTTTGAAAATATGCATGACACTTCAATCATCAGGCTCTAACTTAATCTCATGAGATCACAACACCATATCATCACCGGAGAAGTTAGAGTTGGTCAAGCTCTAGCCCACCTGGGCAGTTACCCCCTTACCCTCATGCATTAAGGTCTCGGGGCGGGCAACGTCACATGTGCCTCTTAACTCGGTTTACATGGATGAGACTCCCCGGATACCACCTTGTATCTGTCATAATCATCAATAGCACGTCCGGCTGGGGAAATGCACATGATAAAATATTTTATTGAAAGGATTTCTTTGTGTTCATTCTTTTCACTTTGTCCGTTGCTCAAAGCTAACGACTTAATCATCATTTCCCCATCACTTGAGAACTCAGAAACATAGGACTCATAGTCCGAATGCTCAATCACAATGCCCAAGACCGTGGCCGCAGTCAAGGGTTGTGGTCGTAGAAAACAACCTTCACCTTTAATCATAATCATCACACGCGGTCAGAAGACACAGTCCAACACAACGTGATTAGGACCCAAGTTCCTAATATCATAACCAGGGCTCGTAGTCCCGGGTTAACACTGATCCAAGATCACGTGCACATCACGGAATACTAGAGGCGACGTCTCGCGTTCTAGATTCACTTTCACAAGTACTTATTTTTCGTTCAGTGAAAAACGAATCCAAAACCGAATCCTCGATAACCTATCCAGGTTATCGGAAAGTTTCTAAAATGTTTAGGAAAACCTTTTTCTTTGAAAATCTTTTTATAAAGCATCTTTGAAATTCTTTTATCTTTGAAATATTTCCCCCAATAGGATATTGCCAAATAATCTTGAAAGTTTCCACTTGAAAACACATAGTTCGAAAAGGATTTTCCTCTTGAATATAATAGTACACCAAAATCATTTCAACATTCAAAACAAGTACTTTAAGTTTAAAGAGCTTTTGGAAAAGAACACCAATCCCTCCATATTCAAAGCTTATTAAGGTTTTTAATCCTTATTATGGTTGAGCACGACGCACGTCCCGGCTTAGCAAACTTTCAATCAACAACGGTGTATATCATCGATGTAATGGCAATCTCACAGTTGAAAGCATTTCATCACATGTATGCATTATATCATTTAGAACAAGTACAGTTCAATCATCGATAATAGCGAAATGGTTTAAGTACATAAAATAATCAAGTCAGCTCAATCATCATATAAGTATCCAGTTAAACACCTACACACATGCATACAGTCATTGAATATCCTTAGGAAATCCCCCCTTACCTTTGAAGACAAGTAAAGGATCCTCGTCTTAATACTCACATTAGCTCCAAGAGTGTAACTATCTACTCCATCAAGCAAGCACAGCCGTGTCAAACGTCTCAGAGAGGAAGTCCAACAACACGCAACAACCAAAAATCAAGAAATCAACTTCACATGATCAAACACACATTCTAACTTTATCTAAACACTTAATCTAATTACCAACCAAGGTTATTTTTAAAGAAAATCAAGTTTGAAGCTCACGCTTCCTAATACCCTTTTAGAAAACTTTGTTTTGATTAAAAGATCTTGAAAAAGAATTTTGGAAATTATCCATTAAGAGTCCTAATTACACTGAATCATAATTAATTTCACAAAAACATACCCAAATTCAAATAAAATCAAATTGGGGGTTTAGGGCTCCTTATTAGAATTTAGGAAAAACTCAGGATAATGAAATTGGTTTAGGGAAACACAAATTCACAGTCCTAATTTCATAAAACAAGCTTAAATCTTAAGATTAAAATCTGAAATCAGAGGGTTAGGGTTAGGGTTTCAAAATCAATTTGGGGATTTTTGAATCTAAGCAAAATAGATGGGGTTTTCACTTACCCAAGGAAGAAGGCCAGCTTATGGTGGTGCTGTGGTGGTTGACGCGGCGGCTCCGGCAAGCTCACAGTGGCGGTGGAGTCTTGTGGCAGCCATGGTTCATGAACAAAACTAAGCTTCATGGGAATGAAAAAGGAGAGCTCAACCCACACCAAAAATGGCAGATCCACCATGGATGGCGGCTGGAAGACGTCACCGCGGCGGCAGCGACGGCGGACGGAGCTGCGAAGACCAGAACGCGCTGGACAACGAGCTGGATCGCGCGGTCTTCTCCTCACACGGCGTGGTCGACGGCAGTCGCGGTCTAGGCAGTGGTGCAGGGCGGCATGCTCAAAGCGGTGGAGAGTGGTTGATGAAGGTGGAGAGAGGTGAAGTGAAGAGGAGAAGAGATGAGTTTGGAGGGAGGAAGGAGAAGAAGACAGCAGGAGAGGAAAGAAAGAAAATAGTGAAAAGAAGGGGGAGGCGTCGAGTATAAAGGGAAGAGGAGAGAGAAATTTCAGATTTTTGTACTAGTGGGTACAAAATGAGTGATAAATATTAAGCCTAAAATAAACATGTTTTCACTTTTTGGAATCTAAAAATAAAGATTGATAAAGATATGTTTTCGAATTTCAAGTTAGAGTAAAGATTAATAGTTGAACTGATCAACTAAGAAAATACTCAGTCCAAAATTTAATCTCCGATAAATGTCAAACCAACATATTTTTAACTCTAAAATTAAATAGAATGAGAATATGAAAATATTTTTCTCTTAATCATATTATTTAAAATATTTTTCTGTACCGGTATATAGTGACAATAACGTAAATTATTGTCTAGTAAGCGTGCATTCACTGAAATAAATCAGTGCTAACGCACCCAATAAAATAATTTGAAGAGAGTAATTTAATTACTCAAACTAAACCACATAACAAAATAAATTTAAACATCCAAATAAAATAGTTAATCCTAGATGTAAAAAAACTAGGGTGTTACACCCGGGATCGGGTGTGTGCCAATTGTATCATGGCCGGTTCCATCTATTCTCAAGTATATAGCATATATACATTTTACAAGAAAATAAAAAAACAAAAATGCAAGGGTGAGATACCAATATATGGATGAATTATGACAACTAAATGCCTAAACACAGAGCAACAAGTATATACAAATATTCATGTTCAACATATAAATTCTCACAAAATAATCATGTCAATCACCAATCATCGTCATTTTTTAAAACATGGTACTTTTATATTTCATCATTCTGTCCCAGTCTCTGGTGACCCCAACTCCATGCAGTTTTTGAAAACAGTGAGCTAATCAAGCTCAATTGCCACAAAGGCACACAGTCTCGAATACCTTATTCATGAAGATATCCGGAATAACTCCGTCTCTAATACATCGTGCACCAAGGTATCCGTAATAATACCATCTCGAATACCTCGTTTATCAATATATCCGGAATAACACCATCTCGAATATCTCGTTTATCAAGATATTCGGAATAACAGGAACGTCTGCCAAAAACAATGCATGTAAAACCTTTTATTTTCACAGTTTTTCTTTGTGTCACATTATTTCCTTGTCGAGTCTCAAAGCTCACGACCACCCATGAATTTTAAGTGTCTTAAATCTTTTATTATCAACACAGGACATTAAAGTCCGAGTGTCCAATCACAACAGCCCTAGACCCGTGCACTAGTCTAGAACTTTGTGGTCGTAGAAAAACAGTCTTTACCTTTTTTTCTCCGTTTTCCACATTTTATCACAACGTTAGTAGGACACACAGTCCACAACAATACATATCAGACACACAGTCCACAACAACTTGTATAGGACACACAGTTCACAATATCATATATAGGACACACGGTCCACAACGTTGTGATACGGATCATGGATCCACGTGCTTATCCTCTAGTATCCCAACGTCTCGGTTACTAGGTTCACTTTTCAACTTATTTTTCGTTCGGTGAAAAACAAATACAAAAAAAAAATCGTAACTTATCCAAGTTATCGGACATTTCTTTTTGAATAAAATCTTTTGTAAATAAGAACATTTCTTTTGAAATTATTTTGTTTAATACTTTAAGTTTTCTTTTGAAAATCCATTCCTTCTTCCTCAAAATAATTTTATTTTAAAATCTTCTTTTTTCCTGAAACATTTGAAGCCTCCAAATGAATTATTTTCAAGTTCCAAAATAAACATTTGTTTTTCAAACATTTTCAAAGAAATAAATTTTCTTTTTGTGAGAAATCACTTAAATTTTCAATTGAATTTTCTTTATAAAAATTGTTTTTATTTTCTAAAATTTCCACAAATCATTAAAATTACACAACATCCCCTTATTATCAAACTTTGTTAAAAGAAATTCTTACTTATTTTCTTAAAGCTTTTATCTTCATTATTTGAGCTCTAACCAATGGTTAGGCTTCCATGCAACAACTTCAACACATATAAAACAACTTCAACATATATAAGTAACATGCATATTTTCATAAATCATCAATACATATACAACAACTTCAATACATATAAGTAACATGCATATTTTCATAAACCATCAATACATCATGAACTCAAAATCCAATCAAAACAACCACAACAATAAAAACATCAATCAAACACATCAAAATAAACACACAAGGCATATAGTCATCATAACATTATTGTCCCTCGGGCTTTCTCCTCTTACCTTAAAGTGAAGTGTAAAAGGAGTGTAGTTATCTCTTATGCATGTCTCGGCCATGACTAGTAAAGTATGATAAAAAATTTAAATTTTTTTACGCTTTTGGATGTATGATCCTCAAGCACCATAGAGATAAAATAAAGGTTCAAAACTTAGAAATCATTTTTAATCTCTTATCCTCAGGTAAAAGTGATTTTCGGCCTACACATAGATGTGTGTAAAAATTTGATTTTTCAATTTTCTAGGTACATGCATGTAAAAAACAAGATGTTTTAAGCAAACATCTTTCTAAAAAAAATTGAACAAGGCTTCCTCAACTCTTCCAATTGAGTTTCGGCCTTCATAAAAACATATGTTAGAAAATTAATTTTTCAACCTTATAAACACATGCATGTATTTAAAATAGTGATTAAAGCAAGTGTTCCTCTTAGAATAAATATAACTCAAAATCTCTTCAACCTTTTATTAAAATGCTAGAAATCAACATGATAATCAAAGTACCTTTTTCCTTCAAAAATTTAAATTAAGGTCATTCTCAACTTGGGAAACACATGCATGTTTAAGAGAAATGGTTAGAACAATGTATTTTCCTTCAAAATCAAAGTCAAGCTTCCTTAACCCTAATTATTAGGGTTTTGGCCCTATTAAGCAAAATGAGAAGAAAATCTCATTTGTTTGTGTAGCTTAAGAGTTTAGAAATTACATGCATTAAGGTTTTAAAGACATGCAAGTAAATTTTTTAACAAAACTCTAACTTTCCTCTACATATCATTTTCGGCCTTAGCAAGTAAAAATGAGAAGGAGAACTCAATTTTTATACAGCTCATGAACTTAAAAGTCACATGCATTCAAAGTTCTAAGTCATGCATGTAAAGATTTTAGTAAAAACACCATCCTTTTCACTAAAAATAGGCATTGGAAAACCTTTTGTAACATGCAAGTGTAGTAGATGATAGTAAAGATGAGAATGAGTTCAAATAAATTAGTTTTATGAACATCCATCATGATAAAATCAACTTGCAACATAAGATCATTAACATGCATGTAGGTAAAATGAGTATATTTGAAAAGATGAAGAACAAGAGTTAAGGATTATACCTAGATGATGAAGAAATGATGAGTTTTGTGAGTAAAAACTTGATCTTCCCAAGAACAAGATGATGAAGAACTTTGAAAGTTTCTAAGTATGATAATGGAGGAAATAGGAAAGGAGTGAGTGAGTGGGTTTTGGAGAAAGAAGGCAAAGTGAAGCAAAGTGTGAGAGCGGAGTATTTATAGAGAGTTAGGGAGAGGGGGCGCTTCTGCACCATGAGAGGAGAGTGGGATTTATTTATTTATTTTCAAATTTTTGTTAAAATATAGGTGATTTTTTTTAATAATTTAATGGTTTCTTGTAAATTTGAAAGAAATAATTAGGTGTATGGCCATGATGGTGAAAATTGAATGAAAACACTATTCAAAATCACATCAAGTCTCCTCAAATCTGTATAAAATCTGATTGTAATAATTCTTGTTTGTTCCGGTTTCATTTCTTTCCCGTCGATAAAAACCGATCGTATTTTCTTTCGTTAATTTTCCACCCGAAAAATTTTTATGTTAAAAGAAATTTTTTAAAATCATGGAAATTATTATAATTGAGTTGGGAAAAATAAAAATTTTATTTTACCAATCGAAATTCATTTTCCAGGTCTGTACAGCTTAACTGACAGTGAAAACTCAGACCGTGATCGTCTGAAATTTCTACCAGAAATTTAATAGCAGTTTGATAGTGTGATTTTACATGATATTTTCTGTACTCTTTTGCATGCATTTTGCATATAGATTAGGCATTCTTTATTTGGTTTTTATTAAATTTTCCCTTGGAACGGGTAAAGCGGTTTCTTGGTGTTGTTTTGCAGGAATTCAATGTAAAAATGATCAAAATCAGCCATGGTAGAGCCTGGAGGAAATAGAGCTTGAAAAGTAAAGAATATGAGCCAAACAGAGCCCATCACGGCCTGGCCGTGATGACCATCACGGCCGTGATCAAGCAGGGCAGAAGGCAAAAGTCAGAAGCTGTCACGGCCTGCCCGTGATAGACATCACGGCCGTGACCAACCAGAAAATTAAGTTTCGCGTCCCGAATCTAGGGCTCGCCTCGTGAGAATCCTTTTTGTGCAAGCGTGCCCACTCCAGAATGCGTCACGGCCTGGCCGTGATGGCCATCACGGCCGTGACGCGCAGCAGCTCTATATATAGAAGCGCAGAAGACAGAACTGGGGGATAATTTTGGGACTGGACCAGAGAAAAGGAGACAGCCAAGAAACCCTAGGAGGCCAATTTCTGCTACTTTGGTGGCTGGGTGCTTCCTTCCATCGAGTGCTTCGCTTCCTTCATCTTAGTATCTCTCCTTTTCCCTTCTCCTTTGATGATGTGTAACTAAACTCCCATTGTTGGGGTTAGGGTAGCCATTTCTGAATTCTTATGCATATGACTTGAATCTTGTAATATGGTTTTTACTTCTTTATTGAGTGATTGATTCTCTATGCTTAATGCTTGTTGTGGCTAGCACCCCCATGACATGATTAGTGTTTTGATATGCAATTGGAAAATTCGTGTTAAAACCGGAATTGAGATTAATCACCTGATAAGCCTTGTATCTAGGAATGGAACTAGGTTTATTAGCAATCGTGTAATCCCTAATCATAATGCAAATTCATTAATCTAGGCCACCTAAGGAATTAGGGTCTATTAGTGGATTTAGGCTTTTGTCATCCGAGGAATCGGGGCTTGAGTAATTTAGTGGATTGATTGTCATAATTGAAGTGGAAACTGTTTATTAGTCATTTCATTGCATGAGGATGAAGTTTGGTGAACCTAATCCCAACATCTTTTATCATATTTGAAACCCATCTCTTATTGCCTTCCAAGTGTTTGAGAAAATTACAAAAAGAGTTTGTTTTTCTTATGTTGTTAGTTCTAGCTGTTGTTAGTTTAGAACTCTCTTCAATCCAAGAATTCGCTTAGATAGTAATTGGTTTGGTAAGTGTTAGTACTTGTCGCAGTCCTCGTGGGAACGATAAAACGGTCTCACCACCGTATTACTTGCACGACTGGGTATACTTGCCCAGATTCGTCAACAAGTTTTTTGCGCCGTTGCCGGGGACTGCGTTTCAATACTAGCATATCCATTTTGGTTACTAATTTAAGCACAAATAAAAATAAAAACAAAAATAAAAATTTCTGTTATAAACTGTTTTCTGTCATAATTTTCTGTTCTGTTTTTGCTGTCATTTTTCTGGTGTGTGCTGTTGTGTGCTAACCTTTACTGCTATCACTCTTGTTTGCTAGACTGTTTGTGTATGCGAGGTACTATTCCAGCTGACCAACTCCTATACGATCCAGAAATTGAAAGAACAGCTAGGAAGAATATAAGGCAAGCAAGACAGCAGAATTTGTTAGAACAACAAGGAGAAGAACAAGAGACTTCCACCTCTCAAGTTTGTCAAGAAGAACTCAGAATGGCAGACAATGGTGAAGATGCTCCACCACCACGGAGGACACTTGGTGACTATGCCAATACAAATGTCAACCGGCATGTCACTAGCATAGTGAGGCCTCCAGTGAACTGCAACAACTTTGAAATCAAGCCAAATCTCATCAATATGGTGTCACAAAATCAGTTTGCTGGGTTGGAGAAATAAGATCCTAATAGTCATGTGTCTAACTTCTTGGAGTTGTGTGACACAGTGAAGATAAATGGTGCATCCGATGATGCAATTCGCCTGAGGTTGTTCCCTTTTTCTCTAAGAGATAGAGCTAAGTCTTGGCTCCAATCACAACCAAGGGGGAGCTTCACTACATGGGACAACTTAGAGGAAAAATTTCTGGCAAGGTTCTTCCCCACCTCAAGATTTGTAAAGCCAAGGGGTGACATCATAAGCTTTGCTCAACAAGAAGGTGAGACTCTTCATGACGCTTGGGAAAGGTTCAAGGAATTGCTTCGGAGATGCCCAAACCATGGTTTTGATGATCTTACTCAGATGCAAACATTCTGTAATGGATTGAGGCCATCAACCAGGTACATGTTGGATGCCTCAGCTGGAGGTTCAATGAATACAAAGACAGCAGAGGAAGCTCTGATTTTGATAGAAGCAATGGCCTCTAATGATTACTTGATGCATCATGATCGGGGCCCCACACAAAGAAGGGGAGTGTTGGAGTTAGATTCACAAACTGCATTGTTGGCTCAGAACAAGCTCATGACACAACAACTGGAGTCTCTTACCAAGCAACTAGCTCAACTCCCACAACAACTCCAAACAGTTCAAGGGACACCCATGCCACCCCAACAGGTAATGTAATGTGATTTTTGTGGAGGTGATCATGATAATGGAAGATGTGAGGCACCGCCTAGTTCCCATGAGGAAGCCAATTATATGGGGAACTATGGGCGGCCAGGCAACAATCAATTCCCTAACAACTACAACCAAGGGTGGAGGAATCAACCAAATTCTGGTTGGAAGCAAGATGCCGGACAAACAAGCAAACCTCCTCCTCCACAACCGCCTCAAGACCGGGTTTCTAACTTGGAAAACACCCTCAATCAGTTCATGCAATTGACCATGGCAAACCAGAAAAATACCGATTCTTCTATAAAAAATTTGGAGGTGCAAGTTGGCCAAATTGCAAAGCACCTAGCAGAGCTATCTAGCAACGGTTTTTCTGGTAACACTCAAACTAATCCGAAGGAGCATTGCAATGCTATTGTTTTGAGGAGTGGAAAAAGTATTGAGAATGTGGGCGGTGAGCCTTTGGTGAAGAATCAGAAAGTTGATGGGAAAACAGAATTGAGTGATGAGGAAAAAGAGGAAAAAGGCAAAGAGGTTGTAGTTGAGGAAGAAGAAAAAGCCAGTGAACAAGACAAGAGGGAGAAGCTAGTAGATGAGAATTCAATTTTGAGGAAGACTAAAAGTCAGCTTTTGAAAGATTGGGACAAGCCTCAAGTGATTCCCTCTTATGTGAAGTTGCCATACCCTCATTTGACCAAGAAAAAGGAGAAAGAAGAACAATTTGCCAAGTTTCTTGACATTTTCAAGAGGCTACAGATCAACATACCCTTTGCTGAAGCACTGGAACAGATGCCCAATTATGCAAAATTCATGAAGGAACTGCTCACGAAGAAAAGAAAGATTAAAGAAGGCGAAACCGTTGCCTTAACCGAGGAGTGCAGTGCGATACTGCAAAGGAAGCTACCTCCGAAGCTGAAAGATCCTGGTAGTTTTATAATCCCTTGCACTATTGGGAATGTTGCTATCAGGAAAGTCTTATGTGACTTGGGAGCGAGTGTCAACTTGATGCCGCTTTCCATGTTGAACAAGCTTGGAGGTGGAGAGGTAAAACCAACCAGGATGGCATTGCAGTTAGTTGACAGATCAATCAAGCATCCTTATGGTATCCTGGAAGATGTTCTGGTAAAGGTGGATAAGTTTATCTTCCCAGCGGACTTTGTGGTTTTAGACATGGAGGAGGATGCTGAAGTTCCGCTCATACTGGGGAGACCTTTTCTGGCAACTGGTCGAGCTTTGATAGATGAAGAAAAAGGCCAGTTGAAATTCAGAGTGCAAGAAGAAGAAGTAACTTTCAATGTATTGGAAGCTATGCATTGCAAGAGCGATGAAGAGGAGTGTTTCCTCATGGACATGGTGGATACAGTAGATAAGGAAGTCATTGCACATCAGCACCATCCCTCTACTCCTGAGAAGAAGGAAAAGCCCAACATGAAAGCAAATCTGAAGCTATGCAAGACAAATGATGTATCAGTTGGTGATGAAATTGGATCTGCTCATCTTGTGAAAACAGAATCTCCACCGGGAAGGAGTAAGAAAAAGGGCAAGAGGCCCAGAGCGAAAAAGGCAAAGCAGAAGCACAATTGTTGGCCTTCTAAGCAAAATCAGCTCTTTAAAGGAGTTCCATGGAAGAAAAGTGCTCTTGCACTTCTATGTCCAGCAGACCCCGGTTAATTGAAAGAAGTTGTCTACACGTCAAGCTAGTGACGTTAAAGAAGCGCTTATTGGGAGGAAACCCAAGTTTCTTAACTCTTCTCTTTAGTTGTTTTCATGTTCTTAATAATTTTGTTTCTGGGTTAACCTCTTGAATAATTTGAGAAGCTCAAGAGGAAAAATAATAAATTGAGAATTGCCAAGTGTTTGCAGGGTAATAAGGAAGGAGGGAAGAGCAAGAAGATAAGAAACAACAAAGTCAACACCCGCTACCGCCTCGGTAAGCCGTTCCAATTTTTTCCTCTCTCCAACTTGATTGTTTACATTGGGGACAATGTAAATTCTTAAGCTTGGGGTAGGGGTATTTTTGCATTTGTTCATATTGCATCCATATAGTTTTGCATGATAGTTTGCATGATCACACATTAGATTGCCCTTGCTTAGATTTTGTATCCAATTGTGAGAACTAAGTGCCAAATTAACTGTGATAGTGAATTGTGGAACCCAATTTGTTATTCTTGTGATATGGCTGCAAATGAAAATGTTTGAGATAATCTTGGATAGTTGATAATTAGCATATGGTTCTGAGGATTTGTGTTTTTCATTGATTCTGAACTAAAATGTGAGATTTTGAGCCAAAGGGGTACTCACAAAATTTTACCCCATTCCTTGTGTTAGAGTGTTATTCCTCTTGGTTTGTTATTCTCTAGAACTTGACTTGAAACCATTTTGAAGCTTAAAAATTTTTGAAAATATTTTTGAAAATGATTGAGGCAATAGGTATTTTTCTGGCCTTCTGAGCTTGGAATGTGTAAATGCTACCCTTAGTTGCCCAATTTTGAGCCTACAAAAGAATAAAATACTTTTCTTGGTACCCTGAAAGATTTTGATAAATATGCTTGGTAGGATACCTTCTAAAGTATTACAAAAGGGTAAAAAGATAGTTGAAAAAGTTTGGGATGAAAAGAATCAATATTTCTCTTGAGTTGAAAAATCTCTCCTTCTCCAAATAAAAGAAAAACAAAAGAAAAAGAAATAAAAATGGAGAAGGGAAAAAGATACGAGAAATAAAAAGAAAAAGAAAGAAAAGAAAGGTGGAAAAGTGAATTGAAAACCCAAGAAGGTATTTTACAAGGTGTCATGTGTTGAAATGTTTGATAATGGGTTTAGCCTTTTGAAATTTCCCCTTCTTGATTTCCCCACCTAACGATTAATCCCATGGCCATGTTACAACCAAGTAAAAGACCTCTTGATTCTTAATTGTTTTCATTAATAAAGTAGAGATTTGGTTGATAGTCAAGCCTATGTTAGATTTCATTCCTTGAGGAAAATTGAGCGAAATGTTATATACCCCTAAACACTGGAGTGAGGTGAGGAAGAGAGCCAAGTAAATGAACAAGCTTGGGGTGAGCTTCATATGAGAAAGAGTGCCCAAATCAGTGAGAATATGAGTCTAAGGAACCTAAGCCTCTAATTGGACTTGAATTGATTGTCTCTTACTGAATTGTTTGAAATGCCTATTACTTGGATTATTTGCTCGGGTTCTTGGTTCACTATCAATGTTCTGTTTATTCTTTTGGCCTTAGTGATTGCTTGAGGACAAGCAATTGAATAAGCTTGGGGTGATTTGATAGTGTGATTTTACATGATATTTTCTGTACTCTTTTGCATGCATTTTGCATATAGATTAGGCATTCTTTATTTGGTTTTTATTAGATTTTCCCTTGGAACGGGTAAAGCGGTTTCTTGGTGTTGTTTTGCAGGAATTCAATGTAAAAATGATCAAAATCAGCCATGGTGGAGCCTGGAGGAAATAGAGCTTGAAAAGTAAAGAATATGAGCCAAACAGAGCCCATCACGGCCTGGCTGTGATGACCATCACGACCGTGATCAAGCAGGGCAGAAGGCAAAAGTCAGAAGCTGTCACGGCCTGCCCGTGAGTTTCGCGTCGCGAATCTAGGGCTCGCCTCGTGAGAATCCTTTTTGTGCAAGCGTGCCCACTCCAGAATGCGTCACGGCCTGGCCGTGATGGCCATCACGGCCGTGACGCGCAGCAGCTCTATATATAGAAGCGCAGAAGACAGAACTGGGGGATAATTTTGGGACTGGACCAGAGAAAAGGAGACAGCCAAGAAACCCTAGGAGGCCAATTTCTGCTACTTTGGTGGCTGGGTGCTTCCTTCCATCGAGTGCTTCGCTTCCTTCATCTTAGTATCTCTCCTTTTCCCTTCTCCTTTGATGATGTGTAACTAAACTCCCATTGTTGGGGTTAGGGTAGCCATTTCTGAATTCTTATGCATATGACTTGAATCTTGTAATATGGTTTTTACTTCTTTATTGAGTGATTGATTCTCTATGCTTAATGCTTGTTGTGGCTAGCACCCCCATGACATGATTAGTGTTTTGATATGCAATTGGAAAATTCGTGTTAAAACCGGAATTGAGATTAATCACCTGATAAGCCTTGTATCTAGGAATGGAACTAGGTTTATTAGCAATCGTGTAATCCCTAATCATAATGCAAATTCATTAATCTAGGCCACCTAAGGAATTAGGGTCTATTAGTGGATTTAGGCTTTTGTCATCCGAGGAATCGGGGCTTGAGTAATTTAGTGGATTGATTGTCATAATTGAAGTGGAAACTGTTTATTAGTCATTTCATTGCATGAGGATGAAGTTTGGTGAACCTAATCCCAACATCTTTTATCATATTTGAAACCCATCTCTTATTGCCTTCCAAGTGTTTGAGAAAATTACAAAAAGAGTTTGTTTTTCTTATGTTGTTAGTTCTAGCTTTTGTTAGTTTAGAACTCTCTTCAATCCAAGAATCCGCTTAGATAGTAATTGGTTTGGTAAGTGTTAGTACTTGTCGCAGTCCTCGTGGGAACGATAAAACGGTCTCACCACCGTATTACTTGCACGACTGGGTATACTTGCCCAGATTTGTCAACACAGTTTTCTACTATAAAATAAATTATGAAAATAATTTTAGATTCATTAAAATAATTTACTCGAAACTAGAATATTAAACACTCACACTTATAAATAGACACATATTACAGAAAACAAAAAAATCGAGGCGTTAAATGAGACAAAATTGTTTGGGCTTGAATGCATAAAAGAATTGTATGAGCATGATATCTATGCTAACTGTGTGCATTCTGTCCAAAATGGATCTTTTTGGCACCAAGGGTTTTTATTCAAAGAAAAGACATTATGTGTGCCTATGAGTTCCATAAGGGATTTGCTATTGAAACATGAAGGGGGCCTAATGGGGCATTTTGGGGTTCAAAAGATTTTAGACATGTTGCATGAACATTTTCATTGGCCACACATGAAACATGATGTACAAAAATTTTGTGAAAATGCATTGTTTGTAAAAAGTCAAAATCTAAAGTGATGCCTCATGGTCTTTACACTCCTTTACCTATTCCTGATTTTCCTTGGATTGATTTGTCAATGGATTTTGTTGTGGGACTACCTAGGACAAGGAATGGTAAGGATTCAATTTTTGTTGTGGTTGATAGATTTTCAAAAATGGCACATTTTATACCATGCAAAAAAATTGGTGATGCTTGTCATGTTGCTAATTTGTTCTTTAAGGAAGTGGTAAGACTTCATGGCCATCCAAGTAGTATTGTTAGTGATAGGGACACCAAGTTCCTAAGTCACTTTTGGAGGACATTGTGGGGAAAAGTAGGAACAAATCTTCTTTTCTCCACTACTTGCCATCCCCAAACGGATGGACAAACTGAGGTAGTGAATAGGACACTTTCTTCCCTTCTAAGGGCTGTAATTAAAAAGAACATTAAGTCTTGGGAGGAGTGTTTGCCTCATATGGAATTTGCTTATAATAGGGTTGTTCATAGTACTACTCAATATTCTCCTTTTGATGTTGTTTATGGATTTAACCCTTTAACTCCTCTTGATTTATTGCCATTGCCTAACTCTTCAATTTTAAAGCAAAAAGATGGCAGGGCCAAGGCTGAGTATGTGAGGGAGTTACATGAGCAAGTGAAGGTTCAAATTGAAAAAAGGACAGCAAGTATGCTAGGCAAGCTAACAAAGGAAGGAGGAAGGTGGTATTTGAACCCGAAGATTGGGTTTGTGATGCAAACCAAGAATGATGTCTAATTTAAGGCCAAATTAGTTTTTGATGAAAATTTTATTTTCATTTGTAATGAACCCGTATTCTTGTTTTGGCTGTATCTTGTGCTACAGATCTCTGATTGATACATTCTTTGGTGCGTTGGAAAGCTAGGAAATCATCTACAAATCGTATTTCAATCCTCTTGACCAGATTCGGCTTATATCATGGTGAAAATATTGTTTTCAGTTTAACACGAGTTTGATACCTTAGTTGGGAGGAATCTTTTGGCTTGCATGCCTCAAGTAACTCCTTTAAGCTATTAGCCTTTTATTTTTTTATTTAAATAAGGGGGTTTCACTTGTAATGTGAGAAGTAAGTGTAGCAGCCACATAATAGTGGAGAGAGAACATTAAATCACAATTTAGTGGCATGATTAAGTTTAGTTAAGTAAGCCATTTAGTGGGTGTGCTAATTGAGTCATTAGAGGGAGGCTATGGTATCTTTTGGAGGCCAAAGGTTGGCAGCCACAAGCTTATATGTAACATGCCTAACACAATGAAATGACAACTTTAATGTTCATTTTGGATCAAATTCCATTTTTTGAGAGAAAGTTGTCTCTTGGTTTCTTAGTTGAGCCACCCTTGTTCTTATCAAGAATCCAAGATTCTTGTGGCGAACCTCACCTTGGCTTATCAAATCCCCTTAGATTTGTGGTGCCTACCTTCCATTCCTTATCTTATCCATTTGTTATTACTCTTCTTCTTCTTCTAATTTTGGTTGTCACTCAAGGATAGATCCGAAAATCTACATGCTCCTTTTTAGGATCATATCAGTTGGTATCAGAGTCATCCTTCCTAGAGTAACTTTTGATTTTGTTCTTCAATTTTTTTCAAAAATTTCTTCTCCCCATCACATATCATGTCAACACTATTCCTTGAAATGGAAAGATTTCAAAGAAGCATGGAGAAGTTCACTGTGACTCTTGACAAGCTAGTAGAAATAAAAAGGAGGAGGCATGGAGGAAGGAGATATGGGAGATGTGATAGAGAAATTGAAAGGGAGAATAAAGAGTATGAAAAAAGGAAGAGAAAATAGGAGAGAATGGAAAGATGAATTTCTGAAAAATGAAGTATGTTGGAAGAAAATGGTTGAAGAAAAGATGAGAGCAAAAAAAGAAAGTGAGGTGAAAGAAACAAACTTGAATGCTTGTTTTGATACTATTCCTAATTCTTTGCCTAGTTGTGTTGATTCTCTTTTGAAGGAAGTTGAGTGTGTTCCTCCAAAGGAAGTTTGTAAGATATTCATTGAAATTGAAGATGTGATTCCAAAGGAATCTTGCAAGCCATTCAAGGAAATTGAAAATGAAATTCCCAAGGAAGAATGCAAAGTATCAATTGGAGTTGAATTGCAAGAGGAAAATAAGGAGATGAAGACAACTAGAGAATGGCTTCCCCTTAAAGCCGAAAATAAGTCCTCAAATCCACTTGGGAATTCATGGCAATCTATTGCTCTAGTACCTTCTTCTAGATTAGCTTGTGGATACAAATGTTGGGATTCTTCTACTTTGGTTCATTTATCTAACATTTCTCTCCTAGGTGTCAAAGAAAAGAATAGTGAAAGCCAAACCACAAAAAGCAAAGAGAAACAACAAAAGAGTGAGGCAAAGGTTGAAAAAAATTTTGAGAGTCTCGTTGTAAAAGAAATCAAGGTGATGTTCCTATCTTTGCCTAGAGGTGATGATTCTATTTTGAAGGAAGTTGAAGAAATAATGACAAGAGAGGTTCCCCATAGATTCAAAAGAGTTGTGTTTGAACCCTGAGGATGAAGGCGATTCCCAAAGACAATAAATTCGAGGTCGAATTCTCTTCAAGAGGGAGGGAATGATGCAAACCAAGAATGGTGTCTAATTTAAGGCCAAATTAGTTTTTGATGAAAATTTTATTTTCATTTGTGATGAACCCGTATTCTTATTTTGGCTGTATATTGAGCTACAGATATCTGATTGATACGTTCTTTGGTGCGTTGGCAATCTAAGGAAATCATCTACAAATCGTATTTCAAGCCTCTTGACCAGATTCGGCTTATATCATGGTGAAAATATTGTTTTCAGTTTTATACGAGTTTGGTACCTTAGTTGGGAGGAATCTTTTGGCTTGCATGCCTCAAGTAACTCCTTTAAGTTATTAGCCTTTTATTTTTTATTTAAATAAGGGGGGTTACACTTGTAATGTGAGAAGTAAGTGTAGCAGCCACATAATGGTGGAGAGAGAATATTAAATCACCATTTAGTGGCATGATTAAGTTTAGTTAAGTGAGCCATTTAGTGGGTGTGTTAATTGAGTCATTAGAGGGAGGTTATGGTATCTTTTGGAGGCCAAAGGTTGGCAGTCACAAGCTTATATGTAACATGCCTAACACATTGAAATGACAACTTTGATGTTCATTTTGGATCAAATTCCATTTTTTGAGAGAGAGTTGTATCTTGGGTTCTTAGTTGAGTCACCCTTGTTCTTATCAAGAATCCAAGATTATTGTGATGAACCTCACCTTGGCTTATCAAATCCCCTTGGATTTGTGGCGCCTACCTTCCATTCCTTATCTTATCCATTTGTTATTACTCTTCTTCTTCTAATTTTGGATGTCACTAAGGATAGATCCGAAAATCTACATGCTCCTTTTTAGGATCATATCAATTTGGGTACACATGAGAAAGGAGAGGTTTCCTTCCCAAAGGAAATCTAAGCTTCAACCAAGAGGAGATAGGCCATTTCAAGTAGTGGCCAAGATCAATGATAATGCATACAAAATAGATCTTCCTGGTGAGTATGGTGGAATTAGTACAACTTTCAATGTGGCCGATTTATCTCTTTTTGATGTAGGTGACGAAGATATCAATTCGAGGTCGAATTCACTTAAAGAAGGAAGGGATGATATGAGCCCAATGGAGACCATCATGGATCAAGAAGCTATTCAAGGACTTGGTGGGCCCATGACTAGGGTTAAAACCAAAAAGGCCCAACAAGCTCTAATTCAAATGGTGGCTCTTTTAATGGAAGCAAGTCCAAGTGCAAATCATGAAGACATGGAGCCCAAGTTGGTAACTTACCTCATCCAATTAGAGGATCCATGAAGAGTGGGGCATACACCATGAAGAGAAGGCCCAATTAGTTGTTTTCTTTTAAATTCAACAAGTATAATGAGTTATGTGAGTGGGTCCAATTACTAAGTGTTGTTTTTTGGTCAAGCCCATTTTCTTCCATGTTTTACACGAGTTCTAGGCTCAGTTGGAGGAATCTTTTTGGTTTGCATACCAAAAGTAACTCCTTTTAAATTATTAGTCTTTTATGTGTTTTGTTAAATATGTGGGGGTTACACTTTTAATATGAGAATGAGTGTGGTTGCTACATAATGGAAGGGAGAGAGAGTAATAGCTCACCATTAGTGGCTGAGTTAATTTGAGAGTTAAGTGAATCATTAGTTGATGAGTTATTTGAGTTAATTGGGTGGGGGTAATGGAATATTGAGAGAGCAAGGCAACCCAAAAGTGGGCAGCCATGACTTGTATATGTTTCACGCCTAAAACACTTCAATGATAACTCGGATGTTCATTTTGGATCAAATTCCATTTTGTGAGAAATATTGTTTCTGTTTGGTTCTTGGTTGAGTCATACTTGTTCTTATCAAGATTGCAAGATTCTTGTGGCGAACTTCTTAGGCTTATCAAACTCTTAGTTTGTGGCACCATCCATCCCTCATTTTCACCATTTTCTTATTTTCTTTCATCCTTTTTAAGTGTTACACGAATTTGACTTAATAATCATGTATGAAAATTCAACCTAAGATTTTCTAAAGGCAACCTATCCATTTGGTTGTCATCAGATAATATAAGAGGAAACATGATAAAAAATGAGAATATCTCATGTCGACATTTTTTATAGGATAAGTATAATATCTAGGTTTCGTTGTAAAGCATTTATTGAATTCTAGTTCAAAAATAAATAAATAAAAAACTAACTAGGGTTGCTCACTAGTTGAGTTGGGTTTGGTTTAGAAGAAATTGAAGTCAAAATTGATTGACTATCTAAATTCGGATGGGTTTGGATCAGATTTAGTTAAAAAAAATTAGGTAATCGAATTGAACCCACCCGAGGTAGGATTAAGCTGGTTCAGTTCAAATGAGTAGCTGAGTTATGATTTTTTTATTTTATTTTCTAAAAAAACCAATAACAATCATTAACATTATTTGAAAATTAAAAAAAATGTGGCAACCTGAAACTAACTGCAGTTTAGTCTTCGCAAGTCGTCACCACAACCAAAAGATAGAAGAAAACATCAACCAGAAAGATATTTGTGGAATTCTTGAGTGAAATGATACTGTGATTTCACATCATAATTCTTGTACATTTCTGCATGCATTTTCATATAGTTTAGGCATATTTAAATTGATTTTTATTAGCTTTTACCTTGGAACGGGTGAGGCGGTTTCTTGGTGTGTTTTGCAGGAATTTAAGGAAAAATGCTCAAGATTGACCATGATGGAGCTGGGATGAAGATAGAGCTTGAAATGTGAAGAAAATGAGCCAAACAGAGCCCATCACGGCCTAGCCGTGATGACCGTCACGGCCATGATCGAGCAAAACTGAAGAAGAAAGAAGGAAAAAGTCAGAAGCTGTCACGGCCTAGCCGTGATGTCCATCACGGCCGTGACATGTTAATTGAGTCGGACCCCTTCTAGGAAGAATCTGTCACGGCCAGGACGTGATACCCATCACGGCCGTGACAGACCAATTGGTGAAGGCAGAAGCGATCACGGCCTAGCCGTGATGAGTGTCACGACCATGACAAACATATTTTGAAAGCGCGCACAAGACAGAACCCATCACGGCCGTGATGCGCATCTGATTTATAAAAAGGCATCAGGGCAGAACGAAAAGAGATCTATCTGGACTAGACTTGAACCCTATAACAACTTCTACCCTAAAAGAGACATATTTTCTGCTCCAGGGGGCTGTTGTGGCTACTGTGGAGTGCTCCCATGGAGTTCCTTCTTCCCCTTATCTCTATTTCTCTAGTTTTAGTTTTCTCTGTAACCATGAGTAGCTAAATCCCTCCTTGTTGGGATTAGATGTAACTGAACCGAATATCATGTAATTGCTTTGAATTATCAATCTGTGTTTATGCCTTCATATTAATGTTTAATTCCTTTGCTTAATGCTTTTTGTGGCTTAGCTACCCATGAACTAATTTTGAGAATTGATTTGCAATGGGGACGTTCTTATTGATTCTTGATATGGAATTATTCACCTAGTAAACCTCGCATCTAGGAATGGGGTTTGGCTTGTTAGTAATCGCGTAATCCTTAATCTTAATGCAAATTCATTAATCTAGGCCACCTAAGGAATTAGGGTCTATTAGTGGATTTAGGCTCTTGTCATCTGAGGAATCAGGGCTTGAGTAATTTCGTGGGTTCATTTTAATATTTGAATGCATAAACTGGATTGGTGTTCTTGATAATTGCATGAAGCTAAGGTTCAGTGAAGTCTAGTCCCAACATCTTTATCATATTTGAAAACCATCTTTTTCTGCACTCCAAGTATTTGATAAAAAACCAAAAAGAGTTTGTTCCTTTTCTTTTATTTGTTTTGGGCTTGATAATTAGTATAGAACTCCCTTCAATCCAAAAATTCTCTTAGATAGTAATTGATTCGGTACATGCTAGTACTTGTCTCAGTCCTCGTGGGAACGATATCGGTCTCACCACCGTATTACTTGTACGACTAGGTATACTTGCCTAGACTCGTCAACAAGTTTTTGGCGCCATTGTGGGGGAGAAAAGAGTCAATCAGCTGCATGAATTAGAGGAGATACGCCTTAATGCATATGAGAATGCAGTTATTTACAAGGAGCGAGTCAAGACTTATCATGACAAGAAGATCGTGATGAAAACATTTCAGCCGGGACAACAAGTTCTATTATTCAATTCCCGACTGAGATTGTTTCCGGGCAAGTTGAAGTCTAAGTGGTCGGGACCGTTCATTGTCAAAGAAGTCTCATCTCATGGAGCTGTAGAAGTGGAGGATCCTACTTCAAAAAGGACCTTCAAAGTCAATGGCCAAAGGCTCAAGGCCTACTTGGGTGGTGACATCGAGAGAATGATCACAACTGTGCGCCTTCATGATCCTTGAGATCACTCACCCGTCAAACTAGTGACGTTAAAGAAGCGTTTATTGGGAGGCAACCCAAGTTTTCTTTTCATTTTTCTTTTGTTTTTGATTTTTAACTATTGAATAATTTGAGAAGATCAAGAGGAAAAAGATCATAAATTAGCAGTGTTTTCAGGGTAAGGAGGAAGGAGAAGCAAAAAGGGAAGAGACAACAAAGTCAGCAACCATCACGCCCAAGCCGTGACACTGGTCACGGCCATGATGAGCTTAATGTGAAGGCCAGAAAGGATCACGACCCAACCGTGATACCCATCACAAGCGTGATGAGAAGACCCTGAAGATCAGAGAGCATCATGGCCCAGCCGTGATGGAAGTCACGGCCGTGACAGGCCAGCCCCTATGGACCAGAATTGATCACGGCCTGCCCGTGATGAGGCTCACGGCCGTGATGCATTTCCCAACTAGTTTCTGACTAATCCTGATAGCCAACACCCACTACCGCCTCGGTGAGTCGTTCCATTTTTCTCCTCTCTCCAACTTGATTGTTTACATTGGGGACAATGTAAATTCTTAAGCTTGGGGTAGGGGTATTTTGCATTTGCATTTTGCATGTTGCATTCATATAGGCATAGTTTGCATGATCACATGATTAGATTACCCCCGTGCTTAGATATGATGCATCCAATTGTGAGAACTGAGTGCCAATTAAATTGAGATAGTGAATTCTTGAACCCAATTTTTTATTCTTTTGATAAGGCTGCAAATAAAAAATGCTTGAGATGGTCTTTGATAGTTGATAATTAGCATGTGGTTCTGTAGATTTGTGTTTCTCATTGATTTTTGAACTACTAAATGTGAGAATTTTGAGCCAAAAAGGGGTACTCACTAAATCTACCCCATTCTTTGTTGATAGAGTGTTGTATTCCTCTTGGATTGCATTCTCTAGAACTTGACTTGAAACCGTTTTGAAGCATAAAAATTTTTGAAAACATTTTTGAAAATGATTGAGGCACTAGGTATTTTTCCGGCCTTCTGAACTTTGATTGACTAAATGCTACCCCTTAGTTGCCCAATTTTGAGCCTGAAAGAATAAAATACTTTTCTTGGTACCTTGAAATACTTTGATAAATATACTTGGTAGGGCACCTTTTAAAGTATTACAAAAAGGGTAGAAAGGTAGTTGAAAAAGTATGGGATGAGAAAGTCAGAAAATATTTCTCTTGAATTGAAAATCTCCCTTCTTCAATATATATATATATATATATATATATATATATATATATATATATATATATATATATATATATATATATATATATATATATATATATATATATAAATATAGAGAAGGGGATGATAAAAAGGAAGTGAGAAATAAAATAGAAAGAAAGAAAGAAAGAAAGAAAGAAAGAAAGGTGGAAAAGTGAATCAAAACCCAAAAAGGTATTTTAGAAGGTGTCATGCTTTGCAATGCTTGATATTTTGTGTAGCATTTTGAAATTTCCTTTTCTTGATTTCCCCACCTAACGATTAATCTCATGGCCCCGTTACAACCAAAGTAAAGACCTCTTGATTCTTAGGTGTTTTCATTAATAAAGTAGAGATTTGGTTGATAGTCAAGCTTATGGTAGAATTCGTTCCTTGAGGAAACTGAGCGAATTGTTATATGCCCTTAACACTCGAGTGAGGTGTGGAAGAGTGCCCGAATCAGTGAGAACATGAGTCTAAAAAACCTGAGCTTCTAATTGGACTTGAAATTGATTGTCTCTTGCTGGATTATTTGAAATTCCTGTTACTTGGATTATTTACTCGGGTTCTTGGTTCACTATCCACGCTCTGATTATTTATCTCTTCTGGCCTTGGTGATTGCTTGAGGACAAGCAAATGAATAAGCTTGGGGTGATTTGATAGTGTGATTTCACATCATAATTCTTGTACATTTCTGCATGCATTTTCATATAGTTTAGGCATATTTAAATTGATTTTTATTAGTTTTTACCTTGGAACGGGTGAGGCGGTTTCTGGGTGTGTTTTGCAGTAATTTAAGGAAAAATGCTCAAGATTGACCATGATGGAGCTGGGATGAAGATAGAGCTTGAAAGGTGAAGAAAATGAGCCAAACAGAGCCCATCACGCCTAGCCGTGATGACCGTCACGTCCATGATCGAGCAAAACTGAAGAAGAAAGAAGGCAAAAGTCAGAAGCTGTCACGATCTAGCCGTGATGCCCATCACGACGGTGACATGTTAATTGAGTCAGACCCCTTCTAGGCAGAATCTATCACGGCCAGGCCGTGATACCGATCACGACCGTGACAGACCAATTGGAGAAGGCAAAAGCGATCACGGCCTAGCCGTGATGAGTGTCACAGCCATGACAAACATATTTTGAAAGCGCGCCCAAGGCAGAACCCGTCACGGCCTGGTCGTGACAACCATCACGGTCATGACGCGTATCTGATTTACAAAAAGGCATTAGGGCAGAACGAAAAGAGATCTCTCTGGACCAGACTTGAACCCTAGAACAACTTCTACCCTAAAAGAGACATCTTCTCTGCTCCAGGGGGCTGCTGTGGCTACTGTGGAGTGCTCCCATGGAGTTCCTTCTTCCCCTTATCTCTATTTCTCTGGTTTTACTTTTCTCAGTAACCATGAGTAGCTAAATCCCTCCTTGTTGGGATTAGATGTAACTGAACCGAATATCATGTAATTGCTTTGAATTATCAATCTGTGTTTATGCCTTCATATTAGTGTTTAATTCCTTTGCTTAATGCTTTTTGTGGCTTAGCTACCCATGAACTGATTTTGAGAATTGATTTGCAATGGGGACGTTCTTATTGATTCTTGATATGGAATTATTCACCTAGTAAACCTCGCATCTAGGAATGGGGTTTGGTTTGTTAGTAATCACGTAATCCTTAATCATAATGCAAATTCATTAATCTAGGCCACCTAAGAATTAGGGTCTATTAATGGATTTAGGCTCTTGTCATCTGAGGAATCAGGTCTTGAGTAATTTCGTGGGTTCATTTTAATATTTGAATGCATAAACTGGATTGGTGTTCTTGATAATTGCATGAAGCTAAGGTTCAGTGAAGTCTAGTCCCAACATCTTTATCATATTTGAAAACCAACTTTTTCTGCACTCCAAGTATTTGATAAAAAACCAAAAAGAGTTTGTTCCTTTTCTTTTTTTTGTTTTGGGCTTGGTAATTAGTATAGAACTCCCTTCAATCCAAAAATTTGCTTAGATAGTAATTGATTCGTTACGTGCTAGTACTTGTCTCAGTCCTCGTGGGAACGATATCGGTCTCACCACCGTATTACTTGTACGACTAGGTTTACTTGTCTAAACTCGTCAACAAGTTTTTGACGCCGTTGCCGGGGACTGAGGTTCAATATTAGCATACCCAATTCAATTACTAATCTAGGCACAATTTTATTTTTCTGTTTTAATGATCTGTGTTTCTGTGCTGTCATCTAGTGCTAACTGTTTTGGTCTCTAGACTTTTATGTATGCGAGGTACTATCCCAGCTGACCAACTCCTCTACGATCCTGAAATAGAAAGAATAGCTAGGGAGAATCGGAGGCAAGCAAGACAGCAGAAACTGTTAGAACAACAAGAAGAAGAACAAGAGACCTCCACTTCACAAGTTCAGCAAGAACCACTTGAGATGGCAGGCAATGGTGAAGGTGCTCCACAGAGGACACTTGGGGACTATGCCAATACAAATGTCAATCGGCATGTCACTAGCATAGTGAGGCCTCCAGTGAACTGCGCAAATTTTGAAATCAAGCCAGCTTTCATCAATATGGTTTCACAAAATCAATTTGCCAGGTTGGAGAAGGAGGATCCTAATAATCATATCGCCTACTTCCTGGAGTTATGTGATATGAAGAAGATGAATGGTGCTTCCGATGATGCACTTCGCCTAAGGTTGTTTCCTTTCTCTCTAAGAGATAGGGCCAAGTCTTGGCTCCAATCTCAACCAAGGGGGAGCATCACTACATGGGATGACTTAGAAGCAAAATTTCTTGCAAGGTTCTTTCCCACCTTAAGATTTGTGAAGACAAGGGGTGATATCATAAGCTTTGCTCAACAAGAGGGTGAGACTCTTCATGACACATGGGAAAGGTTCAATGACTTACTCCAAAGATGTCCAAATCATGGGTTTGATGATCTTACCCAAATGCAAATATTTTGCAATGGATTGAGGCCGTAAACCAGGTATATGCTGGATGCCTCAGCTGGAGGTTCCATGAACACAAAGACACCGGAGGAAGCACTGATTTTGATAGAAGCGATGGCATCTAATGACTATCTTATGCATCATGATCGGGGTCCCACATCAAGAAGGGGAGTGTTGGAGTTAGACTCACAAACTGCACTTTTGGCTCAGAACAAGATTATGACACAACAACTTGAGTCCATCAACAAGCAACTAGCTCAACTCCCACAACAACTCCAAACCATACAAGGGACACCCATGCCACCTCAACAGGTAATGAGATGTGGTTTTTGTGGAGGAGATCATGATAATGGAAGATGTGAGGCAACACCTAGTTCCCATGAGGAAGCTAATTATATGGGGAACTATGGGTGGCAAGGAAACAATCAATACCTTAACAACTACAACCAAGGGTGGAGGAATCAAACAAGTTTTGGTCGGAAACAAGATGCCGGACAAGCAAGTAAGCCTCAACCCACACCACCGCCTCAGGATCGGACTTCTATCTTGGAGAACACTCTCAATCAATTCATGCAAATGTCCATGTCAAACCAGAAAAACACCGATGCATCCATAAAGAACTTGCAGGTTCAAGTTGGACAAATTGCAAAGCACCTAGCGGAGCAATCTAGCAGCAGTTTTTCAGGTAATACTCAAACTAATCCTAAAGAGCATTGTAAGGCTATTGTTTTGAGGAGTGGTAAAAGTCTTGAGGAAGAGAGTGGTGAGCCTTTGGTTAAAAATCAGAGAGTTGATGAAAAAACAGAGTTGAGTGCTGAGAAAAAGGAGGAAAAAGGCAAAGAGGTTGTAATAGAGGAAGAAGAAAAATGCAATGAAAAAGACAAGAGGGAAAAGTTGGTGGATGAAAATTCAATCTTGAGGAAGACTAAAAGTCAGATTTTGAAAGATGGAGACAAGCCTCAAGATATCCTTTCTTATGTAAAGTTTCCATATCCTCACTTAAGCAAGAAGAAGGAAAAGGAAGAGCGGTTTGCCAAATTTCTGGACATCTTCAAGAGGCTACAAATCAACATACCCTTTGCTGAAGCACTAGAGAAAATGCCAACCTATGCAAAGTTCATGAAGGAGTTGTTTACAAAGAAAATAAGGTTTAAAGAAGGTGAGACTGTGGCCTTAACAGAGGAATGTAGTGCGATACTTCAAAGGAAGCTACCTCCAAAGCTTAAAGATCCTGGTAGTTTTACAATCCCTTGCACAATTGGGAGTGTTGCTATTGGGAAGGCCTTGTGTGACTTGGGGGCGAGTATCAATTTGATGCCGCTTTCAATCTTGAACAAGCTTGGAGGTGGTGACGTGAAACCAACAAGGATGGCATTGCAACTAGCAGATAGATCAATCAAGCATCCTTATGGTATTATGAAAGATGTTTTGGTCAAAGTGGATAAGTTTATCTTCCCGGTGGATTTTGTGATATTGGACATGGAGGAGGATGCAGAAGTTCCACTTATATTGGGGAGACCTTTTCTAGCAACTGGTCGTGCTTTGATAGATGTACAAAAAGGCCAACTTCGACTCAGAGTGCAAGATGAAGAGGTTACTTTCAATGTGTTTGAAGCTATGCATCGCCCAAGTGATGAAGAGAATTGCTTCCGCATGGACATTGTGGATGTAGTGGCTAAAGAAGTCTTGGCACAACAGCACCATTCCTCTACTCTTGAGAAAGTAATTATGAACTTTATTGAAAATATTGATGAGAAAGAAGAGAAGGAAATAGAAGACTGTTTGTGTGATTTGGAAGCTCAACCCATTCAACATGTTGTCAACACTACGAAAGAAGAGCTCAAAAAGGATGAAGTCCAAGAGAAGCTCGAGTTAGATCGAGCTTAAACCTCTACCTCCCCATTTGAAATATGTGTTCCTTGGTGAGAATGATGAAAATCCTATCATAGTGAGCAATGTATTGTCCAAGTTGGAAGAGGAGAAACTTGTAAGGGTGCTTAGAGAGCATAAAACAGCAATTGGATGGTCCATCTCAGATTTGAAGGGTATTAGTCTTGTATTTTGTATGCACAAGATCATGATGGAGGCTGAATTTAAACCGGTGGTCCAACCACAAAGGAGGCTCAATCCTACAATGAAGGAAGTGGTAAGGAAGGAGGTGCTGAAACTCCTTGAAGCTGGAATGATATATCCGATTTCCGATAGTGCTTGGGTGAGTCCGGTACAAGTGGTTCCAAAGAAAGGTGGCATGACCGTCGTGCACAATGAGAAGAATGAGTTGATCCCAACTAGAACGGTTACCAGTTGGCGAATGTATATAAATTACCGGAATCTAAATCAAGCCACTAGGAAGGATTACTTCCCACTTCCATTCATGGACCAAATGTTGGAGAGGTTGGCCGAGCAAGCTTATTATTGTTTCTTGGATGGTTATTCGGGTTATAACCAAATTGCAGTTAACCCGGAGGATCAAGAGAAAACTGCCTTCACATGCCCTTTTGGAGTTTTTGCCTATCGGAAGATGCCTTTCGGTCTTTGTAATGCACCTGCGACATTTCAAAGGTGCATGCTTTCCATTTTTTCTGATATGGTAGAAAAATACATTGAAGTTTTCATGGATGATTTTTCTGTTTTCGGTTCCTCTTATGATAATTGTTTGTCTAACCTTGCTGCTGTGTTAAAGAGGTGCATGGACACCAATTTAGTCTTAAATTGGGAGAAGTGTCATTTTATGGTGCAGGAAGGCATTGTGCTTGGGCATAAAATTTCAGCTAAGGGGATCGAAGTGGATAAATCCAAGATTGATGTGATTGAGAGAAACTACCTCCACCAGTGAATGTCAAGGGTGTGAGGAGTTTTCTTGGGCATGCAGGCTTTTACCGGCGGTTCATCCAAGACTTCTCAAAGACAGCCAAGCCGTTGTGTAGCCTTTTGAACAAGGACACACCATTTGTGTTTGATACTGCTTGCCTTGCCTCTTTTAAAATTTTGAAAGAAAAGTTGATCACCGCTCCCATCCTTGTTGCACCCAACTGGGAGTCACCATTTGAATTAATGTGTGATGCCAGTGACTACGCAGTTGGGGCAGTTTTGGGACAGCGGAGGGACAAGTTTTTCCATGCCATTCACTATGCTAGCAAGGTTCTCAATGAGAACCAGATAAATTATGCAACAACTGAAAAAGAGTTGCTAGCCATAGTGTTTGCATTGGAAAAATTTCGTTCATACTTGATTGGTTCACAAGTCACTATTTTTACTGATCATGCTGCAATTAAATATTTGTTGACTAAGTTAGATTCAAAACCAAGACTCATAAGGTGGATTCTATTGTTGCAGGAATTTGACTTAGTCATTAAGGACAAAAAGGGCAGCGAAAATTTGGTGGTTGACCACTTATCTCGGTTGGTGAATGAAGAGGTTACTGCGGAAGAAAAAGACATTCGGGATGAGTTCCCGGATGAGGCCTTATTTTTGGTGCATGAAAGACCATGGTTTGCCGACATGGCAAACTTCAAGGCAGCCAACGTTGTTCCAGAGCACCTCACTTGGAAACAAAAGAAAAAATTCTTCCGGGATGCCAACCATTTCATGTGGGATGACCCATTTCTGTTCAAGGTTGGACCGGATGGCTTATGGAGGAGGTGTGTTAGTCAGGAGGAAGCAAGGAATATTTTGTGGCATTGCCATAACTCTCCATATGGTGGACATTACAATGGGGATAGGACAGCTGCAAAGGTTCTCCAATCTGGGCTCTTTTGGCCCTCAATCTTCAAGGACTCTTACAATCATGTGAAGAGTTGTGACAAGTGCCAAAGGACCGGGAACATTTCAAAAAGGGATGAGATGCCACTGCAAAACATATTGGAGGTTGAGGTATTTGATTGCTGGGGCATAGAATTTATGGGTCCACTTCCACCTTCATTCTCCAATCAATATATCTTGGTGGCGGTGAACTATGTTTCTAAATGGGTGGAGGCCGTTGCAACACCAAAGAATGATGCCCAAACAGTGATTAATTTCATCAAGAAGAACATTTTTTCCCGGTTCGGTGTCCCAAGGGTCCTTATAAGTGATGGGGGATCTCACTTCTGCAACTCACAACTGAAAAATGTGTTGACCAAGTATGATGTGAGGCATAAGGTGGCATCTCCCTTTCATCCGCAAACAAATGGGCAAGCGGAGGTCTCTAACCGAGAGATTAAGAGAATTCTGGAAAAAACTGTGGCCACTTCAAGAAAAGATTGGGCAAGGAAGCTTGATGATGCCTTGTGGGCTTACCGGACTGTATTGAAAACATCTGTGGGGTTATCTCCGTTTCAGATGGTCTATGGGAAGGCATGTCATCTACCCGTAGAGTTGGAGCATCGAGCCTTTTTGGCATTGAAGTTCTTGAATTTTGATGCCACTCTGGCGGGTGAGAAAAGAGTCAATCAGCTGCATGAATTAGAGGAGATGCGCCTTAATGCATATGAGAATGCAGTTATTTACAAGCAGCGAGTCTAGACTTATCATGACAAGAAGACCGTGATGAAAACATTTCAGCCGGGACAACAAGTTCTATTATTCAATTCCCGGCTGAGATTGTTTCCGGGCAAGTTGAAGTCTAAGTGGCCGGGACCGTTCATTGTCAAAGAAGTCTCATCTCATGGAGCTGTAGAAGTGGAGGATCCTACTTCAAAAAGGACCTTCAAAGTCAATGGCCAAAGGCTCAAGGCCTACTTGGGTGGTGACATCGAGAGATTGATCACAGCTGTGCGCCTTCATGATCCTTGAGATCACTCACCCGTCAAGCTAGTGACGTTAAAGAAGTGCTTATGGGGAGGCAACCCAAGTTTTCTTTTCATTTTTCTTTTGTTTTTGATTTTTCACTCTTGAATAATTTGAGAAGATCAAGAGGAATTAGATCATAAATTAACAGTGTTTTCAAGGTAAAGAGGAAGGAGAAGCAAAAAGGGCAGAGACAACAAAGTCAGTAACCATCACGCCCAGGCCATGACACTAGTCACGGTCGTGATGAGCTTAATGTGAAGACCAGAAAGGATCACGGCCCAGACGTGATACCCATCACAAGTGTGATGAGAGGACCCTGAAGATCAGAGAGCATCACGGCATAGCCGTGATGGAAGTCAAGGTCGTGACAGGTCAACCCCTATGGACCAGAATTGATCACGGCCTGCCCGTGATGAGGCTCACGACCGTGATGCATCTCCCAACAAGTTTCTGACTAATCATGTTAGCCAACACCCGCTACCGCTTCGGTGAGTCGTTCCATTTTTCTCCTCTCTCCAACTTGATTGTTTACATTGGGGACAATGTAAATTCTTAAGCTTGGGGTAGGGGTATTTTGCATTTGCATTTTGCATGTTGCATTCATAGATGCATAGTTTGCATGATCACATGATTAGATTACCCCCGTGCTTAGATATGATGCATCCAATTGTGAGAAAGAGTGCCAATTAAATTGAGATAGTGAATTCTTGAACCCAATTTTTTATTCTTATGATAAGGCTGCAAATAAAAAATGCTTGAGATGGTCTTTGATAGTAGATAATTAGCATGTGGTTATGTAGATTTGTGTTTCTAATTGATTTTTGAACTACTAAATGTG
The DNA here is from genome assembly GCA_030762895.1 of Sophora flavescens. Taxonomy (NCBI): domain Eukaryota; kingdom Viridiplantae; phylum Streptophyta; class Magnoliopsida; order Fabales; family Fabaceae; genus Sophora; species Sophora flavescens. The sequence goes on from CM061065.1 coordinate 103,924,102, forward strand.
AGAATTTTGAGCCAAAAAGGGGTACTCACTAAATCTACCCCATTCTTTGTTGACAGAGTGTTGTATTGCTCTTGGATTGCATTCTCTAAAACTTGACTTGGTACCGTTTTGATGCTTAAAAATTTTTGAAAACATTTTTGAAAATGATTGAGGCACTAGGTATTTTTCCGACCTTCTGAGCTTTGATTGACTAAATGCTACCCCTTAGTTGCCCAATTTTGAGCCTGAAAGAATAAAATATTTTTCTTGGTACCTTGAAATACTTTGATAAATATACTTGGTAGGGCACCTTTTAAAGTATTACAAAAAGGGTAGAAAGGTAGTTGAAAAAGTATGGGATGAGAAAGTCAGAAAATATTTCTCTTGAATTGAAAATCTCCCCTTCTTCCATATATATATATATATATATATATATATATATATATATATATATATATATATATATATATATATATATATATAAGAGAATAGAGAAGGGGATGATAAAAAGGAAGTGAGAAATAAAATAGAAAGAAAGAAAGGTGGAAAAGAGAATCAAAACCCAAAAAGGTATTTTAGAAGGTGTCACGCTTTGCAATGCTTGATATTTTTTGTAGCCTTTTGAAATTTCCTTTTATTGATTTCCCCACCTAACGATTAATCTCATGGCCCCGTTACAACCAAAATAAAGACCTCTTGATTCTTAGGTGTTTTCATTAATAAAGTAGAGATTTGGTTGATAGTCAAGCTTATGGTAGAATTCGTTCCTTGAGGAAACTGAGCGAATTGTTATATGCCCTTAACACTCGAGTGAGGTGAGGAAGAGTGCCCGAATCAGTGAGAACAAGAGTCTAAAAAACCTGAGCTTCTAATTGGACTTGAAATTGATTGCCTCTTCCTGGATTATTTGAAATGCCTGTTACTTGGATTATTTACTCAGGTTCTTGGTTCACTATCCGCGCTCTGATTATTTATCTCTTCTGGCCTTGGTGATTGCTTGAGGACAAGCAAATGAATAAGCTTGGGGTGATTTGATAGTGTGATTTCACATCATAATTCTTGTACATTTCTGCATGCATTTTCATATAGTTTAGGCATATTTAAATTGATTTTTATTAGTTTTTACCTTGGAACGGGTGAGGCGGTTTCTTGGTGTGTTTTGCAGGAATTTAAGGAAAAATGCTCAAGATTGACCATGATGGAGCTGGGATGAAGATAGAGCTTGAAAGGTGAAAAAAATGAGCCAAACAGAGCCCATCACGGCCTAGCCGTGATGACCGTCACGGCCATGATCGAGCCAAATTGAAGAAGAAAGAAGGCAAAAGTCAGAAGCTATCACGGCCTACCATGATGCCCATCACGGCCGTGACATGTTAATTGAGTCATACCCCTTCTAGGTAGAATCTGTCACGGCCTGGCAATGATACCCATCACGGCCTTGATAGACCAATTGGTGAAGGCAGAAGCGATCACGGCCTAGACGTGATGAGTGTCATGACCATGACAAACATATTTTGAAAGCGCGCCCAAGGCAGAACCCGTCACGGCCTAGCCGTGATGGCCATCACGGTCGTGACGCGCATCTGATTTATAAAAAGGTATCAGGGCAGAACGAAAAGAGATCTCTTTTGACCAGACTTGAACCCTAGAACAACTTCTACCCTAAAAGAGACATCTTCTCTGCTCCAGGGGACTGCTGTGGCTACTGTGGAGTGCTCCAGTGGAGTTCCTTCTTCCCCTTATCTCTATTTCTCTGGTTTTGGTTTTCTCTGTAACCATGAGTAGATAAATCCCTCCTTGTTGGGATTAGATGTAACTGAACCGAATATCATGTAATAGCTTTGTATTATCAATCTGTGTTTATGCCTTCATATTAGTGTTTAATTCCTTTGCTTAATGCTTTTTGTGGCTTAGCTACCCATGAACTGATTTTGAGAATTGATTTGAAATGGGGACGTTCTTATTGATTCTTGATATGGAATTATTCACCTAGTAAACCTCGCATCTAGGAATGGGGTTTGTTTTGTTAATAATCGCGTAATCCTTAATCTTAATGCAAATTCATTAATCTAGGCCACCTAAGGAATTAGGGTCTATTAGTGGATTTAGGCTCTTGTCATCTGAGGAATCAGGGCTTGAGTAATTTCGTGGGTTGATTTTAATATTTGAATTCATAAACTGGATTGGTGTTCTTGATAATTGCATGACGCTAAGGTTCAGTGAAGACTAGCCCCAACATCTTTATCATATTTGAAAACCATCTTTTTCTGCACTCCAAGTATTTGATAAAAAACCAAAAAGAGTTTGTTCCTTTTCTTTTATTTGTTTTGGGCTTGATAATTAGTATAGAACTCCCTTCAATCCAAAAATTCGCTTAGATAGTAATTGATTTGGTACGTGCTAGTACTTGTCTCAGTCCTCGTGGGAACGATATCGGTGTCACCACCGTATTACTTGTACGACTAGGTATACTTGCCTAGACTCGTCAACAAGTATTTGGCACCGTTGCCATGGAGAAAAGAGTCAATCAGCTGCATGAATTAGAGGAGATGCGCCTTAATGCATATGAGAATGCAGTTATTTACAAGAAGCGAGTCAAGACTTATCATGACAAGAAGATCGTGATGAAAACATTTCAACCGGGACAACAAGTTCTATTATTCAATTCCCAGCTGAGATTGTTTCCGGGCAAGTTGAAGTCTAAGTGGTCGGGACCGTTCATTGTCAAAGAAGACTCATCTCATGGAGCTGTAGAAGTGGAGGATCCTACTTAAAAAAGGACCTTCAAAGTCAATGGCCAAAGGCTTAAGGCCTACTTGGGTGGTGACATCGAGAGATTGATCACAGCTATGCGCCTTCATGATCCTTGAGATCACTCAACCGTCAAGTTAGTGATGTTAAAGAAGCACTTATTGGGAGGCAACCCAAGTTTTCTTTTCATTTTTCTTTTGTTTTTGATTTTTAACTCTTGAATAATTTGAGAAGATCAAGAGGAAAAAGATCATAAATTAGCAGTGTTTTCAGGGTAAGGAGGAAGGAGAAGCAAAAAGGGCAGAGACAACAAAGTCAGCAACCATCACGCCCAAGCCGTGACACTGGTCACGGCCGTGATGAGCTTAATGTGAAGACCAGAAAGGATCACGGCCCAGCCGAGATACCCATCACGGGCGTGATGAGAGGACCCTGAAGATCAGAGAGCATCACGGCCTAGCCCTGATGGAAGTCACGGCCGTGACAGGCCAGCCCCTGTGGACCAGAATTGATCACGGCCTGCCCGTGATGAGGCTCATGGTCGTGATGCATTTCCCAACAAGTTTCTGACTAATCATGATAGCCAACACCCGCTACCGCCTCGGTGAGTCGTTCCATTTTTCTCCTCTCTCCAACTTGATTGTTTACATTGGGGACAATGTAAATTCTTAAGCTTGGGGTAGGGGTATTTTACATTTGCATATTGCATGTAGCATTCATATAGGCATAGTTTGCATGATCACATGATTAGATTACCCCCGTTCTTAGATATGATGCATCCAATTGTGAGAACTGAGTGCCAATTAAATTTAGATAGTGAATTCTTGAACCCAATTTGTAATTCTTGTGATAAGGCTGCAAATAAAAAATGCTTGAGATGGTCTTTGATAGTTGACAATTAGCATGTGGTTCTGTAGATTTGTGTTTCTCGTTGATTTTTGAACTACTAAATGTGAGAATTTTGAGCCAAAAAGGGGTACTCACTAAATCAATTTTTTATTCTTGTGATAAGGCTGCAAATAAAAAATGCTTAAGATGGTCTTTGATAGTTGATAATTAGCATGTGGTTCTGTAGATTTGTGTTTCTCATTGATTTTTGACTACTAAATGTGAGAATTTTGAGCCAAAAAGGGGTACTCACTAAATCTACCCCATTCTTTGTTGATAGAGTGTTGTATTCCTCTTGGATTGTATTCTCTAGAACTTGACTTGAAATCGTTTTGAAGCTTAAAAATTTTTGAAAACGTTTTTGAAAATGATTGAGGCACTAGGTATTTTTCCGGCCTTCTGAGCTTTGATTGACTAAATGCTAGCCCTTAGTTGCCCAATTTTGAGCCTGAAAGAATAAAATACTTTTCTTGGTACCTTGAAATACTTTGATAAATATACTTGGTAGGGCACTGATGTCGTCGCGCGCGGACGCGGCGTTCGTGCGATTCCGGCAAGTGTACCGGACTGCCGTCAAGTAATAAAAGATATCGAACCCACAGAGACTGTGTTCTCGAATCGCAATCGGTTTTCGAATCGATTAGATCTGGACTTTGTAAAGGGTTTTGAAATTGGTTTGAATTTGAAATTAAAAGATAGACGAGCAGAAAACAAATGTTTTTGGGGTTTTCGATTTAAACGGATTCCTAGGGATTTGGGTTACCTTTGAGGCTGTTTATGTTGCTAACAGATTTACCTTTGTTGATTACCGAAATTGCCTTGAAGGCAAGTTTATCCTCTGATAGCTTAAGCTCCCTCTCGGGTTACAAAAGACGTGCCCAATTGACCCGACCCCTACTCTCGTGGTAGTCGATCCCAGATTGGACCCTTTGCGTTCCGTGACAACTCATTGCTCCTCGAGGGACGGCTTCTAACTCTCGTGATTTCAGTCCCAAGTCTGACTTCTATAGGTCCGACACCCAAGTTCACCGCTAGGTTCCTCCTTGAAATGTCTCAGTCATGCAAATAACCTAAGTTCACCGCTAGGTTCCTCCTTAGATCATCCACATCTCACAAACCAGTGGCTGCCGGGCTTTACGAGTAAAACACCCTAGAAATCCTAAGTTCGCCGCTAGGTTCCTCCTTAGAACGTCTACGTCACGTAAATAAACGGTTGCCGAAATTTATGAGTGGTTAACACGCTAGAAATCAGATCTAAAACAATAACGAAATCAACAACGATTTTTACATCAAATCAACATCATTTACAAACCTCGGGCAGAGCCCTAGTCCCTAGAAACTAAGCACTCTACTCCAGTCTTGCCATGGAGATGACAAGCTGGGTTGACAACATAGTGAAAATCAGAAAAAGAGAAAAGAGGAGAAGAAGAGAAGAGATCTATAATCTATGCCTAGAGTGGTAGCCCCCAATGTGTGATGTCAATGTGTTCTCTGTTTCTGATGCCTTGGTCCATATTTATAGAAATGGGGAAGTTAGAGTCCCAAACCAACTCAAAATCTGATCTATTTCGGTTTCTTCAGGTCCAAGTAATGCGCGTCACGGCCGTGATGGCCATCACGGCCAGGCCGTGACGGTCTCTGCCTCTGCCAATTCTGGAAAATTCAAATTCTCGCGACGCGAGATATGTCTCGCGACGCGAGCCCTCAGCATTATGGCCAGTGAAGAATTTCACGGCTAGGCCGTGATGTGCTCTGACTTGTGGTGGTTTTGGGTCACGGCCGTGATGGCTATCACGGCCAGGCCGTGACAGACTCTGACTTCAGCCTTTCTTCTTTTTCAGTTTTGCTCGATCATGGCCGTGATGGGCATCACGGCTAGGCCGTGATGGGCATCACGGCTAGGCCGTGATGGGCTCTGTTTGGCTCATTTTCTTCAGTTTTAAAGCTCCATCTTCATCCAAACTTCATCATGGTTGATCTTGAGCAATTTACCCTTGATATCTGCAAAACAACACACGAAAACCGCCTTACCCATTCCAAAGGAAAATTAACCTAAAATCTAATAAAAATATGCCTAAACTACATGAAAATGCATGCAAAATGATAGACAAAGATGAGGTGGAATCACACTCATCAAATCACCCCAAGCTTAAAACTTTGCTTGTCCTCAAGCAATTACTCAGGCCATAAGATAAATCAATCAAAGCATGGATAGTGAACCAAGAACCCTAGAAGCTAATCCAAGTAATAGGCATTTTTAATAAGCATTCATGAGATAATCAAGTTCAAGTCCAATTAGAAGCTTAGGTTCTTCAAGTTCATGTCCTCACTGATTTGGGCACTCATCTCACCTCACTCAAGTGTTTTAGGGTTTATGACAATTCACTCCATTTCCTCAAGGAAAGTATTTTACCATAGGCTTGACTATTAACCAAATCTCTACTTTATTTAAGAAAACACTTAAGAATCAAGAGGTCTTTTCCTTTGGTTGTAATGTGGCCATGGGATTTATGTTAGGTGGGAAAATCAAGGAAAGGGAATTTCAAGAAGGCTAGATAGATTATCAAACATTACAAAGTATGACACCTTCTAAAATACCCCTTTTTGGGCTTTGGTTTACTTTTCCACCTTTCTTCCTTCTATTATTTTTTTTTTATTTTTCTTTTTCTTTTCATTCCTCACTTTCTTTGTCATCCCCTTCTCCATTTTTTTTCTGTTTATTTCATTTTTACTTGTTTGGAGAAGGGGAGCTTTTTAGCTCAAGAGAAATATTTTCATCCCATTCTTTTTCCAACTACCATTTTGCCCTTTCTGTAATACTTTAAAAGGTGCCATACCAAACATTATTTATCAAATTAATTCATGGTACCAAGAAAAGTATTTTTTTTTTCTTTAGGCTCAAAATAGGACAACTAAGGGGTAGCATTTATCATTCAAAGCTCGGGAGGCCGGAAAAATACCTAGTGCCTCAATCATTTCCAAAAATGTTTTCAGAAATTTTTAAGTTTTGAGATGGTTTCAAGTCAAGTTCTAGAAAATACAGCCCATGAGGAATTAAATCACTCTATCACAAGAAATGGGGTAGATTTAGTGAATACCCCCTTTTGGCCCAAAATCTTACATTTAGTAGTTCAAAAATCAGTGAGGTACACAAGTCTAAGGAACCACATGCTAATTATCAACTATCAAATGACTATCTCAAGAATTTTTATTTTTAGCCATATCACAAGAATAATGAAAAATTGGGTTCAAAATTCACTATCTCAATTCATTTGGCTCCAAGTTCTCACAATCGGATGCATGTTCTAAGTGAGGGGCAATCTAGAGAATGTGATCATACCAATCTATGCCTATGAGAATGCAATATGAATGCAACAATGCAAATGCAAAAATAAATACATACCCCTACCCCAAGCTTGATTACTTACATTGTCTCCAATGTAAATAATCAAGTTTGGGGAGAGGAGAAAAATGGAACAACTTACCGAGTCGGTAGCGGGTGTTGGCTTCACATTCCAGTCAAAACTTGGGTAGAAATTTTATCACGGCCGTGAGGCTCATCACGGGCAGGCCGTGATCGTTTCTGATCCTCAGGAGTTGCCCTGTCACGGCCGTGATCTACATCACGGCTAGACCGTGATGCTCTCTGGCCTTGGCATCCTACTCATCACGCCCGTGATGGTTGTCACGGCTAGGCCGTGTTCCTTTCTGTGCTCTTGTTTATTTCATCACGGCCGTGACCACTGTCACGGCCAGGGCGTGATGGCCTCTGACTTTATCTTTTTTATGCTCTTCTTCTCTTTCTCAACCTGAAAACACTAGACAAACCTATTAATGATATTTTTGCCTCTTGATCTTCTCAAATTATTCAAGAGGTTAATTCAAAAACAAAAGGAAAAAGGGAAAGAAAACTTGGGTTGCCTCCCAAGAAGCGCTTATTTATGGTCTTAAGCTTGACCATACTTCCTCCAATCAACCGGGGTCGGCTGGGTGTAGAAGTGCAGGCACACTTCTCTTCCAAGGAACTCCTTCAAAAAACCGTTTCTGCTCATACGGCCAATAATGCTTCCGTTTTGCTCTTTTCTCTCGGAGCTTCCTAGCCTTCCTTCCTCCCGGCGGAAGTTGTGTTTCTGCATGGACAGCAACTCCACTTCCATCACTGCTGGGTGCATCATTAGCCATGCATACCTTCGGAGTTGCTTCCATGTTCAGTTCTTCTTTTACCACTGGAGACGTTGTATCAATTCTGCACACATGGCTCTCAAAAGGAGGGTTGTTATAAGAGTTAGTCAATTGAAAATTGATCCTACCTTCCTCTACAGTTAGAGAGAGCTTCCCATTCCTTACGTCTATTACTGCTCCAGCAGTTGCCAAGAATAGCCTTCCTAAAATGATGGGGAATTCAGAATTCCCTTTCATGTCTAATACCAAGAAGTCGGTAGGGATGAAGAATTTCCCTACCTTCACAGGGACATTCTCTAGTATGCCTAGAGGAGTCCTAGTTGAGCCATCCGCAAATTGTAAGGAGAATTTGAACGGACTCAACTTTTTGATTTCCAACCTTTCCATGATAGTGAGGGGCATCAAGCTTGCACTAGCCCCTAAGTCACACAAGGCTCGGTCTATTTGCACTTTTTCAATCGAGCAACCGATGGAGAAACTACCTGGGTCTTTCAGTTTAGTAGGCATTTTAGTCTCTACATCTACTTGCTTTTTCCTGACCAACCTCTGTGGGAAAGGTATCGGGGGTTGGTACGGTGGTGGAGGGACGTATTTCGGTTCTGACTCTTCCTTTTCGCTCGTGTCCTCCTCCGGTTCCACGTCCATTTCAGCTACCCCCACCCCAAGCTTATTATCCCTCAAGTGTATGACATTGCAATGCTCATTGGGATTTGCTTCGGGTTGCCCCGGGAATGTACCCTTAGGTCTTGAGTACGTGCTGGCTTGTTGGGCAATTTGTGTTTCTAGCATCTTGTTATGGATTGCCAAGTTGTCTACCTTGGATGCTAGCTCTTTTATAGCCTCGTTTACTGCCCTGCCTTGTTGTCTAAACTCTTCATTTTGTTTTGTCTGAGTTTCGACAAAACTTTCCAATAAAGTCTCGAGTTTAGATCTTTACACCTGAGGATACCCCGGTGCTGCTCTCTTATTACCTTGACCCTCTTGGAACTCATGGTTGAGCGTGTTGCTGTAGTTGCCGTAAGAGAGGTAAGGGTTGTTTCTTCTTTGGTTATGGGGATTTGGGGGAGCATAGTTGGGCAGCTTCGGGTTCGTATCATAGTAGTTGTTACAAGAGTTCACTTGCTCACCCGAAGCGCCGGATCCATGTGGGCATCCCATCATGTCATGTCCCTGCATTCCACAAATCTCACAAACAAGGTTAGTAGCACCTAATGCACTCGCATTAGCTCTTTCAAGCCGATCAAAACGTTTATTAAGTGAGTCTATCTTTGACATAATAAGATCTGTGCTATTTACCTCAAACTTACCCCCCGAAATCTTGTTCGGGTTATTACCTCTTTCGGATCCCCATTGGTGGTAGTTGGTGGCGACATTCTCGATGATGTTGAATGCCTCAGTGAGAGGCCTATTCATAAACGCTCCACCGGCTGCAGAATCTAGTGCCACCTTCGAAGAGTAGTCTAATCCGTTATAGAAGGTGTGCACTATTAACCACCTCTCGAGTCCGTGATGTGGGCACGACTCCAGCAGTCCCTTATAACGATCCCAAGCTTCCGATAATGATTCTCCGTCTTTCTGGAAGAAGCCGGTGATCTGGGTTCTTATGTAGGCCGTCTTGGATGGAGGGAAGAATTTCTCCAAGAACGCCTGCTCCAATTGGTCCCAAGTGGTCAAAGTGTTAGCGGGGATTTGCTTTAGCCAGGCCTTCGCCTTTCCAGTGAGAGATGAGGGGAACAATCTCAAACGCACAACATCGACCGAGGCTCCATTAATCTTGATTGCGTCGGTGAACTCTAAGAATGTTTCTATGTGATCGGTCGGGTCCTCCGAAGGCAATCCTCCGAATTGATGTTGCCTAATCATGTTGATTAGCATAGGCGGTATGGTATAGTTTTCCGCCTCAATCTCTGGCCTTGCAATCCCAGTACGCAAGCCTCTCGCATTTGGGGCTGCGTAGTCCTTCAAAGGCTTTGTATCCGGTTGATTCGCCATGAGTGGAACGGGACTCAACCTTTCTCCCTCTCTTTGTAGTCTTCTACGTCTGTGGAAGGTCCTCTCGATCTCCGGATCAATCTTACTAAGGCTCCCAAGACTTAGGGATCTTTGCATATAACACACAGAGAGATGGATACAATAGAAGGAAAAGAATGTTTTTGATTTTTTTTTTCAGAAATAAAAATCAAACAAAAAGAAAAGGGTCCAGAAAAATCAATTTAAAATTTGAATTGAGATTCGAAAAGGCACATTCCCCGGCAACGGCGCCAAAAACTTGATGTCGTCGCGCGCGGACGCGGCGCTCATGCGATTCCGGCAAGTGTACCGGACTGCCGTCAAGTAATAAAAGATATCGAACCCACAGAGACTGTGTTCTCGAATCTCAATCGGTTTTCGAATCGATTAGATCTGGACTTTGTAAAGGGTTTTGAAATTGGTTTGAATTTGAAATTAAAAGATAGACGAGCAGAAAACAAATGTTTTTGGGGTTTTCGATTTAAACGGATTCCTAGGGATTTGGGTTACCTTTGAGGCTGTTTATGTTGCTAACAGATTTACCTTTGTTGATTACCGAAATTGCCTTGAAGGCGAGTTTATCCTCTGATAGCTTAAGCTCCCTCTCGGGTTACAAAAGCCGTGCCCAATTGACCCGACCCTACTCGTGGTAGTCGATCCCATATTGGACCCTTTGCGTTCCGTGACAACTCGTTGCTCCTCGAGGGACGGCTTCTAACTCTCGTGATTTCAGTCCCAAGTCTGACTTCTATAGGTCCGACACCCAAGTTCACCGCTAGGTTCCTCCTTGAAATGTCTCAGTCATGCAAATAACCTAAGTTCACCGCTAGGTTCCTCCTTAGATCATCCACATCTCACAAACCAGTGGCTGCCGGGCTTTACGAGTAAAACACCCTAGAAATCCTAAGTTCACCGCTAGGTTCCTCCTTAGGACGTCTACGTCACGTAAATAAATGGTTGCCGAAATTTATGAGTGGTTAACACGCTAGAAATCAGATCTAAAACAAATACGAAATCAACAACGATTTTTACATCAAATCAACATCATTTACAAACCTCGGGCAGAGCCCTAGTCCCTAGAAACTAAGCTACTACTCCAGTCTTGCCATGGAGATGACAAGCTGGGTTGACAACATAGTGAAAATCAGAAAAAGAGAAAAGAGGAGAAGAAGAGAAGAGATCTATAATCTATGCCTAGAGTGGTAGCCCCCAATGTGTGATGTCAATCTGTTCTCTGTTTCTGATGCCTTGGTCCATATTTATAGAAATGGGGAAGTTAGAGTCCCAAACCAACTCAAAATCTGATCTATTTCGGTTTCTTCAGGTCCAAGTAATGCACGTCACGGCCGTGATGGCCGTCACAGCCAGGCCGTGACGGTCTCTGCCTCTGCCAATTCTGGAAAATTCAAATTCTCGCGACGCGAGATATGTCTCGCGATGCGAGCCCTCAGCATCATGGCCCGTGAAGAATTTCACGGCTAGGCCGTGATGTGCTCTGACTTGTGGTGGTTTTGGGTCACGGCCGTGATGGCTATCACGGCCAGGCCGTGACAGACTCTGACTTCAGCCTTTCTTCTTTTTCAGTTTTGCTCGATCATGGCCGTGATGGGCATCACGGCTAGACTACATGAAATATGCCTAAACTACATGAAAATGCATGCAAAATGATAGACAAAGATGAGGTGGAATCACACTCATCAGGAACCTTTTAAAGTATTACAAAAAGGGTAGAAAGGTAGTTGAAAAAGTATGGGATGAGAAAGTCAGAAAATATTTCTCTTGAATTGAAAATCTCCCCTTCTTCAATATATATATATATATATATATAAAAGAGTATAGAGAAGGGGATGATAAAAAGGAAGTGAGAAATAAAATAGAAAGAAAGAAAGAATGAATGGTGGAAAAGTGAATCAAAACCCAAAAAGGTATTTTAGAAGGTGTCATGCTTTGCAATGCTTGATATTTTGTGTAGCCTTTTGAAATTTCCTTTTCTCGATTTCCCCACCTAATGATTAATCCCATGGCCCCGTTACAACCAAAGTAAAGACCTCATGATTCTTAGGTGTTTTCATTAATAAAGTAGAGATTTGGTTGATAGTCAAGCTTATGGTAGAATTCATTCCTTGAGGAAACTAAGCGAATTGTTATATGCCCTTAACACTCGAGTGTGGTGAGGAAGATTGCCCGAATCGGTGAGAACATGAGTCTAAAAAACCTGAGCTTCTAATTGGACTTGAAATTGATTGCCTCTTGCTGGATTATTTGAAATGCCTGTTACTTTGATTATTTACTCGGGTTCTTGTTTCACTATCCACGCTCTGATTATTTATCTCTTATGGACTTGGTGATTGCTTGAGGACAAGTAAATGAATAAGCTTGGTGTGATTTGATAGTGTGATTTCACATCATAATTCTTGTACATTTCTGCAAGCATTTTCATATAGTTTAGGCATATTTAAATTGATTTTTATTAGTTTTTACCTTGGAACGGGTGAGGCGGTTTCTTGGTGTGTTTTGCAGGAATTTAAGGAAAAATGCTCAAGATTGACCATGATGGAGCTGGGATGAAGATATAGCTTGAAAGGGGAAGAAAATGAGCCAAACAGAGCCCATCACGGCCTAGCCGTGATGACCGTCACGACCATGATCGAGTAAAACTGAAGAAGGAAGAAGGTAAAAGTCAGAAGCTGTCACGGCCTAGCCGTGATGCCCATCACGGCCGTGACATGTTAATTGAGTCAGACCCCTTCTAGGTAGAATCTGTGACGGCCAGGCCGTGATACCCATCACGACCGTGACAGACCAATTGGTGAAGGCAGAAGCGATCACGGCCTAGCCGTGATGAGTGTCACGGCCATGACAAACATATCTTGAAAGCGCGCCCAAGGCAGAACCAGTCACGGCGTGGTCATGATGGCCATCACGGCCGTGACGCGCATCTGATTTATAAAAAGGCATCAGGGCAAAACGAAAAGAGATCTCTCTGGACCAGACTTGAACCCTATAACAACTTCTACCCTAACAGAGACATCTTCTCTGCTCCAGGGGGCTGTTGTGGCTACTGTGGAGTGCTCCCATGGAGTTCCTCCTTCCCCTTATCTCTATTTCTATGGTTTTAGTTTTTTCTGTAACCATGAGTAGCTAAATCTCTCCTTGTTGGGATTAGATGTAACTGAACCGAATATCATGTAATTGCTTTGAATTATCAATCTGTGTTTATGCCTTCATATTAGTGTTTAATTCCTTTTCTTAATGCTTTTTGTGGCTTAGCTACCCATGAACTGATTTTGAGAATTGATTTGCAATGGGGACGTTCTTATTGATTCTTGATATGGAATTATTCACCTAGTAAACCTCGCATCTAGGAATGGGGTTTGGTTTGTAAGTAATCGCGTAATCCTTAATCTTAATGCAAATTCATTAATCTAGGCCACCTAAGGAATTAGGGACTATTAATGAATTTAGGCTCTTGTCATCTGAGGAATCAGGGCTTGAGTAATTTCGTGGGTTCATTTTAATATTTGAATGCATAAACTGGATTGGTGTTCTTGATAATTTCATGAAGCTAAGGTCTAGTGAAGTCTAGTCCCAACTTCTTTATCATATTTGAAAACCATCTTTTTTCTGCACTCCAAGTATTTGATAAAAAACCAAAAAGAGTTTGTTCCTTTTCTTTTATTTGTTTTGGGCTTGATAATTAGTATAGAACTCCCTTCAATCCAAAAATTCACTTAGATAGTAATTGATTCGGTACGTGCTAGTACTTGTCTCAGTCCTCGTGGAAACGATATCGGTCTCACCACCGTATTACTTGTACGACTAGGTATACGTTCCTAGAATCGTCAACAAGATTTTGGCGCCGTTGCCGGGGATAAAAGAGTCAATCAGCTACATGAATTAGAGGAGATGCACCTTAATGCATATGAGAATGCAGTTATTTACAAGCAGCGAGTCAAGACTTATCATGACAAGAAGATCGTGATGAAAACATTTCAGCAGGGACAACAAGTTTTATTATTCAATTCCCGGCTGAGATTGTTTCCGGGCAAGTTGAAGTCTAAGTGGTCGGGACCGTTCATTGTCAAAGAAGTCTCATCTCATGGAGTTGTAGAAGTGGAGGATCCTACTTCAAAAAGGACCTTCAAAGTCAATGGCCAAAGGCTCAAGGCCTACTTGGGTGGTGACATCGAGAGATTGATCACAGCTGTGCGCCTTCATGATCCTTGAAATCACTCACCCGTCAAGCTAGCGACGTTAAAGAAGCGCTTATTGGGAGGCAACCCAAGTTTTCTTTTCATTTTCCTTTTGTTTTTGATTTTTAACTCTTGAATAATTTGAGAAGATCAAGAGTAAAAAGATCATAAATTAGCAGTGTTTTCAGGGTAAGGAGGAAGGAGAAGCAAAAAGTAAAGAGACAACAAAGTCAGCAACCATCACGCCCAAGACATGACACTGGTCACGGCCGTGTTGAGCTTAATGTGAAGACCAGAAAGGATCACGGCCCAGCCGTGATACCCATCACGGGCGTGATGAGAGGACCCTGAAGATCAGAGAGCATCACGGCCTAGCCGTGATGGAAGTCACGGTCGTGACAGGCCAGCCCGTGTGGACCAGAATTGATCACGGTCTGCCCGTGATGAGGCTCACGGCCGTGATGCATTTCCCAACAAGTTTCTGACTAATCATGATAGCCAACACCCACTACTGCCTCGGTGAGTCGTTCCATTTTTCTCCTCTCTCCAACTTGATTGTTTACATTGGGGACAATGTAAATTCTTAAGCTTGGGGTAGGGGTATTTTGCATTTGCATTTTGCATGTTGCATTCATATAGGCATAGTTTGCATGATCACATGATTAGATTACCCCCGTGCTTAGATATGATGCATCCAATTGTGAGAACTGAGTGCCAATTAAATTGAGATAGTGAATTCTTGAACCCAATTTTTTATTCTTGTGATAAGGCTGCAAATAAAAAATGCTTGAGATGGTCTTTGATAGTTGATAATTAGCATGTGGTTCTGTAGATTTGTGTTTCTCATTGATTTTTGAACTACTAAATGTGAGAATTTTGAGCCAAAAAGGGGTACTCACTAAATCTATCCCATTCTTTGTTGATAGAGTGTTGTATTCCTCTTGGATTGTATTCTCTAGAACAGGACTTGAAACCGTTTTGAAGCTTAAAAATTTTTGAAAACATTTTTGAAAATGATTGAGGCACTAGGTATTTTTCCGGCCTTCTGAGCTTTGATTGACTAAATGCTACCCCTTAGTTGCCCAATTTTGAGCCTAAAAGAATAAAATATTTTTCTTGGTACCTTGAAGTATTACAAAAAGGGTAGAAAGGTAGTTGAAAAACAATGGGATGAGAAAGTCAGAAAATATTTCTCTTGAATTGAAAATCTCCCCTTCTTCAAAATATATATATACCAATTGGCGAAGGCAGAAGTGATCACGGCCTAGCCGTGATGAGTGTCATGGCCATGACAAACATATTTTGAAAGCTCGCCCAAGGCAGAACCCGTCACGGCCTGGCCGTGATGGCCATCACGGTCGTGACACGCATCTGCTTTTTAAAAAGGCATCAGGGCAGAACAAAAAGAGATCTCTCCGAACCAGACTTAAACCCTAGAACAACTTCTACCCTAAAAGAGACATCTTCTCTGCTCCAGGGGGCTGTTGTGGCTACTGTGGAGTGCTCCCAAGGAGTTCCTTCTTCCCCTTATCTCTATTGCTCTGGTTTTAGTTTTCTCAGTAACCATGAGTAGCTAAATCCCTCCTTGTTGGGATTAGATGTAACTGAACCGAATATCATGTAATTGATTTGAATTATCAATCTGTGTTTATGCCTTCATATTAGTGTTTGATTCCTTTGCTTAATGCTTTTTGTGGCTTCGCTACCCATGAACTGATTTTGAGAATTGATTTGCTCTGGGGACGTTCTTATTGATTCTTGATCTGGAATTATTCACCTAGTAAACCTCGCATCTAGGAATGGGGTTTGGTTTGTTAGTAATCGCGTAATCCTTAATCTTAATGCAAATTTATTAATCTAGGCCACCTAAGGAATTAGGGTCTATTAGTGGATTTAGGCTCTTGTCATCTGAGGAATCAGGGCTTGAGTAATTTCATGGGTTCATTTTAATATTTGAATGCATAAACTGGATTGGTGTTCTTGATAATTGCATGAAGCTAAGGTTCAATGATGTCTAGTCCCAACATCTTTATCATATTTGAAAACCATCTTTTTCTGCACTCCAAGTATTTGATAAAAAACCAAAAAGAGTTTGTTCCTTTTCTTTTATTTGTTTTGGGCTTGAGAATTAGTATATAACTCCCTTCAATCCATAATGACCACTCATCTTATCAATCCGTTGGCCGAAGGAGGACTTGGAAATTTGGGGGCAGGTCAAGCACATCCTCTTGAAGACCCAAACCACAGCTGGAATGAGTTTAGAAAGAATCAACTGCCGCCCCTTGCGGGAGGACCAGATCCGACAGAAGCGCAATATTTGTTAAGAGAAATGGTCTCAAATGTAGAACCCCCTTATGTTGGTCAGAAGTAGGAGAGAAGGGAATCCTTGGACCGGAAATAATCCAAGAAACTACTGAGAAAATCCGAATGATAAGGGATAAGCTACAAATTGCTCAAAGTCGGCAAAAGAGTTATGCCGACCAAAGAAGAAGACCTTTGGAATTTGAAGAGGGTGACCATGTATTCTTACATGTAACCCCCACAATACGCATTGGGAGGGCTGTGAAGGCTAAGAAACTAAGTCCCCGTTATATGGGATCTTTTCAGATCCTTCATTGAGTTGGTCCCGTAGTATATCAGTTAGCTTCACCTCCTTCTCTTTCTGGGTTACATGATGTCTTCTATGTGTCACAACTCAAAAAGTACATTCCTAATCCATCCCAACCTTTGAGTCATGACACAATTCCTTTAAGACCCAATTTAACCTTCCAACCTATGCCGGTTCAAGTTGTTGACCACAGCCTGAAAACACTGAGGAATAAGACTATTCCAATGCCGAAGGTTATTTGGGAAGGATCAACTCCTGAAGAGGTAACTTGGGAGCTTGAGGAGGACATGAGGAACGAATACTCTTACCTTTTTGACGGGTATGTTATAACTTAAATTTTGATGACAAAATTTCTTGTAGGGTGTTAGAAATGTAATATCCTTTCTCAAGGGTATTATAGTTTCTATAACTTTATCATGGGTGTTTTTTTAACCCCTTTATATTTCGTAAATGTGCAATCTATAATTGATTGATTAGTGAAGTAATTAATTTTGGTTTAGAGAAGGAATATAATTTTATACCGAATGTGTTGGGTTAACTAGTACTAATCTAGAAATGCTATAGGGACATACCACCCTCACTTCGATTCATTCCAATTAAATGAACAATCATATTCCCTCTCATTTTGTGCAAAAAAATGTTTAACACAACCATTAATTTAAACCATAATATTTACCTCTATTCAAAAATCTACAAGTGACAAATGCCTATCAATGAAGTCTAACACTATTGGTTAAATGAATTTACATCCACCCTCTCAAGCTAGCATACGGCCAGACCAAGTGGGTAAGGAGAGACATACTCCTTCTTCTTCCATTTTGCATCAAAACCCTTTCTTTTCCTCTTCTTACTCTCACTTTCAACCAAGCACCCTTTTTCCCCTCTCAACCTTGCATTTTCGGCCAGACAGGGATCTAAGGGGCTGGACAACTCAACCATCACCTCATCCTTCCAGAAACAACACTTTCCTTTCCTCTCTCCCCTCATAAATTTCGGTCACACACACACTATCACATCACCTCTCGATTTCTATATTCCTTCCATAACCATCATGAGACATACACCATTTCCCTTTCCTTGAAAGCTTGAAGCAGCTGTACTTGAAAGCCAATAAGGAGAAATAAAATCATATTAAGGAGGAATTCTAAGGAGATCAACCTCTACCACTTTGTTTCCACTCCTTGGTTATGTGAGTTTCCTTAGTTTTAGTGCTTGGTAACCATAAATCCAAGCTTAGGAGTTGTTGATACATGCTTTATTTGGTTGATTTTATAATTGTATGATTGACTATGAGAAGGTTGAACATTGAAAAGAGTTGCATTTTAATGTTATAATCCATTTGCATGCATGTAAACTGTTTGTGAAATGTCCTGGATGATGTTTCTGTCCATAAACCCGTATTGACATATGTTTAGTGTTTTGCTTATAAATGTTTCTGTAGGGCTCGATTGTTTATGATTCTTGTTTTGTTACAACCTAGACTCGATTTTCTAGAGTTTAGCCACTGAGTTTTCTGTTTTTCACTGAGTATTGATGAAGAAAATCCTGTTACAAGTTAGAGGACGGTTGCTGTCTTGTTTTGCGATTGTAGTAGATTGTTAGTTAAAAATTGTACTTTTTGGAACCTTTTTTCCCAAAAATAAAACTTAATTTATAAACTGGACTTCTTTATCTTTCCATATAGCGTTGGTTTGCCTAAATCCGACTTCGTTTGATATTTTTATAAAATCATAGAAGTCAACTGAAAATTTCAGAATTTCTGCTTATGTTGCTGCTGCATTATTTCTTGTTAAATACTTGATTGAGGGCTGTTTTGGTTGAATTAAAATGTTTTTAAAGTAGAATGATAGATAAAAGTAAACCTCCACTTGACATCCAATAACGGTAACCATTCTATATCCGGCATGATTCGAATTAGAATGGTTATCAAAGACATTTCAGATGTCAAGTACATAAGTCCTTTCAGTTTAGAAGGCAAGTATAGAATCATTCCCCTTTGCAAGGCAAGCAAGTAAGTGCAAAGCAAGCGGGACGCCGCTTGTGGTCATAGACGTGTGTCCTGCCTTACAGTATAGAGCTGGTTCCTCTAAGTACATTGGTGTACAAGGAGGGGACAACGATGTTTTTCACTGAAAAAAACCAAAGGGATGTCCAAGTGTGTGAAGTTTACCCTCATATTATGTATAGATGTTATTTGTTATTATATATATGTATATAAAACTGAGTTTTTGCAGGAAAATCAATGAGATTAGTCATATCACTACTCACATTTGTTGTTTCAGATAAGAAAGAGATGTGCATCTCTGTACTCCAACGTCTGCTGGCATTGAGGACTTTTGTAAAATTCCTTGTTAAAACCAAGCATAGTATGTAATATTAGTTGGTTGATGCCTTAGTTTGAAACTCAGTTTCTTATATTTTTAGTGTCGTGGACATAATTTGTATTAACTAGAGATTATATGGCTTCTGCCACTTTGTTATTAACTAGTTATGACTAACTTACATGTGATACTTTATGCAATACATAACAATGTAACATAGGGGATTACATTTATGGTATCAGAGCAGTTCAATCTGATTGGGCTGTGAATATATAGTTTAGTACATTATTACTTTTGGTTTCATTTTCCACAAACTTATTACTTTGATATAAAGCATTAAGCCTGATCAACTTAATATTTTGTACAATGTATACAGAAAATGGACCGTGGAGCTGGAAGAAGAGGCCGTGGTAGACCACCTTTGAATGAGCATCATGAGTATCAACCCGGACCTGGTAACGCACAATGGATGGCTATAGTAAATACCATGAGGATACAAGCTAATGCCACCACTCATCTTATCAATCCGTTGGTCGAAGGAGGACTTGGAAATTTGGGGGCAGGTCAAGCACATCCTCTTGAAGACCCAAACCATAGCTGGAATGAGTTTAGAAAGAATCAACTGCCGCCCCTTGCGGGAGGACCAGATCCGGCAGAAGCGCAATATTTGTTAAGAGAAATGGAAAAGATTTTTGGTGTGGTGGTATGCACAGATGAACAAAAGACTGCTTTTGCCTCTCATTACTTGAAGGGAGAAGCCGAAAATTGGTGGAGAGGTGCCAGAGAGCGAATGATATCAACTCAAACACAACTGACGTGGGAAACTTCCAAACTGTTTTTCTTGGGAAGTATTTTCCTAAAAGTATGAGGAAGCAGAAAGAGTTAGAGTTCACTCGCATTGTGCAAGGTGACATGTCCATTACTGAGTACACATCTAAGTTTGAAGAGTTAGCTAAGTACTCCCCGCACTTGAGATATGCCCCAGATGAGGAGTGGAAGGTAACCCAGTATGAATTGAGGTTACGACCTGAGATCAGATGCCATGTGGGACAACTGGGAATAACTGAGTGTGCCACATTGGTGGAAAAATGTCAAATTGCTGAAGCCAACCTTATGATTGTGCAAGAGGACCACCAATTGAAGTGGCAAAAGAAGAAGGAGGAAGGAAAACATTCTCAACAGTTGAGGGTGAAAGGAAGTCTTGGAAAAGGAAAACAAGTGCAAGTTTTAGAGTCACCCAAGGGAATTGGATGTTCAAAGTGTGGCAGGAATCATGGAGGGGAATGATGCATGGGCCAGAATGTATGTTATCACTGAGGACAGGCTGGACACATGTCTCCCAACTGCCCAGCTCGAAAACAAAAAGGAGTAGTCATTCCGGGTCAGCCTACTACAGGGAGAGTCTTCACACTCAGTGGTAAGAAGGCTAAAGGTACAGACGGCTTGATTACCGGTATGTGTTTTCTTAATCAAGAACCTTTATTAGTACTTTTTGATTCTGGTGCCACTCACTCCTTTATTTCATGTGAGTGTGCCTTGCGTCTAAAATTGTACTTATCTTCCTTACCATGTCCCTTAGTCGTGTGTACCCCAGCAGAAGGTAACATAGAAACTTCTTTAATCTGTGAGAAATGTCCCCTTGAGATTTTAAACAAATTGTTCCTGGTTGACTTAATTTGTTTACCTTTAAGCTGTCTAGACATCATCCTAGGAATGGATTGGCTCTCTGCTAACTAGGTCACACTAAATTGGCAAGACAAAACCTTCACCTTTCCTTACACCATCATGGACTATAACGATTCAACTTATTTTTTAGTTGTTAGTGAGTCACAGCCAACTCAATGCCTAGAAAGTGAGGATATAGGTTTCATCAGTTTATTTTCTTCAAGTTCTAGGGCAAGCAACAATGTAGTATCTTTCCCAGTTGTAAATGAATTTGTGGATGTGTTTCCTGAAGATGTGGTTTCCTTACCTCTAGAGAGGGAGATGGAGTTTTCCATAGATTTGGTTCCAGGCACGGGGCCAATATCCATAACACCCTATAGGATGTCACCTTTAGAGCTAAAGGAACTCAAATCCCAAATAGAAGACTTGTTGGCCAATCAGTTTATCAGATCGAGTGCATCCCCATGGGGCGCACCAGTACTGTTGGTTAAGAAAAAGGATGGGAGCATGAGACTCTGTGTAGATTACAGACAACTCAACAAGGTGACTATCAAAAATAAGTATATATCCACTCCCTAGAATAGATAATCTGTTGGATCAACTTAGAGGACTAGGAGTCTTCTCTAAAATTGACCTAAGGTCGGGATACCATCAAATAAGGATAAAGCCTGAAGATATACCAAAGACCGCGTTCCGGACGCGATATGAACAATATGAGTATTTGGTTATGCCGTTTGGTCTGACTAATTAATGCTCCACCAGTATTTATGGATTATATGAACAGGATATTCAAGCCTTTCTTGGATAAGTTCGTAGTGGTTTTCATTGATGATATCCTGATTTATTCTAGCAGTTTTGAAGAGCATGAAAGTCATCTTAGGATAGTGTTGCAGATCTTAAGGGAGAAGAAGTTGTATACTAAATTGGAAAAGTGTGAATTCTGGATGACAGAGGTAAATTTCTTAGGTCATGTGATTTCACAAGAGGGAGTAGCGTTGGATCCTAGTAAAGTAGATGTTGTTCTGAAGTGGGAAAGACCTAAAACCATTACCGAAGTCAAGAGTTTACTAGGACTAGCTGGTTACTACATGAGCTTTATTAGGGATTTCTCTCAGTTGGCTTTGCCCCTAACCCGTTTAACTCGTAAGGATCACCCTTTTGTGTGGACTAGAGAGTGTGAAAAGAGTCTTCTGGAATAGAAGACCCGTTTAACTACTGCACCGGTACTAACTATACCAGACCCGACCTTAGGATTTGAAGTTTACTGTGATGCATCTTTAAGGGGTCTGGGATGTGTACTAATGCAAAATAGACAAGTGATAGCATATGCTTCTCGTCAACTAAGACCTCATGAAGAAAATTATCTTACCCGTGACCTTGAACTAGCTGTCATAGTATTCGCTTTAAAGATATGGAAACATTATCTTTATGGAGTTCGATTTGAAGTGTTTAGTGATCATAAGAGCTTAATATACCTCTTTGATCAAAGAGAGCTAAATATGAGGTAAAGGAGATGGTTGGAATTCCTTAAAGATTATCATTTTGAGTTAAGATATCACCCTGGTAAAGCGAATGTGGTAGCAGATGCTTTAAGTAGGAAAAGTCTTCATATTTCCTCCATGATGGTACAAGAGATGAAATTGTTGGAAGATTTCCGCAGCTTGAATTTGAATGTGGCAATAGGACGAGATAGCATCTTTTTGAACCACATTGGAATCTCTTGCGATTTCAGAACTCAAGTTAAACAGATACAAAATGTGGATGAGAAGTCGCAATCTGAGAAATATAATCATGGTTTCACATAAGCCAGAGATAGAGTTATCCTCTTTAAGGAGAGGGTGTACTTTCCCAATGATGGACAGATTAAAAGACAAATTTTGGAGGAAGCACACAAAAGCGATTTCTCAGTACATCCTGGTTCTACCAAGATGTGTCAAGATCTTAAACGAATCTACTGGTGGTCAGGTATGAAAAAGGATATAGCAGAGTTTGTCTCTCAATGTTTAGTATGTCAACAGGTCAAGATTGAACACCAACGACCCGCAGGCATGCTTCAACCCTTAGAATTACCCACTTGGAAATAGTAAAGGATATCCATGGATTTGTTATGGGTTTACCTCGTACGCAATCGGGTTATGATTCCATATGGGTAATTGTAGACCGGTTGACGAAGTCAGCCCACTTCCTACCAGTTAAATCCTCCTACAACACAGCTAGATTAGCTAAGTTGTTCATAAAGGAAATAGTTAGGCTGCATTGTGTGCCGGTGAGTATTGTGTCAGATAGAGACCCTAAGTTTACTTCTAGGTTTTGGAAAGCTTTTCACCAAGTCTTAGGGACAACACAGAAATCTTAGCACCACCTATCATCCTCAAACAGATGGCCAAACAGAAAGGACCATTCAAACCTTAGAGGATATGCTTCGGGCCTGTACATTAGAAAGTGGTGGGAGGTGGGATAACCACCCACCTTTGATAGAGTTTGCCTATAATAACAGTCACCACTCCAGCATAGGCATAGCACCATATGAGGCACTCTATGGTCACTGATAGTGTGATTTTACATG
Organism: Sophora flavescens; assembly: GCA_030762895.1. Classification (NCBI taxonomy): domain Eukaryota; kingdom Viridiplantae; phylum Streptophyta; class Magnoliopsida; order Fabales; family Fabaceae; genus Sophora; species Sophora flavescens. The sequence continues at coordinate 103,947,265 of CM061065.1, forward strand.
ATGTTTCATGTACACTTTTGCATGCATTTTTCATATAGAATAGGCATTCTTTATTTGATTTTAGTTAGTTTTTCCCTTGGAACGGGTGAAGCGGTTTCTTGGTGTTGTTTTGCAGGAATTTAAGGAAAAATGCTCATAATTAGCCAAGATGGAGCTTGGATGAAACAGAGCTTGAAAAGTGACGAAAATGAACCAAGCAGAGCCCATCACAGCCTAGCCGTGATGCCCATCACGGCCATGATCAAGAAAACTGAGAAGATTGAAGGCAAAAGTCAGAAGCTGTCACGGCCTAGCCGTGATGCCCATCACGGCCGTGATAGGCCAGGCATAACTGATCACGGCCTAGCCGTGATGAGGCTCACGGCCGTGATGCTCCAAATTTGAAAGCGCGCCACTCCAGAACACGTCACGGCCTGGCCATGACGGTCATCACGGCCGTGATGCGCGGCCTCTCTATAAATAAAGCGCAGAACTGACAGAAACGAGGATCTGGATTCTGGGGGTATCTGACACAGACTTTCAGACCCAAAAATAAAGACCTTGGAGGCTGCGGCTAAGGAAGGATTGGAACCCTAGAACGGAGTTACTGAGAGGGGCTGTTGTGACGATAGTGGAAAGTTCCCATGGAGTTTCTTCTCTCATCTTCTCCTATTTCTATGGTTTTTGTTTTCTCTTTTATGAGTAGCTAAATCCCGTTTGTTGGGATTAGATGTAATCAAACTGATTATTATGTATGTGCCTTGACTGATTATTATGTGTTCATGCCTTCGTATTAGTGATTAATTTTCCATGCTTAATGCTTGTTGTGGCTAGTACGCCCATGACTCGATTAGTGTTTTGGTATGCAATTGGAAAATTCGTATTGAAACCGGAACTGAATTTAATCACCTAGTAACCCTTACATCTAGGAATGGAGTTTGGTTTACTAGTAATCGCGTAATCCCTAATCCTAATGCAAATTCATTAATCTAGGCCACCTAAGGAATTAGGGTCTATTAGTGGATTTAGGCTCTTGCCATCCGAGGAATCGGGGCTTGAGTAATTTAGTGGATTGATTTTAATATTTGAAGCATGAATGGGAGGTATCTAGTCCTGGTATTGCATGAGGTAGAGGTTTGGTGAAGTCTAGTCCCAACATATCCTTTTCGCATTCCAAGTGCTCGACAAAAATACAAAAAGATTTTATTCCTTTGTTTTGTTTGCTTTGATTTCTCTTCATAGTCTAGATAGTTGTTGAGTTTGTGAATTGGTAATTGACATCCAATCCCCGTGGATACAATAACCGGTCTTATCAGTATGACATATAATACCACATAGACAAGTATATAAATACCATATTCCATACTGATGTTAATTATCGCATCGGGTTCGGACACACTACCCAACTTCTAAGCATAGTTAAAATCCGATGTGGACTCAACTAGACACGGCCATTAACAACATCCTAGACCTCACAGTCCGATTAGAATCGAACTGCTCTGATACCACCAAATGAGTCACCCAGTTGTGCCCCATTGTATTATTAAATTAAAACCTTATTATTTATTTACTTAATCGCGCGCTTATGGTTGAAAAATACGTAAAAATTAAAAATTAAATAATAATCATATAACTTCTGCAAAAATAAACACACCAACGTTATAGTATATAAATACACACATTTTTATTCATTACATTACCAAAACACTGTTAAGGGTATTCCATCAGTAGGATCCGTCACAGGTACTTATTAACACAAACTGCTTATAACTAGCAAAAAATAAAATGTTTTATATGACTCACTGGCCCCAAACTTACTACACTAAATTATTAGGATCTATAGGTTGTTCACCAGCGTCCGCTTCATACAGAGTGTCATTCAACTCCTCAGCACCCTCCGTCTCGTACAGGGTTCCATCCATCTCCTCAGTAGCATATCCCTCCATCAGATCTTCTGACGTCACAAAGTAGACATACACAAAAATACAGAAATTTTGAGATAAGAAACAGTTTTATCGTCATAAACGGAAAAGATTCATAGCATATAATACAATAATAGTCACAAACACGCATCACTCATAATCTACAATCATCCATACTTTACAACATCATCCTCTACCCTCCAACTCATGCAACTAAACCTTTATGCTGACGTGGCCACTACTAATCCTATCACACATCCCTCGTTAGGAATGTTAGTCAGTCGTCCAAGTGACGCGTCCCCAACGTCGGTGCATATTCTCATCCATGGTGAGAATGCTCATGTAAAACAATGATACTATAGTTGCACAACTTAACTTATAATTTAGAACGGTCCACGAGAACTTCGGACCTCGTGTATCTCAAATACACGGTTATGAACAACAATGCAACATTTTTCTCACTAACTTTTATCAATAACAACCTAATGCCTCAAGTTTTCCTCTTAACCTCCACTTACATTCTAAATCACATCACTTCTATAAAATAATAGCTAGAAACCTCTAATTTATATTCAAGCTCTCACCCCAAACAAAATACCTCCCAGCAACATATATCTTTACTTAAAATTTAACTAAGAAATTTATCAAACCAGGCTAATCATGCATAATACAGTAAGCAATAAAATATTCAAACATCAAAACAAAACGTCACATGCAGTAGAGTACCTCAACTAGCGTATCACAAATAGTCAATAATAAATAATTCAGACATCCTCAATATTATAAAATTAACCTAAGACGATAAACATACAATTCCCAAATCGTCATTGGTAAAGCGGAAAAGTTTCCAACACGATTTTGGTATTTTCGATTACTCAACCACAAGTAGGGTTTAGGTCGCCCTACACCATTATTATAAATTATATAATACTTATCGGTTCCGATGATGGTATGGTTCTTTCTCCCACCTAAGTTACCACCAGAAACACGAAATCAACGATCCTCGATATCCCGCCACGAGTGACCAAAACCACCTTCAACCAAATCAACAAGTTAACAAATTAATCAAACAAATCTAAATATGGCCATATGGTGCTAGGTTCGGCCAAGTCATAAAAATAAGGCTTGGGTTATTTTCTTAATCCATTCTTTTTTTATACTAGTTCCTAGAGCATTAACTAGCATAGATTAAGTGTTAATTGTTAAAATTATGAAACAAAATCCTCTAACCAACTAGGTTAGGGTTTCGGCCATAAGGGTTAAAATAGTCTAGAAATGTTTTTGATTACAAGCTCTTGGATTTCGATAATACAAGTATTATAGAACTTAAATCGAGTACTAACTTTCAAAACAAACAACAAAACACCAAACCCATTTTCCTACATAGGTTCGGTCATTAATGGTTAATAGGTAAGGAAAATGACTTTGATCACATGCTTTTGGATAATGAAATTAGTAATCATGAGTAGATCATAGAAATTGGTTTCACATTTTTATGATTTTTCTACAATTTTCTAGAATTATTTAAAGTTCTAGATCTAAGAATATGAAACTCATGAAATATGAAGAACAAAAGCTTAAGAGTGGAAGGAGATGATCATGTTACCTAAGTTAAGAAGATGGAGGAAGAATAGATGATGATCTTGGCAAGTTTCACTTGAAAGCACTTAGAGCTTTTGAAGATAGAAAATGGAGTTTTTTGGAAAAAATTGAAGAAATGAAGAAAATGAAGAAGATGAAGAGATGGGTGAAGGGGGCTGCGGTTTGGGGGGTATATATAGGCTATATCTTAGGCCTTGTTTGGTTTTCTAGAATTAGATTAATAGGTTTTATGAATATAATAATATATATTAACTAACTATAGTTAATACTTAACCTAACTAGGGTTATTTTGCTAACGAGGATTAAAATCATGTGGCTCATACTCTTTGAGTGGTGTGGCTGCCTCTTGTCCACACAAATTAACCATGGTTCCTTAATCATGGTTAAAATCTAACCTAACTTTGGTTAGGTTAAGCTAAAAGGATATTTTGGTCATTTCGCTTGAAAACTCATAATTTATAACATTAATTGCATCATAAATTCTTGATGAGTCATCCCATAGCTCAGTTCCTATGGTGTCCCATTTTGTCTCTGCAATTCTGTTGCCAATTTCGTCGGTTTCCCGATTAGGGTTTTACGCCCGACTAAAAGCGTAACATTTCGTTACCGACTAAAAATTTTCAAATTAACCAGACTCGTTGGAAATATGATTTAATCATAACCCATTTTGTTCATGAGTCAAAATTAGGTTTTCTGATCATTAAAATCTTACTGTTAGTAAAACCATCGACTGTTTTACGTTCAAACTTTCACCAAAGTTAGTCCAAATACACATATTATTTCATTTATGATAAAAAATTTGGAAAGTATGATTCCTCATGGACATAATATAAAATATCTACAAATTTCAGTTTCGGGTCAAATTAGGTTTTTCTGCCGGTATAAAATTATACTGTCAGTAAAAAAATGCAGACCGGTTTTCGTCTGAGTTTTAAACCCAAACTTTCACCGTAAGCTTGTACCATAAGATATGATAGGAATATGATTTTGTTTTATCAAAAATCATTTCCTAGGTCGTAAATAAAAATATAAATACAGCGTTATTAAAAACGGACTATTATAGGTTACCCATCTTGGGTCTCTCCCATTCTAAAACAGCTTCAACCTTCGACGGATCCACAGCGATTCCCTCACTCGAGATGACATTCCCCAAAAATTGAACTTGGTGTAACCAAAATTCACACGTTTCCGGTTTCATTTACAGTTGTTTCTCCTTTAAAACTTGAAGAACCAAACTTAGATGTTCCGCATGCTTTTCCTTATTCGAAGAATAGATTATGATGTCGTCTATAAAATCAACAACAAACTAATATAAATAAGGATGAAAAATCCTATTCATGTAATCCATGAATATAGCAGGAGCATTCGTCACTCCAAACGGCATCACAAGATATTCATAATGTCCGTAGCGTGTACGAAACGCTGTCTTTGGAATATCCTCCACCTTCACACGTATCTGGTGATAACCCGATCGCAGATCTATCTTTGAGAAGATGGCATCTTCGTGCAACTGATCCATCAAGTCGTCTATCCTTGCAAGTGAATACTTATTCTTAACCGTCACTTTATTTAACTGGCGATAATCCACACACAAACGAGAAGTTCCGTCTTTCTTCTTCACCAACAAAACTGGGGCTCCGCACGGTGACACACTTGGTCTAATGAATCCCTTTCTCATCAACTCCACTATTTGTTCCTTCAAGTCCCCAAGCTCTGATGGTGGCATACGATACGGTGCTATGGATATTGGTCTCGTTCCTGGTACCAAATCAATCGCGAACTCTATGTCCCGAATAGGAGGTAATCCAGGTACATCTTCAGGAAAAACTTTGAGAAACTCATTAACGACAGTTATGGATATCAAATCCAACTCATTCTCAACGTCTAAAGAAAACAGCAACACATATCCTCAAGTTCCCTCTTTCAAAGAAGCGCTTACTTGGTTAGCAGTTAAAAATCCAGAAATCTCATTCTTAGGGAAAATTAAGGTTTTACGTGCACAGTCTATCAGAATATGGTTGGTAGATAACCAAACCATGCCTAATATTACATCTAATTGTACTAAAGGTAAACAGATCAGATCAACCACAAAATGTCTATCCTAAATAATAATAGGACAGTTCAAGCAGATAGAATTAACCATAACAGGTTCAGCAGTTCGGGTCGAAACAATCAAGTCATATGATAAGGAAGAAATAGGCAATTTCAAACGTTTCACACAATCCATCGAAATAAAAGAATGTGTCACGCCTGAATCGAAAAGTACAATTAAAAGATTACCAGCTATGTCACACGTACCTTGTACGAGATCGTCGGAATTCGAAGCTTCAGCTCCACTCATTGTATAAACTCTTCCTCTGACTGTCGGCTTATTTGCCCTAGCCGCATTCACAGCTGGTGCATATTTCCTCATACCACATTCTCTGGCATAATGCCCCATCTGACCACAGTTGTAACACTCCACATTTCTGACTGGGAAGGCATAAGCTAGGTGATTTGGATCTCCACACTTGAAATACTTCTTTTCTGAGTCTTGGTTCTGGTTCCTTTGGCCTCCACTACCAGAAGCGGTTCCCACATTGCGGTTAGATTGTTGATTTCTATTATTCCCCGGTGATCGGTTTATGTGGTCTCACTGGTCCCACTACAGCTCCTTTGTTAGCTCTTCCTTTCCTCATTTGTTTCACTTTCCTACATTTCTCGACCAACGCTTGGAAATTCCTAATTTCCAATGGTAGAACTGATTCTTTGATCTCAAAACGTAGTCCTTCTTCAAACCGCTCACATTTCCAATCTTCATTTGGATTGTTCTGGAAAAAAACGAAAATACTTGGCAAGTGACTCAAATCTCGCTGCGTACTCCCCAACAGTCAAATCCCTCTGTTGAAGTCGTAAAAATTCTTGTTCCTTTCCAGCTCTTGCACTTTGATACTTATTTAGAAATACAGTCTTGAATAGTTCCCAATTGATCACTTGGTTTTCAGCTTCCAACAGCTATCTAGTTCCCTTCCACCAGTACTCAGCATCGCCAACTAGCATATAAACAACATAAGGAACTTTCACATCCTCAGGACTACGTATCAGCTCAAAAATCTTTTCAAGTTCTTGAATCCACAAATCCGCTTTTGTAGGGTCCACATCTCCATGAAATTGTGATGGATTCTTGCGTCTAAAAGCAGTAAGACCTCTACCCTCAGCAGCCTGTTCAGTTCTCACCTACTCATGTTGGTTCTGAGCAGCCATGGGAGCAGTTTATTGTACAATAACAGCGGCAACATCCACCATTGCTTGTGTTGCATAATCGATACCTCTGGCTTCCTTGTAGTTCTCTTCGAAATTACCACGGCCGTCAACACGACCACCTCTACGGTCTCTTGCACGACCGTGTCCACGTCCATGTGCACCTTCTAGTTCCATAACTAACCTACAAGACACAACCAGTTAAATGGCAACCATAAAATGACACATAAACTCGCTTATTCACACACATTACTTCCGAGAAGTAATTCAAACAATTCCTAATCAAAGAACACACAATAACAACACAACAAACCTATTCCCAAGATTCCCGAAAGACTCGACCAGCTCTAATACCAACTAATGCGACACCCCTTCCCGGGATATCACATTTCCCAGAACACGATTGCAGAAAATAACGCAAGTGAAAATAAAATAATTGTCGCTGGTTACTTTCGGAAAATATAAATTTTCTAAATACTTATCCTTTTGAAAATGGTGATAATATTTTTTTCCTTTTCATACTAAATCATAAGACCATAACCAAACAAACATACGTCAGTATATACGTATATCACATATGCTACAGCTAGTATCTTACATCACTCGACCTTTATCTTACCAGGTCATCAATTATAGTCATATAACAAAAGAGTAAAGAAAGCCACACTAAACGTTGCAAAGCTTAAAACAAACCTAGTGGGAGTCTGAATCACTACTACCCAAAAAGACGCCTCTCCGCAGCCAGATTTCAGACTAACAAAAGTCCCACCATCCTATAGTTAGATCACTACCCTACAACTGGTCAATCTACAAAAAACCATTAGGAAGTTCGGTATAGACTTCCTCACCAGAATGAGGTGAAATCGGAGAGAACACCTCCACGTCTGCCCCCACATTAGGCACCACTGCATCATCCGGAGAATGATGAACTGGGTCCTCAACTGGATCCTCTTTAGGATCCTCCTCATCGACATCATGAATCCCTCCAAGTACTAAGAGGATAGGAGTCGAAGGTCCATTCGGCATCACTTCTGGTAGAGGCACAACATAGTGGGGAGGGTAGTGCTTGAGATCTCCCTGCTGCACTAAATACTGTAGGATCATCCAGATAGGTGGAAGTGAGACTTGGATAGTCTCCTTACTATGTACTCGATGTTGCGGTCCATCTGCAACAGTCCCTGACAAAGTCCTCACTGGACTAGTGTAAACAGGGCTTCTGGCTCCAGGGTTGATTTCCCAGGCACTGCACTCATCAGATTCCTCAAAAACTAGGGCTCGGATCCCCTAGAAAGCCAAGTTTGGCTCGTTCGGATCCATCTGTACTCAACATATATAACCCACACAAAAAACACACAAGAGAAAGTATAGAAGGGTGAGTCGCCAATATATGAGTTCAAAATGATAACTAAATGCACGACACACAAACATATACCAAAAATTCACAGTATATACACAATATCTATAGAATAATAATTCAGTCCACAGGGTCTCATACCTGGCATCCGTCGTGATTTTGAAAGAATGCATGACACTTCAAATATCCAACTCTTACTCACAACTCTACCAAACCTCGTTTTTCGTTTCCGCTGATCAAGCGTTTTAAATGGAGCATTGACAACGAAAATAATTCAATGTCCAACATATTTCAACTAATCGGAATACCCCAAGCACCACCATAGTTGTTTTTGCGCAAGTTATGACACCTTAGCCAACTTAGGACTCTATTGTCATCATGATAAACGGGAAACTTTGGTCCACACATTGCCCAATATTACTCATGGCACAATGATTATCGTGGTTCATGGGCTTTATACCATCAGATACATTGATCAGAATATATGATTCAATGATCTCCAAATTTGTTCATTTGTACATCCCGGATGACAAAATGAATCAAGTTACTGTAACATAGCACGTCTACCATAATATGCATGAGAAATACTTTTGTTCTCAACACTTTTCTTTGTCATATAATTATTTCCTTGTCAAAGCTCCAAGCTAATGACCATGCTTAATTTCCTTATTAAGGCTTATAGCTTCAAGCATATACAAAACACACAAGTTCCCATGCTTAAGCTCAACACAGGACACACTAGTCCGAGTGCTTAATCGCAACACTTTCCAACCTTGCACCAGTTGAAAGTTCGCGGATATGGAAGACAACGCTTAACCATACCAAATTATGGGACACACCGTCCACAATTTTATAGGACACTTATGTTCAATGACACGGATCCTCGATCCACATAACAAAAGAACGCTAGAAACCCGACGTCTCGGTAACAAGGTTCGCTTGTCTTCTTTAAAACATTTCCTCTCAGTGAAAAACCAAACACAAACCAAATTTCCAAAAACTCATCCAATTTTAGCGGAATCATTTTTACTGAATAAAAATTCCTTTTTAGAAATTCTTTTTTGTCAAAATCATTTTATAAATCATTTAAAATACGTTTGAGTCAAGAATAATTCTTTCTCTTTTCTAAAGTTTTTTCACCCTTGAAAATATTTATTTTAAAAAAAATAATATCAATTTCTAATAACCTTTTCTTCATTCAACTCAAAAATAATGAACATATTTTTCTCATTTCCTTCATAAAAATGCCAAAAATAGTTTTTAATGGAAAATAATTAATTAAAATTAAAATTAAATTATTTTCACCAAGTAATTATCTCAAATAATATTTTCCAATATTACAAAATATATTACAGTAAATCTTCCCCTGTGAAATATTTTCACGGTTACGCCCTTTCTGACACTCATTAACTCATTAATCACCAAAAAATTAATAAAAATATTATTTTTCCATTTTTACACCATTTTACACCATTAAATCTCTTGGATTAAATGTATAAGCTTAACAAGTTTTTTTTTAAATTTTCCGAATTAATTAAACACTGACCACTTGATGTTTCACACTCCAACAGTCAATATCAGATATACAGCATATGATATAGACATGGCATACTTTCACAACTCAGCATGCATCACAAATATAATTATAAACATATAAATAGATAATCACATAATCTTACCTCAACCAATAATTAACAGAAACAGAAAGCAAAGAAGTAATTAAACCACGCAGACAACTACTCAATATAATACAAACAACCAGATAGCATATAGCTATCTTAATGAGACTCCTCAGGTAAACTCCCCTTACCACGTTGAAATTTCAGCTTTCACATAAAAGTTTCCGAGTCCGGTTTCCGTTGCACCACTTGGTTCCTCAGCTACAGATTAGCTCCTTCACAGCGAATTACAACCAAAATTAACAAACAACAAACAAACACACTAACTCATGAAGAGTTAAGGTTCAGCCCTCTCAAGAGCTAAAGGCTAGAAATTTTTAAAATTCAACAACTCGTGGATTAATGATCCTTAAGTGAGAGTAGGACATAAACAAAACTTGAAACAAAATCATCTTAACCCCAAGGTTAAGAGTTTCGACCATCAACAATAAATTTGGTTTAGAGTATGTTTTGATCCTCTAATCACTTGAATCAACAAAAGAATGGACTAGAGATTATAAATCAACACTTGTTTAACAAAGTTTGAAACAAAATATTTTCCTCACCCATTATACATAGGTTCGGCCAATCATAGATAGGAAGGAAAGAATTTTTTGTTAATCACATGCTCTTAAATAATCAAACTATGCATGATTATAAAATCATAGAAATTGGTTTCCAGTTCATTGGATTTTTCCACAATTTATAAGAATTTTGGAAGAAATGGGTTTGAAACTTGAATCATGAAAATAAGACATGAACAAGGCATAACTCATGAACAACTTTGAAGAGAAAGGCTTGGGAGGATGATGTTACCTCTTGGAGTAGAAAAGATGAGCAAGATTGAAGTTGTTCATCACAAAATCACTTAAAGTTCTTAAGTGTTCTTGGTGAACTTTTTGTGTTCTAAGAGAAAGTGACTTAAGAGATGAAAATGACAAGTCTTAAATGAAGCAAAATTAACTTCCAAAGTGATATATGTGTGGTGTGGCTACGATCAAGAAGAAGAAATGGGGTGCAAATAGCAATTTCCATCATGGTAAACTTGTGAATAAGTTGATAGTAAAATAAAATAGTAATATAATTTTATAAAAATCTTAAAATCATTATGATAGGGATAAGATCAACCAGAAATACTCGTCACGTCACCATAAATTCTAGTCATTTCAAGCATCTAAAATATCTAGATTCATGAATTTGCTCCGTGTAGTTGACACAGGCAAACACAAGAAGGGGGGTTGAATTGTGTTTGTTAATAATTTTCGAAAACAACCTTTAGAAACTGTTTTCTCACACAAGAAGATTAAATCAGAAGCAAGCACACAGGAATAGATTTTTTTTTAAGCTTTAACAAAACCAATATTAAAGCCCCACAGTCAGTATAAACAAATAAATCTGTAAGGGTTTAGAGATACAAGATTCACACAAAAGATTTTATCCTGGTTAACTCTCTTCCAACCAAGAGCTACGTCCAGTCCCTTCGACTTGAAGGTTTTATCCACTATTTCTCCAAATAGATTACAACCAAGTATCCAACACATCTCCAGGCTTACAAGTATTCATTTCTTACCAAGCCTCTCCAGGCTCTAACTCTAACAAAGATCTAACTTATGATCTTCTTAACTCACTATGTGTGAGGATATGAAAGTTTAAGATCTATTGAATATTTTCACAATATTCAAACTAAAAGATTACAGACTTTTGCTTTTGAAAGAATGAAAGAATAAGGGCTTATTCTAGCAAGTATTGTATTGGCAGAAGTTGGGCTAGCAAAAGTTGTTCTTCAGTATCTGAGGTCTTCTATTTATAGAGACCTTCTTCTTCACTTGTATTTCCTCAACGATTATTTTGAATAGTCCCGTTTAGAGATAGCATTGAATGTGTGATATCCGTTGTGACTGATAGCTTGATTGTAGCCTTTGCGAAATGTACTCTTGGTTATCACATTTGCACAGAATATAGGGTCATTGTTTTTGAGCAATTTGTACCTTGAAAACTTTCTTTCCTCCTTTGTGTACAATCCAGCTTTTTACAACAGTAAAGAAGAATCCGAACAATTCACTTTTGATTTCCTCATTGTACTATTTGCTTTTTGTATTTCCTCGATGGTACTATATTTTCTCACAAGGAAACAAAGCATGAACCAAATAAAACAAATGGAAAGAACAATTGTTCTATTGAATTAAATATCAATCATTTGAAATAAATTCATTATGGGACAGATTACATTTATTCATTTTTAGAACAACATATAAATAAGAGATAGAAGCTCGTCTATTCAAAAATCTCTGTCCACACAGTTATGTGTAAGAACGAAGTATATTCACTCTTTCATTTCACTCGTCCACTGACGTGGCATATTCTCTAGTCTACTATCAAGTCTTTGGACTTGATATACCTCAGTGAGTTATCTTGATCTCCGTCTGGTGACGTGGCAATTAAAGTTCGTCTACTCGATCAATGAACTCGTCAACTGACGTGGCAAGTTAAAACTAGTCTATTTGACTTTAAACTTAAAATCTATCTAGTAAATATTTAGTGCCTCATCTCCTTAAAGAAACCAGTCTACTCAATTAATTAAATAAATAACTTTACCAAAACATTGAGTAGCCCGTCTACACGGGTGGACGTGCATTTCTCTATAGGTGGACGTGCATTTCTCTATGGGTCCAAGCAGATGCACATGAAAACTTATTCTAATTTTCCTTGTCATATAACTTTAAGTGTTCCTGCATAACTAAATAGCACGTGTTAAATTTCAACTAACATTTTGCCAAGCAAATTTAATCCTTTTGTTAACATCAAAATATAGAGATTATTTAATCCAAGAACCACTTTGGTTCCAACAATCTCCCCCTTTTTGATGATGACAAAAACTAATTAAATTTGAGTAGCAAAGTCTAAGAGAGCTTACAAAGCTCCCCCTAAGACAATGCATTCAAACTTTTAATCAGGAAAATCATAAGACAAATTCAGCAGCACATGTAATAACTCATCAGATCAGTGCGACTATATATCAGTTAAGTATAGTATGAGACCTTTTAAATTCTTTATCAACTTTAAACAAATTTCAGAGCAATTGAAAGTATATCATATCAAACAGTATCATAGCTATACAGTATCAGAGCAATCTAGATAGATATAACAGAACAATATTTATATTAGCATAGCAAATCATGTCAAAGTATAAACAGAAGGAGACATGCATATGCAGACAAGTATATACTTTTCAAACAAAACTGACTTTTCATATTAAATTTAATTCTCTTTCCTTTCTCTCCCTTTATTGTCATCAGACAAAAAGGTAAAAGGAGTAGACCATCATTGTCAGTATGAAAAACAATAAAGGAAAAGCCTAAGAAGAGGGTGGAGGTGGAGGAGGAGGATTTGGATTTGGATTTGGTGGAGGAGGAGCAATTTGAGTTGGTAGATTTTGACTCTGTTGGAATTGAAGCATGATGTTCATCATCTGGTTCATCATGATGTTTGTTGGAACCAGGGCTTCAGCTACCTGCTCTTTCACTTCTTCTTTGAGCTTACTCTCTACTTTTTCATCTATAATTATGCCAATAATTTCTTCAAAGTTTGAAGGCAGTGAGAGTGAGGGTCTTGAGCTTTCAGTACTATCCTGAGCATTGGCAGTATCTAAAGCTCTTGAAGTCTGAGGTTGCTCTATTGGATGAATGGCAGTTAAAGCCAGTGGTTGAGAAGAGTGCTTCTCAGAAGTGCTTTGTCTAGGAATGGACTCAGCAACTTCTTTAACCTCAGTTACAGGGTGAACCACTTTCATTTGAGGATCAGACTTCACTTCTTCAACTACCATGTCCTCAATGATGATTTCTTCTTCTGCGTGCCCTGATGGTTGTGATGGAGGCGGTGAGATAGCATACTAAAGTACTGGTTTAGGTACTTCATTGAACCATTGAATGGTATCTTCATTATCAAGGTGGAGACTGGTGACAGGCAGGCCAAAGATATCATTGATGATTATGAAACTGCAGCCAGAAATGCCACATTTTCCTCTGACAGTTGGAATGACTTTCTTCTCTTCTTGAGTTAGTCCTAAAGTGGAGGCTTCTCTTGTACAGTGAATTACATGTGATTTTTAGAAATCAATTGCGGGTTCCTTTTCAGAGACTTATTCAATGGAGAGAGATTGCCAAAATTCCAGTAGTGTGTAGTCAAATGGTTCAGAGTTGAGATCCGGCATTATTGGCTCATTTGCTGGCTTCATGCCTTTGAAAATTCTTCTCTTCTTGTCTTTGTCTTTGTTGAGATCTAGCATTGGCAGTCTTGGAGCAATCATGTATGGCTTGATCCCAATATTGGTTGTTGATGAATATCTTAGCCAGGTTGGAGGGACAAAGTTTGTAGCTCTGTCAATTTTAAAATGGCTAAACTCCCACTTCAGCATCTCATACATTAATGTATCAACAAAATCTACAGCTCTGCCATACACACTGGGGTGCTTAAATGTTTCCCAGCCAGTGTTTCTGTCCATGATGAAGGGGACGTGTCTGTATGATCTGGACCTTTTGCATGTGTCATCAAAGAGATCCTTCTTGGCAGAGTCAGTGTGCAAATATGAAATGATGTGCCTTTGAACTCCTTCAGTGAAGGGTTTGAAGGGTGGAGATTTAATCAGGTTGGGGTAAATCTTTCTAGGGGGGAAACTCTTTTGTGGTAAATGGGTGAGAAGAGGTCCAAGGGAATTGAATAATTCAGATGGAAATGGTCTAGTAAGTGTATGTGGTTCAGGGTTAACCCAATATGAGTAGATGTTTGCAGGTTTCATACTCATATTCTGGTAGAGGATACCTTCTGGTTAGAATAGGTTCAGGTTCAGTTTGGTGGGTGTGGAATAAGATTTTCCAGTCTCTCTTATCTTTAGCCCAATCTTCAGTTTTTCCTTCATACAGAACTGAAGGATCGGTGTAGGGAAATTTGATTTTTATAATTTTAGGAAAAGGGGATCCTAGTATGATTCCATTATCTGGTTGGTTGAACCGGGGGTCATTGGCAGGGATGATAGGTTGGAATATTGGTATTATGGCTGTGGCTAGTTGTGGTTGGTCTGGTGAGGAATTTGTTTGAGGTGAAGGTAGGGATGGAATGTAGACATCATCAACAACAGGCAAAGACTCAAGACTAGAAGCTAGGGCATCTACTGCTAATTGAACAGGGTCATTAGCAGGCAGAGTTACCTCAGTGGCCTTAGTTTTCCTGACTGGTTGCCTTCTGGTCTGAGTTGAAACAAGCATAAAGGTCTCAGCAGCAGTAACAGCAGCAGTATCAGCTTAAGTCTTATGCTTCTTCATGATGGTACTGATAGGAACTCTGTCCTCATCAGCTTCCTCATCCTCATTGTGTGAGAGGATGATTCTTCTTTGCCTCTTCTGAGCAGGAGCAGCAATATGTTCCCTAATTACAATGCCACCAGTTGGCCTCTTGGGGGCAGGTTTCCTTGCTGCAGTGGTCTTTTGCCTAGTTCCTCTTTTCATTCCTAGGACTTCAGCATTGTTGGCCTCAATCATTTATTTCTTGATCTTCATTGCTTCTTCTGCCTTGGCCAGAGCAATTTGCTTGTAAGTACTCAGTTGCATGCCTGAGAGATGCTTCTCCCAAAATCAGCAGCTGACATCCCTTTCTCAGTTAGAATTTTGTTCTGCTCTTCCTCAGACATAGCAGCAAGGACATCATAAACACCTTGATGCCTGAAGATTTTTGACAGAAGATGCATGTAGGGAATGGCAGAGAGATTCCCTCTATTTTGCATCGCATGTTCGAATCTTTCAAACAGAATCCAAGAAAGGCTTATTTTGGTTTCCCGGAAGAGATTGCACAGGCAGAATTTGTGAAAAGCGGAGAGATTGTCCTTGGAGCCAGTCTTATGTAGGACAGTCTTGTTCATAATCTAATGGATGATTCTAATTTCATCCTTCATTTCAGTAAACTTCCAGGAGTGAGTTCTTACAGTGTTTTCCTTCATTAGGGTAACAGCAATGGTCTCAAAGCCACCCAGGTATTCCTCCCAAGTGTCAGAAATCACCAAGCCCTCTTGGGCACATGCAATAGCATCAGAAATGGTCTTCTCAGAGACAATCACCTTCTTTCCCAACACGAAGCCAATAATCTCAGTTTTAGTGATTGTAGGTTTCCTCCAGAAGTTCCTAATGAGATTGGGATAGATAGAGACTTTCTCTAAGAACAAACCATCCCATCCAGCAGCATTTATGTACTTGCTAACATCCAAGTTATACTCTTCTAGAATTCCGAAATTGAAGTGGTCAACCGCCATGTTCAGAGTATCAATGACGTAGGAATGGACAGGTATTGAAGTTGATGCCATTTTTTAGGTTTGAAGGTTAGGGTTCAGAGACGGGGGAATCAGAGAGATAGAGAGTTTGAGAGAGATAGATGTCAGGGAAGATGGGTAGTGAGAGGTTTTTCAAAGGGAAAGAAACTTACTTAAAAAGGTTTTGAATTTCAAAGGTTTTTCTTTTGGAAATTAATTAAAAGAAATGAACAAGACATGTCATAAAGAATAAAACGGTGTTGGTATTTTGAAACTATAAAAAGGTCTTGATGGGATTGATGGAAGTACTGACTCAACAAAGAGAATAAACTAGATAAATATGTCTTAGAACTAAAATAGATGCATTTAATAAGTATATGTATGGACGAGTCCAAACAGTATGCAAGCAAGCATAGACGCGACATGCAGTGGACGTGACATACAAATATAATGGACGTGATATGCAATGGACGCATATATTAAACATACAGTGAACTTGAAATGCTTTAGACGCACATACATCAACAAAGATTCTCTAGGCCAAACGCCTTAATCAATCCACACACAACATATTAAGATGCTTCCTAATGAAAATAAATCTGTTCTCAGCAAGAGGTTTAGTAAAGATGTCTGCACATTGATGATCAGTATCCCCAAATTATATATCAAACACTCCTTTTTGCACATAATCCCTAATAAAATGATGTTTAATCTCTATGTGCTTAGCTTTAGAATGCAAAATTGGATTCTTAGATAGATTAATTGCAGCAGTATTGTAACACATAAGTGGAATACTACTTACAAACACATTGTAGTCCTCCAATTGATGTTTGATCCAAAGAAGTTGTGAGCAGTAGTTAGCAGCTGAAATATACTCAGCTTCAGTAGTTGATAAAGCAATCGTACTTTGTCTTTTGCTTGACCATGAGACAAGATTAGCTCCAATGAAGTGGCATCCTCCACTGGTACTTTTTCTTTCAATTTTATCTCCAGCATAGTCAGCATCACAAAAACCAACTAATATATAATCTTCATTTTTCTTAAAGCACAAACCCCGATTAGTAGTACCTTTTAAATATCTAAAAATTCTCTTAACTGCTGATAAGTGAGATTCTCTAGGGTCAGATTGAAAAGGAGCACACAAACATACACCAAACATAATATCAGGTCTGGACGTGGTAAGATATAAAAGAGATCCTATCATACCTCTATATACCTTTTGGTCTACCTTTTTCTCTTTATCATCTTTGTTCAGTATGGAAGTGGGGTGCATAGGGGTATTCATTGGTTTGCAGTCATCCATCTTAAACTTCTTTAATAATTCTTTTGTATACTTTGTTTGATGAATGTACACCTCGTCCATAGTTTGTTTAACTTGAAGTCCATGGAAGAATTTGAGTTCTCCTATCATGCTCATTTCAAACTCTTTCTGCATTAACTTAGAGAATTCCATGCATATAGATTCACTAGTAGCACCAAATATAATATCATCAACATATATTTGCACAATTATGAAATTAGACTTAATGGACTTTCTAAATAAGGCTGTGTCAACCTTTCCTCTATTAAATCCATTTTCCATAAGAAAGGAACTTAGTCTATCATACCAAGCTTTAGGGGCTTGTTTAAGACCGTATAAAGCTTTCTTAAGCTTATATACATGTTCAGGATGGGTTTCACTCTCAAAACCCAGAGGTTGCATAACATAAACTTCTTCATTAATGAAGCCATTTAGAAAAGCACTTTTAACATCCATTTGAAAAAGCATAATACTATGATGTGCAGCAAATGAAAGTAGAACTCTAATTGATTATAATCTACCAACAGGTGCAAAAATGTCAGTGTAATCTATACCTTCTTCTTGAGAGTAACCTTGAGCAACAAGTCTTGCCTTGTTTCTTATTACCTTACCATTTTCATCAAGTTTTTTTTCTGTAAACCCACTTTGTTCCTATAATTGATTTGTCCTTAGGCAGGGGAACCAGAGTCCAAACTTCACTTCTTTCAAACTGATTAAGTTCTTCTTGCATAGCCATAATCCAGCCACCGTCCAGCAGAGCCTCGTCTACTGTCTTTGGTTCCAACTCAGAGACTAATGCAGAAATATCTTGTTCTCTGAAAGTTGATCTGGTTCTTAGCTTGTCATTGAGGTTTCCAATGATCTGATCTTGTGGATGATAATTCTGGAAGTACCAAGATTTTTGAACTGCATCATGTTGAGAAGTGGAGGTTTCTGGTTGTTGAGTGGGGTCGTGTACTTGATCATCAGCTTTTATCTCTGGTGTGTCTCCTGAAATGTTTAGATCAAGATCTGCAAAAGCTTCATCTAGCTCTGATAATTTCTTATCAAGCCGTTTGTCATCAAACTTGACATGAATGCTTTCCTCTACTATCAGAGTCCCAGTATTGTAAACTCTAAAGCATTTTGAAGTTTCAGAATATCCTAACATGATTCCATTATCTACTTTTACATCAAACTTACCAAGTTGATCTTTAGTGTTTAGAATATAGCATTTACAACCAAAAGGATGAAAATATGAAATGTTGGGTTTCCGTCCTTTCCACAATTCATAAGGAGTCTTGTTTAGGATAGGTCTAATGTATATTCTGTTCTGAATGTAGCATGCATTATTAACAGCTTCATCCCATAAGTGTCTAGGGACAGAGTTGTCATTGAGCATAGTCATAGTCATATCTTGAAGAGATCTGTTCTTTCTCTCTACCACACCATTTTGCTGTGGTGTTCTAGGTATTGAGAAGTTGTGAAGGATACCACTATCTTCACATAACTTATGAAATAGCTCATTTTCAAACTCTCCCCCATGATCACTTCTGATTGAAGTGATACACATGCGTTTTTCATTATGTACACGTTTGCAGAATACATAAAAGACCTTGAAAGACTCATCATTGTGAGCTAGGAACATAACCCATGTCCATCTAGTGTAGTCGTCTACAATGACAAGACCATATTTCTTACCACTGATAGAAGCGGTCCTTGTTGAACAAAAAAGATCAATGTGCAGCAACTCTAGTGGTCTATTGGTACTAACAACATTCTTAGATTCAAAAGAACCTTTGACTTGTTTTCCCTTTTGACATGCATCACAGAGAGCATCAGATTTGAACTTAAGGTTTGGTAATCCTCTCACGACGTTATGCTTATTTAGCTTTGAAATTAATTTCAAGCTTGCATGACCTAGCCTTTTGTGCCAAATCCATCACTCATCTTCAATGGACACTAGGCATGTGAACTTTGATTTGAGAGATCCTCCAAGTCAATCTTATAAAGATTGTTTTGCCTCTTAGCAGTAAATAAAAGTGATCCATCATCTTTCTTGACATTACACATGTTCTTATCAAAAGAAACGGCATATTCACTATCACATAATTGACTTATGCTCAGCAGATTATGTTTTAATCCACTTACTAAAAGAACATTATCAATAGAGGGAAAAGTGTGTTTACCAATCTTACCTATACCAATGATCTTCCCTTTCTGATTTCCTCCAAATGTAACCCAGCCACCATCTTTGTGTGTAAGGTCTTGGAACATACACCTTTCTCCTGTCATGTGTCGTGAGCACCCACTGTCCAAGTACCAAGATGTTTGTTTCTTTCCTGTTGTTAAGCAAATCTGCAACAGGTATTATCTTATCTTTAGGTACCCAAACTGACTTGGGTCCTTGCTTGTTAGTAGTCATTGGACGAGTATGCTTGACATGCTTATCAGGTATGCATCTAGATGTAGTATGCCCATTATTTCCACACACTTTGCAAAAGGTGTTGGATGGGCCAGACTTTGTTTTAGCATGTTTAGCTTGAGCTTTTGAAGCTCTGTGCTGAGTATGTGGTGTTGACTTTTGTTGAGATGCTTCTTGCTTCTCTTTGTCATAACCAATGCCAGATTTATCATGTGGTGACCTAGAGTGCCTTAAAAAGAGATTGAGCTTATCTGAGCCACCTACAAGCTTTGACAGAGAGTCTGTCAGGTCTGTTACATCTTGTTTCAGTTTTGAACAACTTCACAAGAAACATCAGGCTCACACTCCATTTTGTCAGCTAGACTGACATTCACTAATTTTAGTATGTCATTTTCATCTTTAAGGTTTTGTTTCTCAGTGCAGACCCTATCATATTCTTTAGACAGTTTAGAAAATTTCTTTTTGAGACTTCTATACTGTTGAGACAGTATGGACGACTCATGCAATAATTCATCAAAAGCATTTTGAAGAGTGGACGGGTCAGAGTCCATTACCTCAGTATCAGTGTATTCACTTTCTAATGCAGTGTCTGCCATGAGACAGATATTTGCCTCTTCCTCCGTATTATCTTCTTCATCTGATGAAGACATATCAAGATCCTCCCATGTAGCCATTATGCCTTTCTTCTTTTTGAAGAATTTCTTTTTATCCTTCAGCTCAGGGCAATCAGCTTTGAAGTGTCCAGGTTTCTTGCACTCAAAGGACAAGGGTGGACCTTTTTCCCTGGAGTCTGACCTCTCCTTGGAAACTTTTTGTTGAATTGCTTCCTTCTGAAACCACATTTCTTTCTCCACATATGTTGAATCTTTCTGGAGATGAAAGATGGTTCATCCTCATTTGATCCTTCATCACTATTAGAAGGTCCTGATTCATCTGATGACTCAGCAGCTTTGAGGACTTTTGATGAACTTGCCTTCCTTGCCTTTAGGGCAATAGTATTTCCTTTTTTGGAGCTTTCTTCTTCATTCAGTTCAATTTCATGAACCTTGATAGACCCAAGAAGCTCTTCCAGAGAAAGAGTATTCAAGTTTTTTGCTTCCTGAATAGCAATAGCTTTAGGTCTCCATTGTTTGGATAAGCTCCTTAGAATTTTTCTGACATGGTCTCTATTTTCATATGTTTTTCCAAGAGATCTGAGACTGTTGGTGATAGTCTGAAATCTCCCAAACATCTGATCTATTGTTTCATGATAAGCCATTTTAAACAGTTCATACTGGTGAACCAGCATGCTTATTTTTTATTCCGTCACTTGTGATGAACCCTTATGAGCTAGGGCAAGAGTATCCCAGATTTCTTTAGCAGTATTGCAGATGTGAACTTTGTCATGTTCAGATCTAGTAATAGCACACATGAGATAGTGCTTAGGTTTTAGATTAAGCTGATGTTGGTTTTTCTGCTCTTGAGTCCATTGGGCTCTAGGAACAACAACTCCAGCTTCATCTCTTGCCTCTGTGTAGCTGGGTTCAATAAGATCCCAAATATCTACATTTTGCGCATCTAAGAAGGCCATCATCCTCTTCTTCCAGTAGTGATAATCTATTCCATCAAAGAGAGGAGGTTTGTAGATAGCTTGTCCTTCTGCATCCATGGTTGTTAAATCGTACTCCCTCGAGACTTGTTAGATGTGGTCGCACTGTCGCGCACGTGCCAAAAAGCGAGCGGTTTGTAAAAATGTAGTTTAGGACGACAACTCGGATATCGTCTCACAAGGACTCTTGAATTGTTATTTACCACAAAAATCAGTTTTTTTTTGGGGGAGGGGGGGGTTTGATTGAAACTCAAATTGAAAACAAAGCATAAACAGAGCAATGAAAACAAAGCAGTTAAAAGATTATCAAATAACTAAAGACGATTAATCTACTGTTCTCGATTTCCCAACTATCATCGGTTCATGTAAATTCCAAGCCCTAAGCAGATTCTAGTCCCCTTTCGGTTGTAGCAACAATTAACAAACGAAATCACTACTACAGATATATGTTCCTATTCCCGAATTAAACAAACGGGGTTAAGCCCTCGTGAACTAAACGAACATGAACGAACACACGCGAATTAAACAAACGCGATTCAATATAGGAACATAACATCACCAAAATAAATCAACACAACACTATACACTCCTGAATTAAACAAACAGAAATATATAGCATAGTATTGAAAAGGGAAAAGCATACAAAACAGGAATTACAAAACCTCAAGTGTGGTGGAAATCAATTACAGTAGATTAATCAAAGAAAATTAGTTCTCCATAAAAACGAAATACACCCAGAAAATATATGAAACAATGGAGAATCCAAAGTTCTTCCAATCTGCCCAGAACAGCCATTTATAGTATTCAAGAACTGCGCCTACTCGCGAGGCGAACCATCACTCGCGAGGCGACTATTATGAACAGTCTGCAATGTTTGGTCTTCTCGCGGGGCGAAGTACTGCACGCGTGGCGAGGAATGGAAGAGTCATGGCTTCTGGTCTTCAGTCTCGCGAGGCTAGACATGGATCCGCGAGGCGACACAGAAAGGGTTGCATTTTCTGGAGCAGTCAGCCTTCAGGTTCGTGAGGCCAGAATAGTATTCGCGGGGCGAGCCAGAGAGGATGACATTTTTGCTGTTCAGCTGGCTTTCAGGTTAACGTGGCGAGAAGACTCTCGCGAGGCGAACACCTCCAGGATTGGAATTTTCTCTGTTTCTTTATTCCCTTGACTTCTAACTTAACCTGAAAACAATAAAATAGCCATAAGTGCTTTATTTGACTCAAAACTGGCTAAATTAACCTAAAACTACTTTAGAGACTCAAAACCTTGCTTGAGGATAATCTAATCTAATTTGGGTGAAAATGAGATATAATTAGCACAAAACCCTGGTCATACTAGCTATAAAACTAGATGAGCCAGAGGCTTATCAAAATACCCCAAACTTAAACTCTGCTTGTCCCCAAGCAAACTACAACTCAAAATTCAAAAAGACTCAAGACATGGCAAGCTTAAGAGATTCAATCAACTTTGCACAAATTCAAGCAATTTCATCAATACAGTTTTCTTCAATGTCCCCCCTTTCAAACAAAGCAATCCCCACAATCCTTTATTCTGAACATTGAGAATTTCATCATTCAAACAATCAGTAATCTAAGAAAGGGATCCAAGTTACACACAAGAGGGAGATCACCAAATTCAAACAACTGCCTTCCTCACAAGGGCATTTAGTGTTTCACTCATCCGCTCAGTCTTTGTCTAGGCTAACAACATTTCACTCAGTTTCACTTTTAAAAGCACTTCCCATGAATTTGATTTTCATCTCAAAATGGTTCCCACAGAAAACATGCATGCAACATCAAAAAGTCTTTTAAGGTTGTAATGGGGCCTGACTAAGGGTAGGATATACAAGAGTACTAGGCTGAAGACCCTAGGAACTAAGAGAGCATGAAACACTTCAAAACATTGAAATTCCACTCAAGTTCCTTTTTCATTTTTCTTTATGCTTTGGTTGACTACAGCCTTTTTATTCTAATACTTTTTTTCTTTCTTTTTCTTTTTCTTTTTTTTTTTTTACATTTTTACACTTTTTCTTTTTTTCCTCGTTTTTTTTTTCTTTTTCTTTTTCTTTTTTTTTTCTTTTTCTCAATCCAGAATGACATGTCACATCCTTGTAGCCACCCCAAACTTAGTTTCTTGCAACCAATCTCTTGCTAAGATTCCATGCTCTCCTAATCCTAAGATTGGGTTAACATGGTTTTTTCAGATTTTAGCTTGTAACATAGGGTTATCAAGAATTAACAGGCTAATCAGGCTCAAAGGGGCTAACTAGGAAACATGCATTAGGGATGGTTATTTTAGGCCAAGTATTTATTTACAAAGAAAATGCCTAAATCATTTGAAGCAAACACATAAGCATGCAAACCATAAAGAGATTCAAGCAAATTCGGGAAAGTGCAATCCAAAAGTGATTTCACAGTTAAGAACATGTTGGAGGCTCAAATCCTCACCTGGACATTTTTGCAAATTGTTTGACCGAGATTCTATCCCTAGTGTGTGCTTCCTTTCACCCCAAACTTATCATAAATCATGCCATCATAATAAAATATCTCAAAGTTCAGTTTCCAATCACATGGGGATTACTTGCAAAAACAAAAAAAAATTCAACCTATTGTTCAACCTAGGGGGAATCATCACATAAATCATGCAATCAATCTGTGCAAAATCAATCAAAATCAATCAAACTCACCGACCAAAGACTTACACAATTTATTCAAACACAAGACCAAACACAAAACAGAACTACAATTAGTTCCCTCCCCCACACTTAAAACATACATTGTCCCCAATGAAACAACATAACTATAAAATCAGAGTGAGGGAAAGAAAAGGGTGCTCCCTGATCAAGTGACAGTGTAGGTGGGAGCTTCCAAGGAGAGCTCCTCAACAGTAGCATCGTCAGGAACACCAGCAGCCACACCATGGAATGGCTTCAGCCTCTGCCCGTTAACCTTGAAGGACTTGTTGCTACCTGCATCTTTAATCTCTACTGCACCATAAGGAAAAACATTAGTAACAACAAATGGGCCAATCCACTTGGACCTAAGTTTCCCAGCCATCATTTTCAGGCGGGAGTTAAACAGTAAGACTTGCTGGCCCACAGAAAATTTTTTCCTAGTAATCATCCTATCATGAAAATATTTTGTTTTCTCTTTATAAATCCTGGAGCTTTCATAGGCTTCTAGCCTAAGCTCCTCAAGCTGCTGCAATTGGAGTTTCCTTTCAATACCAGCTTTCTTCAATTCTAAGTTACAGCACTTGACTGCCCAATATGCACGGTGCTCAACTTCCACAGGGAGATGACATGCCTTACCAAATACAAGCCTAAAGGGGGACATTCCTATTGGCGTCTTGAAAGCGGTCCTCTGAGCCCACAGTGCGTCTTCCAGACGGCGGCTCCAGTCCTTCCTATTCGGCAGCACCATTTTCTCTAAAATCTGCTTGATCTCCCTATTTGATATCTCAGCCTGGCCATTGGTCTGGGGATGGTAAGCAGTGGAGACTCTATGCACAACTCCATACTTCCAGAGTAGGGCTTCCATGGTGCGGTTGCAGAAGCGAGTGCCCTGGTCACTGATAATAGCCCGAGGTATGCCAAACCTGCAAAAATTATTGGACCTAACAAATTTTGAAACAACTTTAGCATCGTTAGTCCTAGTGGGGATAGCTTCCACCCACTTTGAAACATAGTCAACAGCCAAAAGAATGTACAGAAAACCAAAAGATGCATGGAAAAGACCCATAAAGTCGATTCCCCACACATCAAAAACCTCACAAAAAAGCATGGGCTGCTGAGGCATCTCACTCCTACGAGTGATGGCAGGGCCTGCTGTTTGACATTCCTTGCAATTCCTGTAGACCTCATAGGCATCTCTAAAAATTGTGGGCCAGTAGAACCCAGAATCTAGGACTTTTCTTGCCGTCCTCTGTGGTCCAAAGTGTCCCCCTACTTGAGAGGCATGAGAAAAGTGCAGGATGGACTGTCTCATAATCGGGGACACACCTCCGAATCACCTGATCACTGCAAAACTTCCAAAGGTACGGATCATCCCACGCATAGTACTTTGAATCACTCTTGAGCTTGTGGATCTTTGATCTACTTGTACCTGCAGGAACAACACCAACAACAAGAAAGTTAACAATGTCAGCAAACCATGGCGTTACCCCATGCAGATGTAGAAGCTGTTCATCCGGAAAATCATCCTGGATGGGAGAAGGATCCTCATCCCTTGCTATTCGGCTCAAGTGATTGGCTACCAAATTTTTAGCTCCACTCTTGTCTTTTATCTCCACATTGAACTCTTGGAGCAAAAGCATCCACCGAATCAATCTTGGCTTCGCTTCTGGTTTCTTTAACAGGTACTTCAGAGCTGCATGGTCAGTGAAAACAATAACCTTGGAACCTATCAAATATGACCTAAATTTATCAAGTGCAAAAACAACAGCTAGCAGTTCCTTTTCAGTGGTGGTGTAATTTGATTGTGCAGCATCTAATGTCCTAGAAGCATAATGAATGACATGGGCAGCCTTTTGGAAAGTGCCTGGAGCATTACAAAGGCCAAATGGCATCCTCCTATAGGCAAACGTGCCGAAAGGGCACATGAAAGTGGTCTTTTCCTGATCCTCTGGGGCAATATGGATCTGGAAGTACCCGGAAAAGCCATCAAGAAAACAGTAATGAGATTTACCAGCCAGCCGTTCCAGCATCTGATCTATGAACGGCAAAGGAAAGTGATCCTTTCTGGGGGCCTGGTTCAACTTCCTATAATCTATACAGACTCGCCAGCTATTCTAGACTCTAGTGGGTACAAGCTCATTATTATCATTTCTTACCACTGTGAGGCCGGACTTTTTGGGTACAACTTGCACTGGACTTACCTAAGTACTATCAGAGATGGGGTATATGATACCCGCCTGCAGAATTTTAGTCACCTCTTTCTTCACCACATCCAGAATCAATGGATTGAGCCACCTTTGGGCCTGCCTAACTGGTTTAGCCCCATCATCCAACAGAATTCTATGCATACATCTGGAGGGGCTAATTCCTGGGATGTCAGCCAAGGTCCACCCAATCGTCTTCTTGTGCTTCTTCAGAACCTCCAATAGTTTAGCTTCCTGGTCAGAGTCAAGGCTGGAGGAAATAATGACTGGGAGTTTTTCATTCGTCTCCAAGTAAGCATACTTCAGGTTCCCAGGAAGTGGTTTGAGCTCTAAGGAGGGTGGCTGCTCAATGGATGGTATATTCGGAGCAGCCATGAGGTCAAGAACTTCGGCTGAACAGACAGCTTCACTCACACTATCACCCTGCAAAGTAGATTCAAGAAACTCAGCACAAACAGCACACGGGTTAGTGTCAGTACAGTCAGTACATGAATATATATCATCAAAGCCAGAAATAAATGGAAAATCAGAAACAAGGTCCTCGTGGGTGTCATCAATAATCTCAGAAAGCAACTCTAATTGGAAAACAGAGTGCTCCTCCAGGGGATGCTTCATAGCATCAAAGATGTTAAACTTTGCCACAATATCACCAAACTCCATAGACATGGTCCCATCATTAACATCAATCTTAGTCTTAGCTGTCTTCATGAATGGTCTGCCCAGGATTATTGGTGATCTACTTGAATTTGTCTCTCCTGCCATGTCTAGGATGTAGAAGTCAGCAGGGAAAATCAACTCATCAACTTGTACCAGCACATCTTCTACCATTCCCATGGGGCGGGCACTGGTCCTGTTGGCCAACTGGATGGTGAGACATGTATACTGCAAGGGACCAAGATCAAGGTTATTGAAAATAGAGGTGGGCATGACGTTTATGGAGGCTCCCAAATCTAACATGCAATTTTCGAATCTGCTGTCCCCAATAGTGCATGGAATAGTAAAAGTGCCTGGATCCTTGCACTTTTGTGGTAGTGCCTGAGTGGGGGTTGAAACAGTAACTTTTTCTAGTGCAGGCTTAGACTGGATAAGAGCTAAAACATTTCTTCCCAAATTAACTCTCTCATTACTCTTCAACTTCCTCTTGTTGGTGCATAAATCCTTCAGAAATTTAGCATACTTAGGCACCTGCTTGATCACATCTAGAAGGGGAATGTTCACCGCCACCTTTTTGAACACATCTAAAATTTCCCTCTCCTTGTCTTCCCCACCAATCTTCTTATTTTTCTGCACTCTGTGTGGGAAGGGGATCGGTGGTATGCACACTTTCTCAGCTTCAACAATAACATAAGGCTCAGGAGTTACCTCAACGGTTTCTGCATCTTTTCCAGAGGCTGCCTCAACAACTTTTCCAGATCTCAGAGAGATGGCACTCACATTAGGATTGGAGACATTGGGATTTATCACTGTTTGTGCCGGCAGTTGACTTGATCCTTGAGCTTGCTGTATGTTGTTTATGGAAGTGGCAAGCTGTCCAATCTGTGTCTGCAAGGCTTGAATGGTAGCATCCGTCCGCTGCTGAAACTGTCCAATCTGTCCAATCTGTGTGGTCAAAGTCTGAATACTAGTATTTGCTTGCTGCTGAAACTGGAGATTATTTGCAGCCAATTGCTTGATCATGTCCTCTAGGGAAGGTTCGGAAGGTGCAGAAGTGGTCACTTGAGGAGGATTCTGAGGTGCTGCCATCGGTTGTTGTTGGGATGAGTTCCCATACCGAAGGTTAGGATGATTCCTCCAGTTGGGATGGTACCTATTTGTGGAGAGGTCGGGAGTGTTGTACCGGTTCTGACTATTGCCTTGATTGTAAGGATGGACTGCATAAGCTTGAGGCAAATCAGTACTTGACCCTTCCTTCAGAATGGGGCATGCATCAAACGGGTGCTTAGGAGAGTTGCACATGCCACACAACATTGCCGACTGAACCTTATCCATTGCCAATTTCTCCAACAAAGAAGTGAGCCTATCAATTCTATCATCACGGGCCTGGTTGGAAGAAGAACTATGGACCTCATGCACACGTCTTGTCTCAACAGAATTTCTCCTGGTTGTAAATTGCTGAGAGTTTAGTGACATATTTTCAATTAATTGCTTGGCAGCAGCCGGAGTCTTATCAACAAGTGCTCCCCCACTAGCAGCATCCAAAATATTTCTATCCATCGGCAGTAACCCCTCATAAAAATATTGGATAAGAAGTTGCTCAGAAATCTGATGCTTAGGGCAACTGGATACCAACTGCTTGAATCTCTCCCAATATTCAGCCAATGACTCATTTCCTTGTCTGATGCCACATATTTCCTTCTTGATTGATGCAGCTCTGGAGGCAGGAAAATATTTCTCTAAGAAGAGCTTCTTCAAATCGTTCCAGGTGGTCATAGAGTTTGGCTCAAGATACAACAGCCAATCCTTTGCAGCGCCCTGTAGTGAAAACGGGAAAGCTCTCAGCTTGATGTGATCCTCAGTTATTCCCTCTGGTCTCAACGGTGTGGAGCAGACAACCTGGAATTCCTTCAAATGCTTGTGTGGATCCTCACCTGCAAGACCACTAAACCTTGGCAACAAATGGATTAGACCAGATTTTAATTCAAAGGGAGTAACAAGACACTTGAATATTCAATACACAAGCCATTATAATTAACATCGGGGCAAGTGTCTGTCTTAATGTCCTTTGGTCACCCATGTTATCAAAAACAGTTTTAGAATTAGAATCACTACTAGTGCTAGCCCGAATTTCTCTACGGCGTGTGTGCAGTGTTCTTTCAATTTCAGGATCAAAATCACACAATTCAGGGCAAGTAGACCTAGTAGCCAGACCAATTCAAAACAAAAATGAAAGTGAAAGGAAAAAAAAAAGAAAAAATTGCGAAAATAACAAACAAGAGTCCCCGGCAACGGCGCCAATTTTTGGTCGCGCTGTCGCGCATGCGCCAAAAAGCGAGCGGTTTGTAAAAATGTAGTTTAGGGCGAAAACTCGGATATTGTCTCACAAGGACTCTTGAATTGTTATTTACCACAAAAATCAGTTTTGGACGGGGGGGGGTTGGGTTGAAACTCAAATTGAAAACAAAGCATAAACAGAGCAATGAAAACAAAACAATTAAAAGATTATCAAATAACTAAAGACGATTAATCTACTGTTCTCGATTTCTCAACTATCATCGGTTCATGTAAATTCCAAGCCCTAAGCAGATTCTAATCCCCTTTCGGTTGTAGCAACAATTAACAAACGAAATCACTACTACAGATATATGTTCCTATTCCCGAATTAAACAAACGGGGTTAAACCCTCATGAACTAAACGAACATGAACGAACACACGCGAATTAAACAAACGCGATTCAATATAGGAACATAACATCAACGAAATAAATCAACACAACACTATACACTCCTGAATTAAACAAACAGAAATATATAGCATAGTATTGAAAAGGGAAAAGCATACAAAACAGGAATTACAAAACCTCAAGTGTGGTGGAAATCAATTACAGTAGATTAATCAAAGAAAATTAGTTCTCCATAAAAACGAAATACACCCAGAAAATATATGAAACAATGGAGAATCTAAAGTTCTTCCAATCTGCCCAGAACAGTCATTTATAGTATTCAAGAACTGCGCCTACTCGCGAGGCGAACCATCACTCGCGAGGCGAGTATTATGAACAGTCTGCAACGTTTGGTCTTCTCGCGGGGCGAAGTACTGCTCGCGTGGCGAGGAATGGAAGAGTCATGGCTTCTGGTCTTCAGTCTCGCGAGGCTAGACATGGATCCGCGAGGCGACACAGAAAGGGTTGCATTTTCTGGAGCAGTCAGCCTTCAAGTTCGCGAGGCCAGAATAGTATTCGCGGGGCGAGACAGAGAGGATGACATTTTTGTTGTTCAGCTGGCTTTCAGATTCGCGTGGCGAGAAGACTCTCGCGAGGCGAACACCTCCAGGATTGGAATTTTCTGTTTCTTTATTCCCTTGACTTCTAACTTAACCTGAAAGCAATAAAATAGCCATAAGTGCTTTATTTGACTCAAAACTGGCTAAATTAACCTAAAACTACTTTAGAGACTCAAAACCTTTCTTGAGGACAATCTAATCTAATTTGGGTGAAAATGAGATATAATTAGCACAAAACCCTGGTCATACTAGCCATAAAACTAGATGAGCCAGAGGCTTATCAAGATGCTCAACCCTTTCGAGGATGAGCTCTGATACCAACTGAAGTTGACACAGGCAAACACAAGAAGGGGGTTGAAATGTGTTTTTTAATAATTTTCGAAAACAATCTTTTAAAATTGTTTTCTCACACACGAAGATTAAATCAGATGCAAGCACACAGGAATAGATTTTTTTTTGAAGCTTTAACAAAAGCAATATCAAAACCCCACAGTCAGTATAAACAAATAAATCTGTAAGAGATTAAAGATAAAAGATTCACACAAAATATTTTATCCTGATTCACTCTCTTCCAACTAAGAGCTACGTCCAGTCCCTTCGACTTGAAGGATTTATCCACTATTTCTCCAAATAGATTACAACCAAGTATTAAACACCTCTCCAGGCTTACAAGTATTCCTTTCTTACCAAGCCTCTCCAGGCTCTAACTCTAACTCTAACAAAGAGATTTAACTTATGATCTTCTTAACTCACTATGTGTGAGGATATGAAAGTTTAAGATCTGTTGAATATTTTCACAATATTCAAACTAGGAGATTACAAACTTTTTCTTTTGAAAGAATTAAAGAATAAGGGCTTGTTCTAGCAAGTATTGAATTGGCAGAAGTTGGGCTAGCAAAAGTTATTCTTCAGTATCTGAGGTCTTCTATTTATAGAGACCTTCTACTTCACTTGTATTTCCTCAACGGTTATTTTGAATAGTCTCGTTTAGAAATAGCATTGAATGCATGATGTCCGTTGTGACTGATAGCTTGATTGTAGCCTTTGCGAAATGTACTCTTGGTTATCACATTTGCACAGAATAGAGGGTCGTTGTTTCTGAGCAATTTGTACCTTGAAAACTTTCTTTCCTCCTTTGTGTACAATCCAGCTTTTTGCAGCAGTAAAGAAGAATTCGTACAAGTCACTTTTTATTTCCTCATTGTACTATTTGCTTTTTGTATTTCCTCGATGGTACTATGATTTTCTCATAAGGAAACAAAGCATGAACCGGATAAAACAAATGGAAAGAACAAATATTCTATTGAATTCAATATCACTCATTTGAAATAAATTCATTGTGGGTCAGAATGAATTTATTCATTTTTAGAACAACATATACATAAGAGATAGAAGCTCGTTTATTCAAAAATCTTCGTCCACACAGATATGTGTAAGAACGTTCCTCGATGGTACTATGATTTTCTCATAAGGAAACAAAGCATGAACCGGATAAAACAAATTGAAAGAACAAATATTCTATTTAATTAAATTTCACTCATTTGAAATAAATTCATTGTGGGTCAGAATGCATTTATTCATTTTTAGAACAACATATACATAAGAGATAGAAGCTCGTCTATTCAAAAATCTCCGTCCACACAGATATGTGTAAGAACGAAGTCTATTCACTCTTTCATTTCACTCGTCCACAGACGTGGCATATTCTCTCGTCTTCTATCAAGTCTTTGGACTTGCTATACCTCAGTGAGTTATCTTGATCTCCGTCTGGTGATGTGGCAATTAGAGTTCGTCTACTCCATCAATGAACTCGTCTACTGGCGTGGCAAGTTAAAACTAGTCTACTCAATTAAATAAATAAATAACTTTAGCAAAACATCGAGTAGCCCGTCTACACAGGTGGACGTACATTTCTCTACGAGTGGACGTGTATTTGTCTATGGGTGGACGTGAATTTCTCTATGGGTCCAAGCAGATACATATGAAAACTTATTCTAAGTTTCCATGTCTAATAATTTTAAGTGTTCCTGCATAACTAAATAGCACATGTTAAATTTCAACTAACATTTTGCCAAGCAAATTTAACCCTTTTGTTAACATCAAAATATAGAGATTATTTAATCCAACAACCACTTTGGTTCCAACACTCCGTTCTGCCTTGTCTCGGGTCCCTGCACACGACTCCCGACTTTTGGCCCCGCACAAATCAATAAAATATTATTTTTTTTCAAGAAAATTTTTAAAATAGCCAGCATTCTTGAAAATGTTCTAAAAACACCAATGGTTTCAGTCTCGAGTCAAGATTAGGTCTTATTCTCAATAAATTCTTACTGTTAGCGAAATCTCATATCAGGCTCTGTCTGAGTTTTCAACCACCAATCTTCCAGAAACTTCAGGTTTCCAAACAAAGCATGAAAATAACTTTGGCTAAGCCAAAATCATCATCTAAGAATCAAGTCATAAATATATTCATTTATATATTTATTACTAACATCAGAAAAACAGAAAAATCAAGGTGTTACAAATGTATGTAGGACACACAATCCGCAACAACGTATGTAGGACACACAGTCCACAACAACATATGTAGGACACTCTGTCCACAACATCGTGACACATATCATAGATCCACGTGCTTTTTGTTACACAAACACTAGTATCCCGACGTCTCGGTTACTAGGTTCACTTTTCAATATCATTTTTCGTTCAGTGAAACACAAATACAAAACAAAACCTCCGTAACTTATCCAAGTTATCGGAATATTTATGTTGAATAAAACTTTTGGCAAAAGCAAACTTTTTCCTTTGAAATTCATTTTTTTAAAAACTTCAAGTTATAGAAAATCTATTTCCTTTCCAAACATCCATTTTATTTTGAAATTTTCTTTTTCTGAAAATTATTTGAAGCTTTGCAAGAAAATCTTTTTAAAATTTCAAAGTAACTTATTTTTCTTTATGGTTCTGTACCATAAAACATTTTCAAAAATTAAATTTTCTTAAGATAAAATCGTTTAAATATTCAAATAATTTTCCTTCATAAGAATAAAAATTTAAATTTAAATTCTTAAATTCTCGTAGAAATTTTTAAATAGATAGTTACTTTCTCTTTCACCAAAAATGTTTCTTCAACTAAACTTTTATTTTTATGATATTCGTTGTATAGTTTTCTTAAACCTTTTATCTTTGATTATTAATTGAGATCTAACCAATGTTAGGCTTTTCATACTATCAACCCAACAGCCTCATAACAGATATAGCATGCATCAGCTAATTCACATATATTCTTAAATAATCAGTCAAACATAAAAAAATTTAAACATGTTATTCAATCAAATAAACAACTTATATTATCTCATCAAAACATTCAAACAATCACAT
Source organism: Sophora flavescens (assembly GCA_030762895.1). Classification (NCBI taxonomy): domain Eukaryota; kingdom Viridiplantae; phylum Streptophyta; class Magnoliopsida; order Fabales; family Fabaceae; genus Sophora; species Sophora flavescens. The sequence continues at coordinate 103,980,803 of CM061065.1, forward strand.
TAAGACAAACACAAACAACATATAGTTATCAGATCAAGCAAACAACTTAAGCCACCAATCAAAACTCAGCAAACACACATAAAATCAATCACAAACAACATGTAGTTATCATAAGGAGCATCCCTCAGGCAGTGTCCCCTTACCTATTTCGAAGGGTAGAAAAGGTCTTTGTCTCCATGTTGTCTAACGCGAACATCTTTTGTTCACAGCATGCCGCAAGTCTAAGAATTAAGCACATAACCTAAGTTAAAATAACAAAATCATTTTATCTCTCTCTATGCATGGTTCTCGGTCATGGCTAAGAAAAAAGGCTAGGAATTTTATTTGATCTTCAAACTCTTGGATTACATTTTTGACCAAAACTTATATACATACATACATACATACATACATACATACATACATATATATGTATATATACACACACACTTTAATCCCACATTTTTATATATGTACACTAACACTTGTTTAAAGTCCATTTTATACCCAAAAATCTTTACTTGATCATGTTAAAGGATGTTATCTTTCAAAATCATATTTTTCATTCAAAAAAATTAGGATGAAAGCATTTTTCACAACAGCAATGAGTTTAAATTGTGAATGATCACTCAAATGACCTTTAAAATTTTTGAAAATTTAATTGGAGGTACCTAACTCACACACCAACACAGTGCAATTGGTCCCATGTAAAAATTCGAAGGCATTAATTTATTAAAAATCACACACTGTCTCTGTTTGCACAGGATTTTTCCAGTAATCTGATTTCATCAACATGTAACTTTATGAAATTGTTTCTCTTTATATATACATGTAAAAATTTCAAATTTCCAACCAAACTATAGTTATACTTCGATATTAACGCAAAAAAATTTATAAAAATTTTTTAACTTTCAAAATCATATTTAAAATCATCATGCAACCAATTATGTTCATATTTTCGCAACGAGAGTTTGATTCTATGTTGGAGTCCCATATTGGATAGAGATATGGCCTGATGAGTGTTTATAAGTAAGGGGAAACCCTCACCTTACGAGCTAACTTTTGGGGTTGAGTTAGGCCCCAAGCCAAATTCTAAGATTCCATAAGTGATAAAATCAACATGCAAGGGTCCAAGACCCTTAAACACATGCATGCAAACATATAAGATGAAAGTAGGGGTTATTATGAGTTCTTAAAAATTTGTTGTCTACTAAAAGTATTTTTCTAAAGAGTTTTCTAAAAAATTTTAGCCAAACCTTAAACATGCAACTACGAAAGGCAGCATGCATGTAGATGAAAATAACATTTTTGAGAAGATGAAGAGCAAGAGGTGAGAATTATACCCTTGATGATGAATAGAAGGTGAAGGTGAGTAAGGTTTCCAAGCTTCTAAGAGCAAAGGTTGAAGAAGGTGTGAGTGAGTAAGTGAGTGTGTGAGTGAGTGAGTGAGTTTGAGAGAAAAATGGAGAAAGTGGAGAGAAGAGTATTTATAGAGAGTGAGGAAGGGGGGGGCTGGTGGTAGTGGCAGAGAAAGAGAGAGATTTTTTTAAAAATTTTATTAAATTAAAACTTGATTTAATTAAAAAAAAGGGTTTCTTGTAAAAATAGATAAAATGATGGGATGTAATAAATTAATTCACTATTCAACATCAAATTCATCAAGTTTTTCACATCAAATCTCTCAAACCTGCACCTAATGTATTTTGAATAAATATTTACTTCGTTCCGGTTTCATAAATTTCCCGACTGTGAAAACCGATCGTATTTCCTTCGTAAATTTTCACCCGAAAAAATTAATATCGTAATATTTATAACCAAAATTTTTAAAAATTATGGAAGTTGTTGTAAACGAGTTAGGAAATATACAATTTTATTTTACGAGTCAAAATTCATTTTCCTGATTAGTAAAATTTTACTGATAGTGAAAACACAGACCTGGTTCGTCTGAAATTTTTAACTAAAATTTCAACTGTAGCATCCTACTATAAAATAAATTATGAAATAATTTTGGTTTAAAATGATCTCTCTGATTTAAAACAATAAACACACATACACATACATAAACATAGATTATTTAGAAACAGAAAAATCGGGGTGTTACATTACTACCCCACTTAAAATAAATTTCATCATCAAAATTTCTTGTCTCCGAACCAGACAGGATCTTGTATCCCAAGGTCCTACATTGTATTTCTCGTTGCATTCATTTCTCCTATCGATAACTTCATAATACAATTCATCCCTATGTCGTTCTATTTATCCTCAACATCATATCACTTATTCTCAATTCCTACTCCTTGTCCTTAACAATTTTATCTTAATCTACCACACATAAAGATATAATTAAAACTTAATCTTTTCTTCCTTTAATACTAATCCATTAGAAAAATTTTCCTCTACAACCTTAACTCTCACGGTTAACACCAAGGTTCAAGCTAACATTTAAATTCCTCCCTCATGAAGAGCAAAATCAAAACTTAATCACTTCTATTCTCAATCACTAGTCCAATAGGAAAACTGTCTTCCACACATCTAATTCTTATAATCATTACCAAGATAAAAGCTAACTTTATCCCAACATATATCAACTTCCTACTCAAGGTATACCATTGTAGTCTTAGTCCCTCTGAACGTAGTGTACTTTTCCAATTTATATTAAAATCACATGTTTCAAGTCTCCAATCAAACATCGTAATATTTCTTAAGATAAACTGAAATCAAAATACACTACGTAAGGTAGAATTATCTAACTCACCAATTTTGAACTTCTTCGGAAACTTAATTTTCATAATAGTTTATCCCTTTCGCTCGAAACCACTTAAGTGAAATTACTACTCACATTCCATTCACAACACACATCAGTTCCTATCCAAGATATCTCATCAGTCTTAGTTTCCTTTGAACATATTCCACCACTCCAAATTATATCATAATCATGCATTTCAATCTTAAAGAAGATGATTTTACTCCTTCATTCAACTATAACCAAAAAGGAATCACCTCAATCTGAGTTATCTAAAATCATAAATCTTGAACTTTTCTAACAACTTAGTTTTACTCAGGAATTCCTCTTTACTGCTCCCATTCAGCTTAGGGAAACTACTATAGACACTTTCCTGTAAATCTCCCAACTCATACAATCAATCTTAACCATGGATATTGATCATTTCCCTAGATTTCTTTAACAGTATTCTGCCTCGGTCAACATTTGATTTATAAAATTTTCCTCACTGTTATTGATCTTAAGGATTCACATCTTACAAGTCACAACTATACCTCGACAAAACTCCCATCATTTCTTGTCTATTCTACTAAAGGGATGATTGTAGTCAAATTCCACACTTACTCCCAAACCAACTTCCTAAAGGTCATGTCATTTTTCTTGCTCATCTACTCGAGTCGAGGGTGATCCGTTGAAATCAATCTCAACTTGGTCGTCAACACTTGGAGTGGATTTTCTCTACAACATTAGTAAACTTTGGGTCTTCACTTTGAAGCAACATCTGAAGATATTCCGTGAAGTCTGATTAGTCCTCTGATATCCATGTCGGTTAGCTTATCCACTACATAGTGGATCTTGACAGGTAAGGAGGATGTTAACTTCGTCAGCCTGTCCACGATCATTAGAACAAAATGAATCTCTTACAGGTCTTCGATAAATTCATAGCGAAATCCATCGCAACACTAATATCGTGACAAAGAAGGTCTTAAGCGTCAAGTCATCTCTTTTTCACTGTACTCGACTAACTCTGACATCCCGATATAATTCAGATACCCATCCTCGTGACTCATGAGATAGATTACATGTCAATGACATTTGCAAGAATACCTATGGTAAATTTGATCAAGGATGACAAATTATTTCGAACTTCAATAAGGCATGTTCATGGAGATTACAGAAAGAAATTTTTCAACAAAAGAAGTTTTTGATTTCACTTTCACCAAAGCTTAGAGAAGAATTTCATCAATTCGAAAGATAGAAGAACATCCCTATGGAAAAGGATTCTTCAATTAGGTTCATGGATGTAAAAATTCATGGCCAATACACATTTACAAACATGAATCTAATAGAGTTGCTTCTTCCATTAGAATTTCCTCTGATAGGAATTAAAGAAAAATATAAAGTTTTTAACTCTAAGAGTATTCAACGTGCTACAAGACGTTCACCAAAGGATGATTTTAAAAGGGAATTCAATCTGACAAAATTGGACTGGGTCACATTTACCAAAAGTAAAAGTGACTAGCATGAGTTTCATCAAGAAACTTTTGTTACTAAGAAATCATTTGGGTCATAACTCAAGAAATAGTTATAACCAACTTAGGAGTCCTAATAGATTTCAAATCATGCTCAGAAAAGTTTGTATGACTCACGCAAACTTAATTACTACGATTGTTTTATACAACCATAGGGACTCGAGGAACAAATGTCAACTGACACATTCATAAAGAATCAAATAGTATAGTCAAGAGTTTTCTTAAACATGAGACACTCATTCTAAGAGTGAAGATTCATATTGGCTTGTCTCGACTTCGAACAAGAACGAAGGTCTTTCTAAACACGCTTCATCCGGTTTGTTATCGTCTTCTGTATTCTTCTTTGAACTTCGTACGATAGCTGATGACTTAGTCCGTCTCTCAATCATGCGAAGAGTTGGCCTTTCCTCGTAAGTTGAGTCAACGACTCCAGAATCTTAGATAGTTCCTTGACGCGCCTTTGAAAATAATCGGTTAGCCTCACAAACTACAGATTTTAATCACCGTCTACGGTCACTTTCACAAAAGTGATGCTTCATCCTCATGACCAACTTTGACACTCCCTTGGGGTACACTTTGTCCCACAAACTGTTCTGACATCAGATCCCCCCTTTAAGTTTAGTCATCTAACTCGAATGACTTTGGAGGCGATATCCTACATGAAGCGATGGAGATCCGATTGAATCTAGGAACTGTATCAATCGAAACTTAATATCCTTCGCAGGGACAAACCGGGAACATTCTCAGGGGATACTCCGGGAAAGTCTTCCATCATGGGTACTTCATTCAAAGGTCCGACACCATCCCCAAAAGGATAAACGAACGTGTCAACCTGAATCAACGTATCATTTACTAATCATGAGTTCTCACAAGATCTCGACCAAATCAGAACCCATCAAAACACACCTACTGGTGTGTCAACACACATTGTTTCGACAAGGAAATAATTCAAGCAATGACCAAACAGAGACCACGCAACAAAAACATAACGGACCTATTCCCCAAGTTCCCAAAAGACTCGACCAGCTCTGATACCACCAATGTAACACCCCCCCCCCCCCCCCCAGGCATTACTTCATAATCATATGCGGAAATAAATAAAAAGGAAAGTTTGCTGGTTGTTTTTGGAAAATTAATTTACTTTAAGTCAGAAAAACTAGGTTGTAAAAATTTTCTGCGGAATACTTTGGAAAAAGATTACACACATCACAAAAAGGAAAGTTACATCATACTTAATAACACACAAATTGGGTTTATTCATAATCAAACCACCCCATCATATAATTTTTCCTGAAAATAGTTTTTCATACTGAAAATTATAAGATCATCAAGGTTGTTCAGAACTACCTATATCGACTTTCTTAAAAACACACACAACCCAAAAAAAAAAGCATCCTAAGCTGGTCACTCTATAAGACATCTACTGGAAAGAACTCCGCAGTTCTCACCATTTTAATCATCACCAACCTCTTCAAGGATTCGAGATTAATATCCCCAAGTGAGGTTAGAAACATCTCGGCACCACTTGTTCTCATATGCCAAGACACATCAGCAAAGAACCAGGGAAACCTGATATATTTTAAGGGTGAGATACCAATATATGGATTAATTACGATAACTACATGCACACACACAAGAACAACATGTACATATACATATTCATATTCAACATAAGATCTTCACAAATAAGCATAACATTCATAGTCATAGTTGATTTTGAAAAAAATGCATGACACTGTCCAACTTCATTTTTATAAAAAACAGTGAGCTGATCAGGCTCAAATAGCTAACACATGGCACAACTTAACTCCCACAGCACTATCCAACTCAAGGCACAGAAATCAACGCATGTGGGTTCCAGAGCATACTGTCCTACACAAGACACAGCGAACAAGGCTCATGGAAATCATGGTCCACCAAGGCAACAATGATACACCGTCGCATGAGATATGAGACACCATGTTGTGCCCCATTGCATTATTAGATTAAAACCTTATTATTTATTTACTTAAGCGCGTGCTTATCGTTGAAAATATATAAAAATTAAAAACTTATTTACTAACCATATAACTTCTGCAAATTAAACACACCAAAGTTATAATGTATAAATACACACATGTTTGTCCATTACATTACCAAAACACTATTTATGGTATCCTATCAGTAGGATCCCGCACAGGTATTTTGATGACAACCAAATGGATAGTTGCCTTTGAAATGATCTTTTTGGTTGAATTTTAGTCAAGAACTTAGTGAAACCAATTTGCAACCAAAATCAAATAAAGAAAGAAAACAAAAATGGAAGAATATGAGAGATGGATGGCGCCACAAACATGTAATTTGATAAGCCTAATGATGGTCACCACAAGAATCTTGGATTCTTGATAAGAACTTAGCTTGGTACAACCAAGAACCTAGGAGAACAATATCCTCACAAGAATGGATTTGATCCAAAACAACATAAAAGTTATCATTTCATGTGTTATGGCCATGATACATATACAAGGATGGCTGCCCACTTTTGGGTTGCCTTGTTCTCTCCATATTCCATAACCTACACCTAATAACTCACATAACTCACCAACTAAATGATACTAAAAACACTCACTAACTCCCACTTAACTCAGTCACCATAAAAGAGATAATTAGCCTAAAAACCCCTCATAATGTAGCCACTAAAACATTCAACTCAGCCACAAAATTATGATGGTTACCCCCCCCCCCCCCCCCCCCAAAATGATAATAAAACTCACAAAGACTAACTTAACTCACAAAATAACTCAGCCACAAAAGAGCAGTTACGCCCCCCTTTGAATGACTCTATCTAACTCATTATGTGGTGGTTACACTTGCTTCTCAAATTAAAAGTGTAACCCCCCATAATTCACACAATTTATTCACACACCAATGAGGATTTTATTATAGCATGCAAGCCAAAGATTCCCTTCCCAGGACTCTCTAAAACTTGTGTAAACATAGGAGATTAGTGGGCTTGATCCAATTGTAACACTTAACAAATTTGGACCCACTTACATAACCCATTACACTTATTTAAATTAAAAGAAAACAATTTAAATGGACTCCTCTTCATGGTGAACGCCCCACATCATGGATCCTTTAGCTGGATAATGTAAGTTAATAATTTGGGCTTCATTCCATCCATTCTTGCATTTGGGCTTGCTTCCATGATAAGAACCATAGTTTGAATTAACACTTGTTGGGCTTTCTTGGTTGTAACATTTGTCATTGTCCCACCAAGTCCTTGGCTAGCTTCTTGAACCATACTCCAAATTGGGCTCATACCAAATGATGCAAACCAAAAATGATATCCAATTTAAGGCCAAATTAATTTTTTATGAGAATTCTATTTTCATTGTGATGAACCCGTATGGTTATTTTGGTTGTATCTTGAGCTACAGATCTCCGATTGATGCAATCTTTGGTTGGTTGGAAAGCTTAGGAAATTATTTACAAATCATATCTCAATCCTCTTGACCTGATTCGGCTTCTATCATGATGAAAAACGGGATGAAAGTTTCTGATGAATTTTGGACATGATTGAGCTTCAATGGAGGGTGACTTTTGGCATGCATGCCTAAGTAACTCTTTTTTAGATGTTATGGGTCATTTTTATTATTTTTCTTAAGTATGGTAGTAACTCCAACTAGTGGAGATTAAGTCTTTAATTAGCCACTTAGTGGTTAGGAAATGTTTTTATTAGTCCATTAGTGCAATAGTTATATTTAGTTATATTAGCGGTTATGTCATCTTATGATGACCTTTTGTAAGTCTTCTGTTGGAAGCCCCAATTCCCTCTATGTACTTGCCTATTACATGATGAAATACAACTTTGATGTTCAATTTGGTTTTACCAATTGTGAGAGTGTTCTCTCTTGGGTTCTTCATTGAGTCAACCCCTTTGATCTTATCTAGAGTCCAAGACCCTTGCGGCGATCCTCACCTTGGCTTATCAATTCCATTGGAATTGTGGCGCCTACCTTCCATTCCTTACCTTGTCCATTTTCTTGTGTTCTTCTTCTTTGAATTTTGGTAGTCACTCAAGGATAGATCCGAAAATTTACATGCTCCTTTCTTAAGATCATATCATTTGGTATCTAGAGCCATCCTTCCTAGGGTGACTTTTGATCTTGTTCTTCCATTTTTTATGATGCAAACCAAGAATGATATCCAATTTAAGGCCAAATTGATCTTTGATGAAAATTTTATTTTCATTAGTGATGAACCCGCATACTTGTTTTGGCTATATCTTGAGTTACGGATCTGAGATTTATGCATTCTTTGGTTTGTTGGAAAGATTAGGAAATTATCTACAAAACATATCTCAAGCCTCTTGACCTGTTTCGGCTTCTATCATGGTGAAAATCGGACTGGAAGTTTAATACGAATATTTGGACGAGTTTGAGCTTCAAAGGAGTGCGACTTTTGGCTTGCATGCCTAAGTAACTCCTTTTTAGAAATTATGGATCATTTTTATTATTTTGCTTAAGTATGGTAGTAACTCCAATTAGTGGCCACTTAGTGGGTAGTAAATATTTTTATTACTCCATTAGTGCAATAGTTATGTTATGCTAGGGGTTATGTCATCTTATGATGACCTTTTGTAAGCCATCTCTTGGCAGCCCCAATTCCCTATATGTACACACCTATCACATGATGAAATATAACTTTGAGTTCATTTTGGATTGAATCCATTTGTGAGGGAATTGTCTCTCTTTGGTTCTTGGTTGAACCACCCTTGTTCTTATCAAGAATCCAAGATTCTTGTGGCGAACTTCAGAGTGGCTTATCAAATCCCTTGGTTTGTGTGGCCCCATATTCATCTCTAACAATCATCCATTTTCTTATTTTCTTCTTCTTCTTGAATTTTTCTTGGTCACTCAAGGATAGATCCGAATTTCTATATGTTCCTTATTAGGATCATATCATTTGGTATCTAGAGCCATCCATCCTAGAGTGACTTTTGATTTTGTTCTTAAATTTTGTTCAAAAAATTTTCTTCTTCCCATCACATATCATGGTAACACTATCCTTTGAAATGGAAAGATATCTAAGATGCTTGGAGAAGGGTTTTCCTCCAAAGGAAGCTTGCAAGACATTCAATGAAATTGAAGATGTGATTCCAAAGGAAGCTTGCAAGACAATCAATGAAATTGAAGATGTGATTCCAAAGGAAGAATTCCAAAAATCAATTGAAGTTGAATTTCAAGAGGGAGATAAGGAGATGCAGACAACTAGAGAATGGCCTACCCCTAAAGCCGCGAATAACTCTTCAAATTCACTTGGGGAGTCATGGAAATTTTTTACTGTAATACCTTCTTCTACATTAGCTTGTGGAATCAAATGTTGGGATTCTTCTACTTTTGTCCATTTGTCTAACATTTTTCCCCTAGGTCACGAACAAAACAATGGTGAATGCCAAACCAACAAAAGCAAAGAGCAAGAGAAAAATAGTGAGAAGGAAGAGAATGTAAAAGATATTGAGGAAAAAGTAGAGAGTCTCCTTATAAAAGAAATCAAGATGATGTTCCTATCTTTGCCTAGAGGTGATGATTCTAATTTGAAGGAAGTTGAAAAAGTAATTCCAAGAGAGGTTCCCCATGGATTCAAAAGAGTTGTGTTTGAACCCGGAGGATGAGCACTGTTCCCAATGGCAATAAATTCGAGGTCGAATTCTCTTCAAGAGGGAGGGAATGATGCAAACCAAGAATGATATCCAATTTAATGCCAAATTGATCTTTGATGAAAATTTTATTTTCATTATTGATGAACTCGTATACTTGTTTTGATTATACCTTGAGCTATAGATCTCCAATTGATGCATTCTTTAGTTTGTTGGAAAGCTTACGAAATTATCTACAAATCATATCTCAAGCCTCTTGTCCTATTTCGGCTTCAATCAAGGTGAAAATCGTGCTGGAAGTTTAATACGAATATTTGGACGAGTTTGAGCTTCAAAAGAGTGTGACTTTTGGCTTGCATGCCTAAGTAACTCCATTTTAAAAATTATGGATCATTTTTATTATTTTGCTTAAGTATGGTAGTAACTCTAATTAGTGGCCACTTAGTGGGTAGTAAATATTTTTGTTACTCCATTAGTGCAATAGTTATGTTATGCTAGGGGTTATGTCATCTTATGATGACCTTTTGTAAGTCATCTCTTGGCAGCCCCAATTCCCTATATGTACACACCTATTACATGATGAAATACAACTTTGAGTTCATTTTGGATTGAATCCATTTGTGAGTGAATTGTCTCTCTTTGGTTCTTGGTTGAACCACCCTTGTTCTTATCAAGAATCCATGATTCTTGTGGCGAACTTCACATTGGCATATCAAATCCCTTGGTTTTTGTGGCACCATATTCATCTCTTACCTTCATCCATTTGCTTATTTTCTTCTTCTTTTTGAATTTTTCTTGGTCACTCAAGGATAGATCCGAATTTCTATATGTTCCTTATTAGGATCATATCATTTGGTATCTAGAGACATCCATCCTAGAGTGACTTTTGATTTTGTTCTTAAATTTTGTTCAAACAATTTTCTTCTTCCCATCACATATCATGGTAACACTATCCTTTGAAATGCAAAGATTTCTAAGATGCTTGGAGAAGGGTTTTCTTCCAAAGGAAGCTTGCAAGACATTCAATGAAATTGAAAGATGTGTGAGACACCCCGTTTTGCCCCGTTGTTTTATTAGCTTAAAACTTTATTAATTAATTCCTTAATCGCACGCTTAGCGTGAAAAGTACGTAAAAATTAAAACTTTATTTAAACAATCATATAACTTCTGTAAATTAAACATACCAAGGTTGTAATATATAAATACACACTTGTTTATTTATTACATTACCAAAACACTGTTGAGGGAATCCTCTCCGTAGGATCTCTCACAGGCATAAACTTAAAATAAAAGTCATACTTAGCGAAAGCATATAAAAATACTCCTTCTTAGACACACTGGCCATACTATCTATACTCTACTCGCCATAGATCACAGCTCGACCTCCAGCGTCTGGTTCGTAAGGAGTTCCATCCAACTCCTCAGCAACCTCCGTTTCATATAGAGCTCCGTCCAGCTCCTCAGCAACATAATCCTCCATCGGGTCTTCTAATGTAAGTAAAGTAACCCACAAGAATACAGAAACATAGGGGATAAGAAACAGTTCTATCATCAAAAAGCGGAAAAGAGTCATAGTAAATCATACAGAAATTGTCACAGACAAACAACGCACATAACTAACAGATCACCCTCAAGTTAATATATCATCCTCTACCCCCAATCTCATGCTACTCAAAGACACCATAGTTGCACACCTATTTCCTAAGGTGGAAGTGGTCTCGCGAGAACTCTTGATTTTACGTGTATTATATTACCAATACACAGTGTATTATATTACCAATACATAGAAGTGTTCTACGTGTATTATATTACCAATACACGGTGTATTATATTACCAATACACAGAAGTGGTTTTATGTGTATTATATTACCAATACACAAATGTCCTTGTGTATTATATTACCAATACACTTTCGTCTTTGTGTATTATATTACCAATACACTTTTGTCCTTGTGTATTATATTACCAATACACTTTTGTCCTTGTGTATTATATTACCAATACATGGTTGTGGACAACAACACTTATACTTGAATCTCACCAACCCGTTTTAGCAACATCCTAGTGCCTTAACCTTCCATTAGAACTTGACACATATTCTATGCCATAACACCTCTTTAACATACGTCATCTAGGTTAGGCACTTATAAATCATCATTATCCTCACACCCAAAACAATCATCTCTTAGACAACATATATATCTTTGCTTAAAATTCACTAAGCATAATAATAAAAACCAGGCAGATCATGCATAACACAATATCAATCAAAATATTCCCATATCACCCACATAGCATAAAATCAATTCAATAAAGGTAGTAAAATCAAATCAACCATCAACAATATAAAATCAACCTAATATCGATAAACCTACAATACTTGAATCACCATTGGTTTTTCAGAAAAGGTTTCCAATGTGATTTTGGTTTTGTCGATTACTTGACTACGAGTAGGGATTAGGTCGCCCTACACAATTATTATATAATATACTACTTATCCATTCCGACGATGGGTTGGTTCTTTCCCCCACCTGTGTTATCATCGGACTCCCGAACTCGAAGCTCCTCGTTGTCACACAACAAAGTACTAACTCCACCCTCTGTGAAGGTAAGGAGATTAGATGCTCGAATAGGTATACCACGAACGTCCTCGTTTCCTCAGTGATGGAAGTCTAAGGATATGAACACAAAATCACAAGTTAAAATCCAACAAGAACACTAAACCACAAGGTATAGGTTCGGCCAAGACTAGTTCTTAGGGTTAGAGATTCCCGAAATTTATACAACTGATGGATTTATGATCCTTAAGTGTTAGGAGTTCATAAACAATGATCACTTGATAAAGTTGAATTAAAATCCCACTAAGTTATAAACTTAGGTTATTCGGCCAAGGCTAGTAAAATAGGCTAGCATTCAATAAACTTTCCAATCTCTTAGGTTTAGCATCCATATGTATTAAGGAGCTCAAAACCATGATCATTTTGGAAAAATAAGAACAAAGTATCCTAGGTCCATAACATTCTAGGTTCGGCCTTCATAGGATTTATAGGTTAGAAATCTTTAAACTTTCCAATCTCTTAGACTTAGCATCCAAATATCTTATGGAGCTCAAGTCCATGTTCATTTTGGAAAACAATGGAAACTTAAACATTCCAATATCTTAGACTTAGCATCCAAATATCTTATGGAGCTCAAGTCCATGATCATCTTGGAAAAATGAAAGTAATACATCCTAGCTTTAATAACATAGAATAAATAAGTTAGAAATCCTTAAACTTTCCAATATCTTAGACTTAGCATCCAAATATCTTATGGAGCTCAAGTCCATGATCATTTTGGAAAACAATGGAAACTTAAACATTCCAATCTCTTAGACTTAGCATCCAAATATCTTATGGAGCTCAATTCCATGATCATTTTGGAAAAATGAAAGTAATACATCCTAGCTTTAATAACATAGAATAAACAAGTTATAAATCCTTAAACTTTCCAATCTCTTAGACTTAGCATCCAAATATCTTATGGAGCTCAAGTCCATGATCATTTTGGAAAATAATGGAAACTTAAACATTCCAATCTCTTAGACTTAGCATCCAAATATATTATGGAGCTTAAGTCCATGATCATTTTGGAAAAATAAAAACTCAAACATCCTAGAACCTAAACACTTAGTTTCGGTCATCATAGGATGATGAGGAAAATATTCTTTGTTTAACAATAACTCTTAGGTTTAGAATCACAAGGTATTAAGAGTTCTAAATCCATGATCAATACTTGGAAAGTTAAAACATAGCATCCTAGGCCTACTTATTCATATTTTTCGTCCATCATAGGAACAAGCTATCAAAACTTCCAAGATTTATAGATTCAAGATCAAGGGATAGTTAGAAACTCAAACACATGATCATATTCCAAAAGTTGAAACAAGAACTTCCTAGGTCATAAATGCAAGCATTCGGCCTTCATTGGAAGAGATGGATAGAGATTTTTGTTTTATACAACCTCTTAGTATGTGAAAATATAAGTTAATATAAGACTATAGAAAGTGGTTTAAACTTACAAGGAGTTTTCTACCATTTTAGAGAGATTTTAGAAGTTTAAAGCATATAAAGAACACATAAAGTAAACTAAGAAATAAAAGATGAAACTTGAAAAAAGAATCATATGAGAGCATTGTCCTTAGTATAAGGAAGAATTTTAATGAAGAACTTAACTAGAAAAGATGAATAAAAACTAAAGCTTTAAGAGCTTGAACTTTTAGAAGAAAGAAGAAGATGAAGGTTTAATGGAGGTTGAAGGAGGAAGATGATGAAGTGAAAATTAAAGGGGTATATATATAGAGAGGGGAGAGAGTGGCACGAAATTGAGGAGAGAGGAATGAGCTTGGAGAGCAAGTTTTGACCTTGTGCCTTGTTTGGTTGAAGAAGAAAGAGAAAAATAGGTTTTTAGAATATAATATGATATATTTCAAAAAGTCCTTCATGACCACTTTTTAGGAGGTAACTTAGGCCATACCTCTAGTGAGTCACCTCACTCCCTCATCTCACCTCAAGCCTTCTATGTCTCCTATTCTGCTCCATTTCGTTCCCGGTTGCATTTCCGATCGTAATTCTTTCGACATTTTCGCCCGAATAAAATATTACATTTTATTTTTGAACGAAAATTTTCAAAATAACCAAAGTTTAAGGAAACATAATAAAAACACTAACTATCTCGTTCACGGGTCAAAATTAGGTTTTCTGCATAGTAAACTTGTACCGACAGTGAAAACGCAAACCGGCTTTCATCTGAATTTTCAACCTAAAATTTTACCGTAACCTCTACCATAAAGTAGACTATGAATATGATTTTATTTTAATCACTTTCTAACTCTCAAATTTAAAATATAATTTAATTATATTTTAACAGGTTGAACAGCATAATTAAAATCAGGCTGTTACAATGTGATTCCAAAGGAAGCTTGCAAGACAATCAATGAAATTGAAGATGTGATTCCAAAGGAAGAATGCCAAAAATCAATTGGAGTTGAATTGCAAGAGGGAGATAAGGAGATGAAGACAACTAGAGAATGGCCTACCCCTAAAGCCGCGAATAACTCTTCAAATTCACTTGGGGAGTCATGGAAATTTTTTACTCTAATACCTTCTTCTAGATTAGCTTGTGGAATCAAATGTTGGGATTCTTCTACTTTTGTTCA
The DNA here is from genome assembly GCA_030762895.1 of Sophora flavescens. Classification (NCBI taxonomy): domain Eukaryota; kingdom Viridiplantae; phylum Streptophyta; class Magnoliopsida; order Fabales; family Fabaceae; genus Sophora; species Sophora flavescens. The sequence continues at coordinate 103,995,875 of CM061065.1, forward strand.
TTTGTCTAACATTTTTCCCCTAGGTCACGAACAAAACAATGGTGAAGGCCAAACCAAAAGAAGCAAAGAGCAAGAGAAAAATAGTGAGAAGGAAGAGAATGTAAAAGATATTGAGGAAAAAGTAGAGAGTCTCGTTATAAAAGAAATCAATATGATGTTCCTATCTTTGCCTAGAGGTGATGATTCTAATTTGAAGGAAGTTGAAAAAGTAATTCCAAGAGAGGTTCCCCATGAATTCAAAAGAGTTGTGTTTGAACCCGGAGGATGAGCACGGTTCCCAAAGGCAATAAATTCGAGGCCGAATTCTCTTCAAGAGGGAGGGAATGATGCAAACCAAGAATGATATCCAATTTAAGGCCAAATTGATCTTTGATGAAAATTTTATTTTCATTAGTGATGAACCCGTATACTTGTTTTGGCTGTATCTTGAGCTACAGATCTCAGATTGATGCATTCTTTTGTTTGTTGGAAAGCTTAGGAAATTATCTATAAACCATATCTCAAGACTCTTGACCTAATTCGGTTTCTATCATGGTAAAAAATGGGCTGGAAGTTTAATATGAATATTTGGACGAGTCTGAGCTTCAAAGGAGTGTGACTTTTGGCTTGCATGCCTAAGTAACTCCTTTTTTGAAGTTATGGATCATTTTTATTATTTTGCTTAAGTATGGTAGTAACTCCAATTAGTGAAGAGTTATGTCTTTAATTAGCCACTTAGTGGGTAGTAAATATTTTTATTACTCCACTAGTGCAATAGTTATGTTATGCTAGGGGTTATGTCATCTTATGATGACCTTTTGTAAGCCATCTCTTGGCAGCCTCAATTTCCTATATATACACACCTATTACATGATGAAATACAACTTTGAGTTCATTTTGGATTGAATCCATTTGTGTGGGAATTGTCTCTCTTTGGTTCTTGGTTGAACCACCCTTGTTCTTATGAAGAATCCAAGATTCTTGTGGCAAACTTCACGTTGACTTATCAAATCCCTTGGTTCGTGGCACCATATTCATCTCTTACCTTCATCCATTTTCTTATTTTCTTCTTTTTCTTGAATTTTTCTTGGTCACTCAAGGATATATCCGAATTTCTATATAATCCTTATTAGGTTTTTACCAAGAATGATGTCCAATTTAAGGCCAAATTAGTTTTTGATAAAAATTAACTTTCATTTTTGATGAACCCGTATTCTTGTTTTGGCTTTATCTTGAGCTACAGACCTCCGATTAATACGTTCTTTGGTGCATTGAAAAGCTAAGGAAATCATCTACAAATCTTATTTCAAGCCTCTTGACCAAATTCGGCTTCTATCATGGTAAAATTATTGTTTTCCATTTTACACGAGCTTGGTAGCTTAGTTGGGAGGAATCTTTTGGCTTGCATGCCTCAAGTAACTCCTTTAAGTTATTAGTCACTTTATTGTTTTTGTTTAAATAGTGGGGTTACACTTTTAATTTGTAGAAGAGTTAGAGTTAAGTGTAGCAGTGATATGAGCCCAATTTGGAGTATGGTTCAAGAAGCTAGCCAAGGACTTGGTGGGCCAATGACAAATGTTACAACCAAGAAAGCCCAACAAGTGTTAATTAAAACTATGGTTCTTATCTTGGAAGCAAGCCCAAATGCAAGATTGGGTGGAATGAAGCCCAAATTATTAACTTACATTATCCAACTAAATGATCCATGACAAGAGCGGCGTGCAACATGAAGAAGAGTCAAATTTTAGTTGTTTATTTTAATTCAGTAAGTGTAAATGGGTTTTATGAGTGAGCCCAATTACTAAGTGATGTTTTTGGGGCAGCCCACTTGTATCCATGATGGAAAACGAATTTGTATGTGTCTTAGTGGGAGGAATCTTTAGCTTGCATGCTATAAGAACTCCTAAACTAGTGTGTTGGTATTTTGAATAAATTGTATTAATTATGGGGGGTAACACTTTTAATGTGAGAAGCATGTGTAACCACCAGATAATTAGGGGGATAAAGAGTCAAGAAGAGGGGGGACGTAACCACTCTTTTGTGGCTGAGTTATTTGTGAGTTAAGTTAGTTTTTATGAGTGTTCAAAAGGGGGGGCGTAACCTTCATAGTTTTATGGCTGAGTTGAATGATTTGGTGGCTACATTATGAGGGGGTTTTAGGCAAATTAACTCATGTTATGATGGCTGAGTTAAGTGGGAATAAGTGAGTGTTTAAGGTCATGAATTAGGCCAATTAAGTGGGGGTTATGGTTTGTTTTTGGAAGCCAAAAGTTGGATGCCCAACTATATGTAATTTGTGACAAACACATGAAATGGAAAACTTGGATGTTGAATTTGGATTGAAATCCATTTGTGAGACTTTGTTCTCTTTGGTTCTTGGTTGAGCCAAACTATTGTTCTTATCAAGAATCCAAGATTCTTGTGGCGAACTTCATAGGCTTATCAAACAACCTTGTTTGTGGCACCATACCATCTCCAATCTTCACCCATTTTCATACTTTCTTCCTTTTATGTTACATCACAATTCTGGATTGGTTTTGTAACTTGTTAAAATTCAACCAAAAAGATCATCAACAAGGCAACCTCACGATTTGGTTGTCATCAAGTGGTACCAGAGCTTAGGCTTTGGTTGAATTTTTGAGTTTTTGTTTTTCATTATCTTCTTTGTTCTTCATCTTCTACCTTTCTTCTTTTCTACCCAGAAAAACCCAAAACAAAAAAATTATTTGAAGGGAATTATTGTGTTATTGTGGTCATCTTCTTGCTGCCCAAAATCAACAAAAAAAAATTCAAAAAAAGAAGAAGAAATACATTTGTGTTTTTCTTTGCAAGCTTTTCTCTAGTGTGTTGATGAATTAAAAAAAAAATCAAAAAAAAGAAGAAGGAAAAACAGCGCCTAGAATTTCAACAAAAGAGAAGAGAAAATCTTATTTGGACGATTTGTGTTCTTGAAAAAAATATTTCCCTTCTTCCTTGTTCTTATTTCCAAAGCTTTGCTTTTCTAGCCTTTCTTTTTGTTTCCTTGTTTTTTGATAAGTTTTGTGATTTTTGTTACTTGAATTTTTTGGATTTTTGTGTGGTTTTTGTGTTTGACTCTTCTAAGAACTAAAGGAGGACAATTGAGTGGAAAAAGGCAAGAGTGTCCAAAATACATTTTTGTGTGTAAAAAGCCAAAAGAGTGAAAAAAAATTCCATTGTGTTAACTAGTGAGGGAGTGTAGTGAGGAAACACATAAATTCTTCTACTCATATCATGGACAACAATGAGGATAGACCACCACTTTCTCCAAGGTCAGCGGTCATTCATGCTAGAATGGCTACTCAATTTCAAGCTCTTACAAGGCAAATGGAGGCAATGCAAGCAAACTATGATAGACAACTTGCCAACCTTCAACACAATGATGATTATAGTGGATATGAGAGTGAAAGAGGAAGACCTAGAGGAGGAGGACATAGAGGAGGGAGACATGATAGAGGACTTAAAGGGGTCAAAATCAAAGTTCCTCCCTTTGTTGGGAAGAATGATCCAGAGGCTTACTTGGAGTGGGAGCTAAAAATAGAACAAGTCTTTGATTGTAATTCATACAATGAAAGCAAGAAGGTGAAAGTAGTCGCCCTTGAGTTCAAGGAATATGCCCTTGTGTGGTGGTACCAATTACAAAAAGAAAGGAGAAGACATGGAAGAGAGCCCATAGACACTTGGGAGGAGATGAAATTTGTCATGACGAAGAGGTATGTCCCAAATCATTTTCAAAGGGATATTCACAACAAGTTACAAAGGCTTACCCAAGGGACCAAAAGTGTTGATGAATATTTCAAGGAGATGGAGTTGGCCTTACTTAGGTCAAATTTTCAAGAAGATAGGGAGGCTACCTTGGCAAGGTTCTTACATGGCTTGAATCAAGATATTCAAGACATAGTGGAGTTACAAAATTATGTGGAGCTTGAAGATTTGGTTCAACAATCGATTAAGGTGGAGCAACAAATTAAGAGGAGGAAGTCCAAATATTATACTTCTTCATCTTCCAAATTTCCATCCTCAAATTGGAAGGACAAGCAAAAGAATGAGGGTGTGCCAACCAAGGAGGCCGTGAGCAACATACAAGGAAAGGAACCCATGGAGACAAACCCTAGGAGCCGTGATGTAAAATGTTTCAAATGCCTAGGACATGGACAGATTGCATCCCAATGCCCAACAAAGAGAACCATGGTGTCTATGAATGGGGAAGTGGTATCACAATCCGAGGCTTCAAGTGGAGAGGAAAGTGAAGAAGATGTGTTCATGCCGGAAGGTGATTTGCTCATGATGAGGAGTCTTTTGGGAAGTCAAGTGAATGATCATGAAGCAAGCCAAAGGGAGAATATCTTTCATTCTAGATGTCTAATTAAAGGAAAGGTATGTTCTCTAATCATTGATGGTGGGAGTTGTGCCAATGTTGTAAGCACTAGATTGGTGTCCAAATTGAATCTTGTTACTAAGGCACATCCAAGGCCATATAGGCTTCAATGGCTAAGTGAGGTTGGGGAAATGGTTGTGAACAAACAAGTAGAGGTCCCATTCTCGATTGGAAACTATGAAGATTGTGTACTTTGTGATGTGGTGCCCATGGAGGCAAGCCATATGTTGTTGGGAAGGCCTTGGCAATATGACAAAAAGGCTATCCATGATGGGTTCTCAAATAAGTTTACCTTCATGCATCAAGACCGAAAGGTCATTCTTTCTCCTTTATCTCCAAAGCAAGTTAGTGAGGATCAAATAAGAATGAGAGAAAAAAGAGAGCAAGAGAGAAAAGAAAAGGAGAGTGAGAAAAAGAAAGAAAAGTAGAGTGAGAAAAGGATTGAAAAAGAGAGTGAGAAAAAGATCGAAAAAAAAAGTGAGAAAACAATTGAAAAAAGGAGTGATCAAGAGAAAAATAATGAGGAAAATATTGTGAAAATTAGTGAAAAAAATAGAGTTGTTTGGCAACAAAAAGTGAAGAGAAGGAGGCTTTGATTTCAAGGCAGCCCCAATTCATTTTTATTACAACAATTTTTATTTAATTGCTAATGCTTCTAATGATCTTTCTTTGTCTAGTGGTGTTGTAACTTTTTTGCAGAAATTTGGTAATTTCATTCCAAAGGAAGCACCCTATGGCAATGTGATTGTGAAGAACACTCTGGATGCACCCAAAATGACTAATTTTTGTGATGAAGACTTCAATTCGAGGTCAAATTCACTCAAAGAATGAGGGGATGATATGAGCCCAATTTGTAGTATGGTTCAAGAATCTAGCCAAGGACTTGGTGGGCCAATGACAAATGTTACAACCAAGAAAGCCCAACAAGTGTTAATCCAAGCTATGGTTCTTATCATGGAAGCAAGCCCAAATGCTCTTTTGGATGGTAAGAAGCCCAAATTATTAACTTACATTATCCAACTAAATGATCCATGACAAGAGGGGCGTGCAACATGAAGAAGAGTCCAATTTTAGTTGTTTATTTTAATTCAATAAGTGTAAATGGGTTTTATGAATGAGCCCAATTACTAAGTGATGTTTTTGGGGCAGCCCACTTGTAATCCATGATGGAAAACAAATTTGTATGTGTCTTAGTGGGAGGAATATTTAGCTTGCATGCTATAAGAACTCCTAAACTAGTGTGTTGGTATTTTGAATAAATTGTATTAATTATGGGGGGTTATACTTTTAATGTGAGAAGCAAGTGTAACCACCACATAATCAGGGGGATAAAGAGTCAAGAAGAGGGGGGGCGTAACCACTCTGTTGTGGCTGAGCTATTTGTGAGTTAAGTTAGTTTTTATGAGTGTTCAAAAGGGGGGGCGTAACCTTCATAGTTTTATGGCTGAGTTGAATGATTTGGTGGCTACATTATGAGGGGTTTTTAGGCAAATTAACTCATGTTATGATGGCTGAGTTAAGTGGGAATAAGTGAGTGTTTACGGTCATGAATTAGGTCAATTAAGTGGGGGTTATGGTTTGTTTTTGGAAGCCAAAAGTTGGCTGCCCAACTATATGTAATTTGTGACAAGCACATGAAATGGAAAACTTGGATGTTGAATTTGGATTGAAATCCATTTGTGAGACTTTGTTCTCTTTGGTTCTTGGTTGAGCCAAACTATTATTCTTATCAAGAATCCAATATTTTTGTGGCGAACTTGATAGGCTTATTAAACAACCTTGTTTGTGGCGCCTTCACCATTTCTTTCTCATCCATTTTTGATTCTTTCTTCACCTAATTTTGTTACAAAGTGTTACATGAAAATTCACTTGCTTAAAATTCAACCAAAAAGATCATCAACAAGGCAACCTCACCATTTGGTTGTCATCAAGCAGCCACATAATGGTGGAGAGATAACATTTTAATACACCATTTAGTGGCTTAGTTAAGTGAGTTAATAAAGGGGGTTATGGTATCTTTTTGGAAGCCAAAAGTTGGCAGCCACAAATACTATATGTAACACACCCAAACATGATGAATGACAACTTTGAGTTCATTTTGGATTGAAACCATTTGTGAGGGAATTGTCTCTCTTTGGTTCTTGGTTGAACCACCCCTGTTCTTATCAAGAATCCAATATTCTTGTGGCGAACCTCACCTTGGCTTATCAATTCTCCTTGGAATTGTATGCCATACTCATTTCTTACCTTCATCCATTTGCTTATTTTCTTATTCTTCTTGAATTTTGCTTGGTCACTCAAGGATAGATCCGAAATTTTATATGTTCCTTTCTAGGATCATATCATATTTAGTTATATAAACTGCTTATAATCAGCGGAAAATAAAACATCTTATAAAACTCATTGTCCCTAGACACTAAATTACATTGCTGGAATCCATAACTCGTCCTCCCACCTCTGGTTCATACGGAGTTCCATCTATCTCCTCATCAAATGGTTCCTCCATCGGGTCTTCTTGTACGATCACATCATAAATAAAATACAACACACGGAAAGATATAGGGGATAAGAAACATTCTATCACCAAAAGCGGGAAAGTGTCATAGCATATCATACAGTAAATGTCACATTCAATCAACATACATAACTAACAAATCATCCTCAAATTAATGTACCATCCTCTACCCCCAATCTCACACAACTACACTTTTATACTGACGTGGCCACCACAAATCATGTCACACATTCCTTGTTAGGAATGTCAGTCAGTCGTCCAGGTGACGCATTCCCAATGCTGGTGCATATTCTCATCCATGGTGAGAATGCTCATGCAAAGTAATAACACTATAGCAGCACAGTACCGTTGGTGCACACCATAGTTCTCTCTCGTCTCTATCAAGGGTGCTCATGCATAGCAAAGACACTATAGTTGCACAACTTAAATTCTAAGGTGGAACGGTCTAACGAGAACTCTTGACCTTGTATATTCCAAATATACGGTTGTGAACAACAATGTAAACACATGAATATCACTAACCCATTAATAACATCCTAGTGCCTTAACCTTCCATCAAAGACTTAACACATATTCTATATCACCATTCCTCTTTAAAATAACTCATTTAGGTTAGGCACCTCTAAGTCACCATTATCCTCACACCCAAACAATTATCTCCCGAACAATATATATATATATATATATATATATATATATATATATATATATATATATATATATATCTTTGCTTAAAATCCGCTAAGCACAATATTAAAACCAGGCAGATCATGCATAACACAATATCAACAACATATTCCAATATCACCAAAATAACAGAATATCAATTCAATAATGATAGTAAAGTCAAATCAACTATAAACAATCTAAAATCATCCTAACGTCGATAAACCTACAATCCCCGAATCACCATTGGTTTTACAGAAAAGGTTTCCAATATGATTTTGGTTTTGTCAATTACTCAACTACTAGTAGGGTTTAGGTCGCCCTACACAATTATTATAGAATATACTACTTATCGTTTTCCAATGATGGAATGGTTCTTTCCCCCACCTGAACTTATCATCGAATTCCCGAACTTTTTGATCCTTGTTACTCTACCACAGTTAATGGTTAACTGATGTCGTGCGAGTGCACGCGCGATTCCGGCAAGTGTACCGGATCGTCGCCAGGTAATAAAAAGATATCGATCCCACAGAGACCGTGATCTCAAATCGCAACTAATTATCGAATTGACTAAAACTGGACTTTAGAAAAGGATTTTTAAAAGGTTTTTGACATTTGAAATAAGAGATGAATCAGATAAGTAATGCAATCAAGTAAAACAGAAAGTAAATCTATTTATGGTTTTTCAAATTTAAATGGATTCCTAGGAATTTGGGTTACCAACAAGATCGTTTATGTTACTAAATTGATTAACCCTTGTTAATTATCGAAAATGCCTTGAAGGCGAATTTATCCTCAAATAGTTTAAGCTCCCTCTCGGGTTACAAAAACCATGCCCAATTAAACCAACCCCTACTCTCGTGGTAGTCGAATTTAGATTGAACCCTTTAAGTTTTGTAACAATTCGTTAATCCTCGAAGGACAGCTTCTAACTATCGTGATTTCAGTCCTAAGTTTGACTCTATAGATCCGACACCTAAGTTCACTGCTAGGTTCCTCCTTAGAATGTCTACGACATGCAAATAAGTGCGCACCATATTTACAAGTAATTAAAACACTAGAAATCAGATCTAAAGCAAAATCGCAATTAACAAAGATAAAACATCAATTTATTGCCATAAACAAACCTTGGGAATAGCCCCAATCCCTAGAAATTAAACTACTACTCAAGCCTTGTCATGGTGATGACAAGCTTGGTTAACAACAACATGAAAATAAAAATAAGAGAAGAAAGGAGGAGAAGAAGAGAGATCCTAAATTGTAGCCTAAGAGTAGCAGCCCAAAAGAAGTCCTCTCCTGCCTCTGCCCAGATGTCCTATTTATAGATTTGGGAAGTTTGAATCCCAATCTAACTCAAAGTAGATCCAAATCAGTTGCTTCTGATCCAAGTAACACACGTCACGGCCGTGATGACCATCACGGCGAGGTCGTGATGGATTCTGCCTTGGGCGCTTCTTCAGTTTTTGGTCTGTCACGACCGTGATGCTCATCACGGCTAGGCCGTGATCAGTTCTACCTGTTGACGGTCTGGTTCAGCTGATAGGTCACGGCCGTGATGGACATCACGGTTAGGCCGTGACCAATTCTGACTTTTGCCTTCTTTTCTTTTCAATTTTGCTCGATCATGGCCGTGATGGTCATCACGGCTAGGCCGTGATGGGCTCTGTTTGGCTCATTTTATTCACTTTTAAAGCTCCATCTTCATCTAAGCTTCATCATGGTCAATCCTAAGCATTTTGCCCTTAATTCCTGCAAAACAACACCACAAAACCACCTTACCCGCTCCAAAGTAAAAACTAACCAAAAATCAAATTAAATATGTCTAAACTATATGAAAATGCATGCAAAATGATAAACAAATATGAGGTGTAATCACACTCATCATTAACCTTCAACCAAAACAACATAACACAGATAAATCAAAAAAAAAACTATGACTAATTCATGCTAGGTTCGGCCATAATATCAAAATTAGGCTAGGGTTATTTTCTCAACTCCGTCTTTTGAATCTTACTTCCTAGAGTCTTAACTAACATAAATCAAGTGTTACAATTCAAAAATATGAAACAAAATCTTCTAACCTCTATGGTTAGGGTTTCTTCCATAATAAGTAAAATAGGCTAGAAATTCCTTTTGCTCATAAACTCAAGGATCTAGAACCTACACGCCTTAAATATTTGAAACAAATCATGATCTAGTTAAAGATTGAAGAAAACTTATTTTGTTCATATGAACCCAATTTCGGCCAAGACTAGAAAATAGGGTTAGGAATTTCTTTTGATTTTAAACTCTTATATTTAGAACATAGAAACCCTAGATAGCTTATAAACAACTTCATCTAAGTTAAAAGTTGAACAAAATCTCATTTTCCCACCAATACTTAGATTCGGCCATATATAGAAAAATAGGAAGGAAAATTCTTTTGCTTACATACTCTTAGATGATGAAAGTAGAAGTCATATAAGGATCATAGAAATTGGTTTCATATTAAAATGATTTTTCTACAATTTTCTAGAATTATTTGAAGTTCTAGATCTAGAAATGGAGATTTGTGAAAAGTTAATGAAAGTGAAGATTTGATGCATGATTAATGAAGCTAAGATGATGAGGAAGGGATTCCTCACCTTGGAATGAAGAGGTTTGATAAAGAACTTGAGAAGAAAAATGAAGAACTATGATGAACTAGGCAAGAACACTATGATGTTCTTGGTGTTTTTGGTGAAGAAAATGACTTCGGAAGAGAGTGAAATGTCTAAGTGTGTGAGTGGTGTGGCTGCCACGAAATGGAGTGGGGGAGTGAGTTGTTTAATTTTAAAAATGAAGCAAGGTTAGGTTAGTTGACATAGGCTAAGTTTAGAAAATAATATAATAACTTAACTATGGTTATAATAACCTAAATAGAGTTAATTTGTAACCATGGTTTGGTTAAAATACTTGGTGTAAAATGAAGGGAGGTGTGGCTGATTTTGGGCCACATCTAATGAGTCATCCATGACTCATCGATTCAATCCGTTAGCGGTTCCCGAAGACCCCGACGTAGCTCCGTTATTTACCCGATTTCGGTTTTTGAGAGGAAAATGATGAAACAAATGTAAAATGAACTAGGTATGGTTTATGGAATGTGGCTGCACTGAATTGGAGAGATGTGGGAGGTTTACAACAACGTAAAATCAGTGGTTAAAAGTGCGTAGATGTGTCTTGTTAATAACCGCAAAAACTTGGGGGTATTTTAATCATTTTACCTAAAAGTCATTACTAGCATTTAATACTCATAAATGCTTGGTGACTCATCCTCCTTGAGTCATCATGTATGAATCGGTGTCCCGATATCTTGACAGGTCTCTGCAGTTCCGTTTTCGACTCTATCGGTTTCCCGATTAGGGTTTCTGTCGGTTTTTCGATCGAAAATTTTAAAAATAATGAAACTCATTGGAAATATGTTTTAAAGATAAACCATTTCATTCACAAGTCAAAATTAGGTTTTTTGATCATTAAAATCTCACTGTCAGTGAAAACACCGACTGTTTTCCATCCGAACTTTTACCAAAATTCGTCCGAATAAACATAATATTTTATTTCTGATCAGAAATTTGGAAAATAGAATTACTCACGGATAAATATAAAAAATCTACAAATTTCAGTTTCGGGTCAAATTAGGGTTTTCTGCCAGTATGAAATTATACTGTCAGTAAAAAAACGCAGACCGGTTTCCGTCTGAGTTTTAAACCCAAAATTTCATCGTAACTTTATACCATAAGAGAGACTATGAATATGATTTTATTTTATTTAAAATCCCTTTCTAACTCTCAGATTAAAGTATAATTAATTATTTTTAACCGGTTAAATAGCGTAATTAAAATCAGTCTGTTACAAGATACCTTTCCCTTCAAGGGATTCACACAAAACAATTTTGGCACGTCTACCAAATATATGTAAAAAAAATTTATTTTCGCATCTTTTCTTTGTGTTTCATTCTTTCCCTGTCGAGGCTCAAGGCTCACGACCATCCATACATTTTCGATGTTTTAAAACTTTCATTATCAATAAAGGATATTTTAGTCCAAGTGTCCAATCACAACAGTCCAAGACCTGTGCACTAGTCTTAGACTTTGTAGTCGTCGAAAAACAATATTCACCTTTAACCACGTTTATCACGATGTATATAGGACACACAATCCACAACGGCGTAGGTAGGACACACAGTCCACAACGACGTATATAGGACACACAGTCCACGTATGTAGGACACACAGTCCACAACAACGTATGTAGGACACACAGTCCACAACAACATATGTAGGACATTCAGTCCACAACATCATGGTACAGATCATAGATCCACATGCTTTTTGTTATAGAAACACTAGTATCCCGACGTCTCGGTTACTAGGTTCACTTTTCAATATCATTTTTCGATCAATGAAACACAAATACAAAACAAAACCTCCGAAACTTATCCAAGTTATCAGAATATTTTTGTTGAGTAAAACTTTTGGCAAAAGAAAACTTTTTCTTTTAAATTCATTTTTTTAAAACTTCAAGTTATAGAAAATCTATTTCCTTTCCAAACATCCATTTTCTTTTGAAAATTTCTTTTTATGAAAATTATTTGAAGCTTTTCAAGAAAATCTTTTTAAAATTTCAAAGTAACTTGTTTTTCTTTATGGTTTTGTACCATAAAACATTTTCAAAAATTAAATTTTCTTAAGATAAAATCGTTTAAATCATCAAAGAATTTTCCTTCATAAGAATAAAAATTTAAATTTAAATTCTTAAATTCTCGTAGAAATTTTAGAATAGATAGTTACTTTCTCTTTCACCAAAAATGTTTCTTCAACTAAACTTTTATTTTTCTGATATTATTTGTATAGTTTTCTTAAAGCTTTTATCTTTGATTATTAATTGAGCTCTAACCAATGTTAGGCTTTTCATACAATCAACCATACAGCCTCATAACAAATATAGCATACATCAGCTAATTCACATATATTCTTAAATAATCAATCAAACATAAAAAAAATTTAAACATTTTTTTCAATCAAATAAACAACTTAAATTATCTCATCAAAACATTCAAACAATCACATTAAGACAAACACAAGCAACATATAGTTATTAGATCAAGAAAACAACTTAAGCCACCAATCAAAACTCAGCAAACACACATAAAATCAATCACAAACAACATGTAGTTATCATAAGGAGCATCCCTCAGGCAGTCTCCCCTTACCTGTTTCAAAGGGTAGAAAAGGTCTTTGTCTCCGTGTTACCTAACTCGAACTTCCTTTGTTCACAGCATGCCGCAAGTCTAAGAATTAAGCACATAACCTAAGTTAAAATAACCAAATCCTCTTATCTCTCTCTATGCATGGTTCTCGGTCATGGCTAAGAAAAAAGGCTAGGAATTTTATTTGATCTTCAAACTCTTGGATTACATTTTTGTCCAAAACTTACTTTTATATATATACACACACTTTAATCCCACATTTTTATATTTGTACACTAACACTTTTTTATAGTCCATTTTATACCAAAAATCTTTACTTGATCATGTTTGATGTTATATTTCAAAATCATATTTTTCATTCAAAAAAATTAGGATGAAAGCGTTTTTCAAAACAGCAGTGGGTTTAAATTGTGAATGATCACTCAAATGACCTTTAAAATTTAATTGGAGGTACCTAACTCACACACCAACACAGTGCAGTTGGGCCCATGTAAAAATTCGAAAGCATTAATTTATTAAAAATCACACAATACCTCTGTTTGCACAGGATTTTTCCAGATAGCTGATTTCATCAACATGTAACTTTATGAAAATGTTTCTCTTTATATATACATGTAAAAATTTCAAATTTTCAACCAAACTTTTGTTATACTTCAGTATTAATCCAGAAAATTTTATAAAAAAAATTTAACTTTCAAAATGATATTTAAAATCATGATGCAACCAATTATGTTCATATTTTCGTAACCAGAATTTGATTCTACTTTGATAGGTGTTTTGTCCCATAAAATCTTATCCAAATACTTATATATTATATATCAAATTAAAGCCCCAGGAGTGTTCTTTCCAAATATGTATTTAGTTTTCAGAAATACGATGTGTATAAAATATTATGGGTTCACAAATCATTAAGGGTCATGCTGCTAGATTCATATTTTCATATGTTCATCCACACCAAGTTATTATTTTCATTCAAACCTCATCCACAAGTCATAAAATCAACATGCAAGGGTCCTAGACCCTTAAACACATGCATGTCAGTTTAGGGTTTTGAGAAGATGAAGAGCAAGAGGTGAGAACCATACCCTTGATGATGAATAGAAGGTGAAGGTGAGTAAGGTTTACAAGCTTCTAAGAGCAAAGGTTGAAAAACGTGTGAGTGAGTAACTGAGTGTGTGTGAGTGAGTTTGAGAGAAAATTGGAGAAAGTGGAGAATATAGTGGGAGAAGAGTATTTATAGAGAGTGAGAGGGGGGATCTGCTGGTAGTGGGAGAGAAAGAGAGAGATTTTTTTAAAAAAATTTATTAAATTAAAACTTGATTTAATTAAAATAATGGGTTTCTTGTAAAAATAGATAAAATGATGGCATGTAATAAATGAATTCACTATTCAACATCAAATCCATCAAGTTTTTCACGTCAAATCTCTCAAATCTGCACCTAATGTATTTTGAATAAATTTTTACTTCGTTCCAGTTCCAATTCCATAAATTTCCCGACTGTGAAAACCGAACGTATTTCCTTCCTATGTTTGCATGCATGTGTTTCACTTGATGACCTAGTGTACCATCCGAGAGGATGACCGATGTGAATACCCCATTTTAATCCGGTATCCCAAGTGTTTACTTAAATTTAGAGAAATCCAAAAAAAAAATTGAGAAAAATCAAAATCATAAAAATATCTCAAACTTTGAAGAAAAAGAAAGAAAGAATAGAGATTGTTTTTAAGTTTTTTTAAAAAATTTAAAAGAAAATAAAAATTATATAAAAACAAAATTCAAAAAAAATATTCTTTTTTTTATGAAAATTCAAAAAATCATAAAAAAATCACGAAAGTATTTCGTTCTTCATGTTCTTCTTTTTTTTTAAAGTTCATATATATAAATATATATATATATATATAAAGACAAAAATCGCAAAAATATTTTGACACTTATTTATTTAGTTTTTATTTTAATTTTGACTTTTACATTAAAAGATTTGTTTTTTTTTTTATTTTAGCCTAAAAAGCATTTTTAGTTCCTCAAGCTGTTCACTTTGGCGAAAATGGTCCCACTAATTTTTTTTTTGAGCGATTTTAGTCTTGTAGTTTTCAAATGTTGCAATTTTCTTCCCTCCACTAAGTTGTTTTTAAAAAAATACTGGGAAACGCATAGGTGCCAACTTTTTGTTCCTTTTTTTACAGCAACTTAACGGAGGGACGAAAATTGTGGTGTTCGATAACTACGGGGACTAAAATCGCTCAAACAAAATTAGAGGGATCATTTTCACCAAAGTGAAAAACTTGAGGGACTAAAAGTGTATTTTACCTTTATTTTATTGGATCAGAACCACCTACTTTTACAAGCCAACCGTCCTGATGTTTGACCCATGACGAAAACCCTAGCCTCCATCAGATCCTTTTCCCCCATATCCAAACTATAGTTGCATCTCCTCCTCATCCCATAGACCACATTTGACCTTTAATATAGCATATTTAATAGCAATTTCATACGCTTATAAAAAAATACCAGTTTCAGGTAAAAACGTTTTAAAAAAATGCAAGGAGGTATTTAATTGCACTTCCCTATGAAAGCGGTATTAGAGAGAATACCTTTAACAACGTTTATTTAAGTCTAAGCTATCTTTTCCCTTTTTTAAAAAAAGCGGTTTACCTATAATAAGCTTCTTCATGATAGCATTGTTAAATTTGATACCTCTAAAACCACTTCCACAGAGTAGCGTTATTAAAGCGCAGTTAAAGGGGATACCTTTAGTAGTGCTTCTTTAGGTAAGAACTATCTTTTCCTTTTCTTTAAAAAGATGCTTCACCTAGATCGTGTATCAATTTATATATTCGTAGTCCACAACAATGTTTTCTGCAAGGGTTTCGATCGAACTAAATGACATATCCTTTGTCTTCATTTAAAGAAGGTAACTACGAATTATTCCCTTTTTAGTTTCCAAATTGTGATACTGAAGGAATTTATTATTTACAATCAAAATTGAGAGATGCAAAGTTATATATTTCTATGAATTAATGTCGTGATTCCTTTCCATACCCTTATATTCATTTGAAGAAGATAAGTATGAGTTCTTTCATTTTTGGTTTTCGAATTGTAATACTGATGAAATTTCCTTTTTAATATGCAAATCTAGCTGATATACAAAATCTAAGGTTTCTAATGGGAATATCACGACTTTTTTTCCATTATTTTTCCTCTGTTTGAAGAAATAAGTATAAATTCTTTCCATTTTAGTTTTTGAATCGTGATGCTGATGCATTTTTAGTTTGCAAATCTAGCTGATACACCAAATTTGGGTTTTCTAAGTTTTCTATCCGTATGCCTCTGTTTGAATAAAGTTAGGATAAATTATTTTCTTTTTAGTTTTCGAATCATGATTCTGATGGAATTTATTTTTAATCTGCAAATTCAGCTGATACACAAAATCTGAGGGTTTCTAAGAAGAAATATCACAGTTTTTTATAATAATGCAATACAATATCGCAACTTAAGGATTTCTACAGATCATATCCATCAAATCCATTTCCTTCATCATCTCTTTCTCGGGTATCACCAAGCTATCCATATCTATTGCATCCTTAAAGTTCAGTGTCATCATCCACAACAGGCCCACTTGCCATTTCACCCACATTGAGCATCATTGGCATATAGCCACTGTTACTAGTGATGGTGGGGCACATGGGGATGTAGATTCCGAACCAACATCATCGTTCTCCTGACCACAAACCCGAGTACCCCAACCTTTTCCAGCTTTAACTACAATAACTTGCATGATGTAGTTCTTAAGTAGTGCTCCGTTTGACTTGGTGCACTTGTTCTTCAGCCTCTTGGCTTTCAGACTCCGCATGGTAGAATTCCAATGGTTCTTGATGGTGTTCCCAGCACGACCAGACAATCTCCTTGCAATTTCTGCCCACTTGTTTCCAACTTCTTGATGAGCTTTAACAAGTATTTTATCTTCATCTTCAGTTCATTTTGTAACAGCCGTAATTTCATGTATTGTTTAAGTAAGAGGATTAGGTTTAAGGCTTGAATTACATAGTTGAGATGTTATATAAGGTTTAGAGACCCTTGCATGGAAAGTGCGCAGTCATCTTGAGTGAGTTTCAACGTAAGAACAACTTATGGTTTTTCCCCGATTATCATCTTTAAGACATATGAGTGTGAAATAAGAAATTTGGAGTTAGGGATGAGATTAGGAATTTTTTATGGTTTGCGGTTGTTTATTAGGTCTTGATGAGCCTATATCTCAAATTTGAGGTCAATCGGATGTCGAACGTGTCCAGAACTCAAAGAAACACAAACCGAGCGTTTTATGATCGATTAATTAATTGAGAGTCGGAATATTAAATTAGGTCGGGCCTAAGTACAATAGGTCTTAGGAGTAACCTAAAATTATACAGAAGAATATTACAGCATTAGGTTACGCGGGAAAATGCGGAAGAAAACACCCGGTTGTACTGACGAAGCAACACGTGAAGACATATGTCGCCATGCCAAGACGCCACGTCACCATTCCACTCACCCAACCTAGCCTAGACTCTTGACACATGGATTTCACTACCATTTTTATAGGACACCTAAGCTAATGCCTAAGTTGACACATGTTTTCCACTAAGACACCTAACACCCTAAGCTTAAGACACCTAGCCTACATGCATATAACTTAACTAAAAATGTAATAAAACTAAATATGTTACATCTGATAGGGGAATGAAAGAGAAGTATGCTTCTCCTTGCTCATTCAGGCATAAAAATAGAGAAGAGTGGGAAGAAACTCTCAAAGGAAGGCAGCCATTGTTGAGTTGCAAAGCTTAGTTGGAGTGCTCACTGTGAAATCGTCACCACACACTCTTCCACCATTGGATCGTACTCAAATTTCATATGAAGCTTCTAGACTAGTGGATATTCAAATCCAACGGTCTGAATTCAAAATAACCTCTAGAGTGTGAGATATTCAGCTCTCACAGTGGATGTAGAGGATGAGAAACTCAACCCGTATAACTTCTAACCTGTCACCGTTGGATCGGGCTGAAACATTTGGAGGAGGTTAAGGACAGGTAGTTCTTCACTCTCAACGTTCAAATATTTAAATAAATGTCTGGATTGTGAGATATGGAACCCGAACAGTAGCGATTTTGAGGTCTTTCCTTTAGATTTTGAACTCCTTATAATGTGTCCTTCAAAATGTGATGCTTAGGTGAATTTTTGGAAGCCCGAAGGGCCTAGTATTGAGCAGGGCAGAATCGATCTCGTGGACGAGACGCTCGTTTCATTCAGTGCACGACTTTCGAGGTGGGGGAAAGAAATCATTTAACATCAGAAACGGTGCAGTCGCATTTAATTCGATAATGGCGTAGGACGACCTAAACCCTACATGAGTGTGAGTAACGGACAATGTCCATATCACATTGTGGACTACCTAGTGGTACCAATAATGATAATGAAATTGTGCGTTTATCGTCGTTACGATAAAAATATATTATTTTATTATTTGATGATTGCCTGCTTGACTGATTTGACCGATTGTTGATGGATGATATTGAGTGTTAGAATTATTTTTGAATATGTTTATATTTATTATTATTATATTTCGGTAATGATTATTAATTTGGGAATGATAACATGACTGTAATGATGACATTATTGTAATGATGATATGAATGTAATGATGATTTTGATGACATGATGGTATGATGTGATAAGTGTAATGATTGTGCTTAGAGATTGAGTAAGTGATGAGTCATGAGGATGTATTCGGGAATTCATATTATATATGTGTTAGTAGTGTATAACCGAGAGGATTACTATGATATGATGATGAGATTGATGAGATGAGATTATTATTGAGGTTATCTATGAGATTATGATGAGCGGTTAGGGCACTAGGGGGTGACCTGAAACATGGTCTGTGATATGGTTGACCTGAAACATTGCCTGGTTGACCTGAAACATGGTCTTTGGGCCTTGGAGGGAAAATTCTCGGGGTTTAGGCTAACGGCGGACCGTCCCAAACATTATTTCATTTTAGTTGCAGTTATAGCTCATGCTTTGCATGAGCACCCTGGCCGTGGTTCAGAGGTGTGCACCGGATTGTGCAACTATAGTGCCATTGCTTTGTATAGGCATCCTCCATAAGCATGAGGTGTGCGCCTGGCCTCTGGTGACGTGTCATTTTGGATATCCGGATATGTGGCAGATACCTGATGAGATAGTTCATACAGCATTTGCATTGCATCATGATGGAGGGTAGAGGATAAATATTAGACGTGGATTGAGGATGGTTGAGTTATATATTTATATCTATATATTTGGAGACGGATGTTTAGTGTGTTGTTATAGAATTAAATGTTGCTAAACCCTTTCCACATTTGACGTTATGTTGTTTCTTATCCCCTTTCTTGTGCTGTGTGTTTTGTGCATATATATCTTGTACATCAGACCCAGATAGGACTGATGGCGCATTGGGATCATCCCTAGATAACCCAGGATCCGGAGTTTCCCCTCTTAGGGACGTTTGAGGTTGAGTACATTGACCCTATCGGGGTGGCTAGTGGACCCAGTCACTCGTTTTTTGGTATATACGGGTCCGATGTCCATCACTTCCGGTTTTGGGCAGGGAGCTCCCATAGGTTTTGTCGGCACTTTCCGAGCTGGCATGACTTTTCCTTTACCTATCGGATAGCCAAATGGGTATATACCGCCGATGCCGAGTGTAACACCCGGGTGCTGACGAGGGAGGGGAGTGGTCGTCGGTGCAAGAAGGCACGGACAAGGAGCGGCTCCTGGCAGGCTTCTAGGCGGAGGGGCACATGAATAAACCGATTACACATCCGAATGAGAGGGATCCTGAGACTGTATAGGTATGGGAATATACAGTTGAAGATGGCTTATAAGAATTGATTGGTACTACCCATGTCAATAAGATGCATCTTCTTTTCTATAGCCCATCACTTAAGAACTCCACAGTTAAGCGTGCTTGACTTGGAGCAATTCTAGGATGGGTGACCTCCTGGGAAGTTTTCCCAGGAAGTGTGTGAGTGGGGACAAAGCACGGTGAAAAGACCCGTGTTGGTTTGTGGGGACAGTCGTCAATCCATAAAGCAGCCAGAGACGTTACAAATGGTATCAGAGAGGCACCTCTCCCAGTACGGTGTGGTTCAGGGACGAACCAAGCGGAAGCTGGTGGGCATGTAACACCCGGGTGCCGACGAGGGTGGGGAGTGGTCACCGGTGCAAGAAAGCACGGACAAGGAGCAGCTCCTAGCAGGCTTCTAGGCGGAGGGACACATGAATGAACCGGTTACACACCCGAATGAGAGGGATCCTGAGACTGTGTAGGTATGGGACTATACAGTTGAGGAAGGCTTATATGAATTGATTGGTACTACCTATACTAACAAGATGCGTCTTCTTTTTCGAGAGCTCGTCACTTAAGAACTCCACAGTTAAGCGTGCTTGACTTGGAGCAATTCTGGGATGGGTGACCTCCTGTGAAGTTTTCCAGGAATCGTGTGAGTGGGGACAAAGCACGCTGAAAAGACCCGTGTTGGTCTGTGGGGTCAGTCGTCAATCCATAGAGCAACCAGGGATGTTACAAAACAATTCTGGGATGGGTGTCCTCCTGGGAAGTTTTCCAAGGAAGCGTGTGAGTGAGGACAAAGCATGCTGAAAAGACTTGTGTTGGTTTGTGGGGACAGTCGTCAATCAATAAAGCACCCAGGGATGTTACAAATGGTATCAGAGCGGCACCTCTCCCAGTACGGTGTGGTTCGGGGACGAACCAAGCTGAAACTGGTGGGCATGTAACACCCGGGTGCCGACGAGGGCCGGGAGTGGTTGCCGGTGCAAGAAGGCACGGACAAGGAGCGGCTCCTGGCTGGCTTCTAGGTGGAGGGACACATGAATGAACCGATTACACACCCGAATGAGAGAGATCCTGAGACTGTGTAGGTATGGGACTATACAGTTGAGGAAGGCTTATATGAATTGATTGGTACTACCTATACTAACAAGATGCATCTTCTTTTCGGTAGCCCATCACTTAAGAACTCCACCGTTAAGCGAGCTTGGCTTGGAACAATTATGGGATGGGTGACCTCCTGGGAAGTTTTCCCGGGAAGCGTGTGAGTGAGGACAAAGCACGCTGAAAAGACCCGTGTTGGTTTGTGGGGACAGTCGTCAATCCATAAAGCAGCCAGGGATGTTACACTGAGCATGGCTCCTGTCCCCTTTATGGTACCCTTTGAGGTACTTGTACCAAGACTCGCACCTACACCCGCACCCGCACCAGCACCAGAGCCAGAGTTGGCACCTATACATGAGGAGGACCCGATTGCTCCAGCTCATGACCGGATACCCTTCCTCGAGGTACCAGCATCTCCAGAGGTCAGAGCCACTGTTTCGGAGTCTTCTCGTGTATCGTCCAGACGGCTACATCCCATAGACAGCAGACTATATAGGCAGATGTTCCAAAGGCAGTCAAATAGGAGCTCTTCCAGTGGGAGCGGAGGAGTGTCTGGACCATCAGGACCACGGGATGTTAGCGAAGGTGGTAGTATATGATGGCTCGGGCCAGTGCCATCAGTTTAGGTGTGAGTGAGGTTTTTACTATATTTTTAGAAGGGACTGGGTGTGGAGAGAATCGGTGACGCATCTTCCTTTTGTTCTTTGATGTATTTTTGTTATGATGTCGTTTGTTGTATATATTGGGATCCTACTGATGGGAATCCCCTGACAGTACTGTATCAGGATATGATGTATATATGGTTATTCTTATGCATGTATGTATATTTCTGTATATTTATGTTTATATTTTAAATTTTTAATTTTTCCACCATTTCCAATTATCCACTTAATGATAATAACACGATTAGGTTCTTAATAATTATGGGTTTTCTTTAATGGGACGTCGGGGCGTCTCATTTGGTGGTATCAAAACAGTTCGGTTCTGAAACGGACTGTGAAGACGGTGATTAAGGTAAACTGGCCATTTAGTTGAATCCACATCGGATAACGACTATGCTTAGAAGTTGGGTAGTGAGTCCGAATGCGACATTCCTATGACATATAGTATTTATATTCCAGTTTTATGTAGTATTATATGTCATATTGATATGGGCTAATGATTTCTTTTAAGAGGATCATGGCTCAAGGCAGAGGTCGAGGAGGTGGCAGTCGTGGTGGCGGTAGAGCTATAGAGGGTATTGAGGATGAGCATCAGTCAGCAGCAGGAGTTGGAGGTGGAGGGGAGTCATCCGGGACTATCTAGACTATCCGTGAGTTAGCATCGTTCTGTTGCAGCAGGTGCGTCAGAATGCTCAGAGGATGCAGAGAGATGCAGAGTTACAGGAACAACATGATAGGAGGAGAGTTGTTGAGGCTAAAGATGCGGGGTTGGCTACCTTTTTGAAAGGTAAGCCACCACAGTTCGGAGGAGAGTATGACCCAGAGCGAGCTGAGTGGTGGATACAGGAGTTGGAGAAGATCTTTGATCACTATGTCTATTAGCCTACAGTGTCCTATAGTTGTTGAAAATAGGACATTTCTTGTAGATCTCCTCTGTTTACCTATGAAACAGATAAATGTTATCCTTGGCATCGATTGGCTTTCAACTAACCATGTAGTGTTAGACTGTGCCCAAAAGACCTTATATTTTCTTGACCCTTCTAGCATAGTATCTGCCAATGAAGGAGCAGCTATGAGGAGTGACGATTCTCAGCAGTATGTAATGCTTTTTTCTTTGGAAGTTAAGGAGACCCCGAGTATAGATTCTTTTCCTATCGTGAGAGAGTTTACTGAGGTTTTCCCTCCTGATGTTCCAGGTTTGCCACCAGAGAGGGAAGTGGAGTTCGCCATAGATCTCATACCAGGGACCAAACCTATATCAGTAGCTCCTTATCGGATGTCACCCATGGAGTTGGCAGAGTTAAAGAAACAATTGGATGATATGATGAAGATGGAATTCATCAGACCGGGTGTGTCACCTTGGGGAGCACCAGTTTTGTTTGTGAGGAAGAAGGATGGGAGTTATAGGTTGTGTACGGATTATAAGCAGTTAAACAAGGTTACAATCAAGAACAAATATTTGTTGCCTAGGATAGATGATCTGATGGATCAATTGAAGGGAGCTTCAGTGTTTTCTAAGATAGATTTAAGATCAGGATACCATCAGATTAGGGTAAAGAAAGAAGATATACCTAAGACCGCTTTCAAGACGAGGTATGGACACTGTGAGTAGCTAGTTATGCATTTTTGGTGTAACTAATGCTCCAGCGGTGTTCATGGATAACATGAACAGAATCTTTAGACCGTTCCTCGATAAGTTTGTTGTGGTGTTGATAGATGATATTCTTATATATTCCCGTAGCCGGTAAGAACACGAGGAACATCTAAGAGTTGTGTTACAGGTACTGAGAGATAGGCAGTTGTATGCTAAGCTATCCAAGTGTGAATTTTGGTTAGAGGAACTGCAGTTCCTAGGTCATATACTCAACAAGGAAGGGATAGCTGTTAATCCAGTTAAGGTAGAGGCAGTGATTAAGTGGGAGAGGCCTAAGTCAGTGAGTGAGGTGAGGAGTTTTCTAGGTTTAGATGGGTATTACAAAAGGTTTATTGAGGGTTTCTCGAAGATTGCGTTGCCTATGATGCAGTTAAGGAGAAAGGGTATGGCGTTTGTTTGGACAGAAAAGTGTGAATGGAGCTTTCAGAAGCTAAAGGAGAAGTTGACTACATCTCCAGTGTTGACATTACCAGATCCGTTAGGGCAGTTTGACGTGTATTGTGACGCGTCATATCAAGGATTGGGTTGTGTTTTGATGCAAGAGGGAAGAGTTGTGGCTTATACTTCCCGACAGTTGAGGGTACATGAAAGGAATTACCCGACCCATGATCTGGAGTTGGCAGCCATAGTGTTCGCATTTAAGATATGGCGACACTATCTCTATGGAGCTAAGTTCAATGTGTTCAGGGATCACAAGATTCTAAAGTATTTGTTTGATCAGAAGGAGCTGAACATGAGGCAGCATAGATTGATGGAATTTATTAAGGATTATGAGTTTGATCTTCAATACCATCCAGGGAAGGCTAATGTGGTGGCGGATGCACTGAGTCGGAAATCTTTGCGTGTGTCCTCAATGATGGTGAAAAATATGGAGTTGCTTGAACAGTTTAGAGATATGAACCTATGTATTGATTTGTTTGAGGATAGAATATGTTTAGGTATGATCACCATCAGCAGTGAGTTTCAGAGAGATCTTAAGGCTAAACAGGTTCAGGATGAATATTTGCTAGAGGTGAGTCGAGGCATAGATGAGGATAAAAGTTTCAGAGTTTAGGAGAGGATCAGATGGTGTGTTGAAGTTTAGAGATCGGATATGTGTGCCAGAGGATTTAGAGCTTAGGAAGATGATCTTAGAAGAGGCACATAAGAGTAAGTTGAGTTTTCACCCAGGAGCCACCAAGATGTATCAAGATTTGAATAAGATGTTTTGGTGGCCAAGGATGAAGAAAGAAGTGGCGGAGTATGTTCTATCCTGTTTGGTTTGTCAGAAAGCCAAGATAGAGCATAAGAAGCCCGCCGGGTTATTGTAATCTTTGGATATCCCAGAATGGAAATGGGATAGTATAGCGATGGAATTTGTGGTTGGATTACCATGAACTTCGAAAAGGTTTAATGCGATTTGGGTTATCATTGATAGGTTGATGAAATGTGCTCACTTCTTACCTATTGGTGAGAGTTACAGTCTTAAGATGTTGACCCGGATCTACATCAAGGAAGTGGTGAGGTTGCATGGTGTACCGTCGAGTATTGTCTCCGACCGAGATCCTAGATTTACATCTAGATTTTGGAGACAGTTACACAATGCTTTGGGAGCAAAGTTGAGGATGAGTTCTGCTTATCATCCTCAGACAGATGGACAGTCAGAGGGAACAATTCAGTCATTAGAGGATCTTCTAAGAGCTTGTGTTGGAACATGTTGGTAGTTGGGATGAATTCCTACTTTTGATTGATTTCACATATAATAACAGTTTCCCAGGTAGTATCGGGATGGCACCGTATGAGGCTCTGTATGGGAGAAAGTGCATCACTCTGTTCTGTTGGTATGAGGCTGGCGAGAGCCAAGTGTTGGGTCCTAATATGGTACAGCAAACAACGGAACAAGTCAGGAAAATAAGAGAGAAAATGAAGGAAGCGTAGGATAGGCAAAGGAGTTACAGTAACAAGAGGAGGAGACCCTTAGAGTTCCAAGAAGGTGATCACGTGTTCTGAAGAGTCACTCCGAAGACCGGAATTGGCAGAGCTATAAAGTCTAAAAAGCTCACTCCCTGATTCATTGGACCATTTTAGATTCTTAAACGAATTAGTCCAGTAACTTACCAAATAGCCTTCGCCTAACCTTTCCAACCTTCACGATGTCTTCCGTGTCTCCCAGTTGAGAAAATATTACCCAAATCCTTCTCATGTAATTGAGCCAGAGTCAATACAACTCCAAGAGAATCTAGAATATGAGGCTTTACAGTCTAAGATTGCAGATAGAAGGATTAAAGAACTCCGTGGTAAACAGATTCCCCTGGTTAAGGTCATTTGGGATGATGTCACAGGAGATGATACTTGGGAGCGTGAGGCAGACCTGCAGCAGCAGTACCCCCATTTGTTTTCAGGTACGTAAATTCCGAGGACGGAATTTCTTTTAAGAGGGCTAGAAATGTAACAGCCGTAATTTCATGTTTTGTTTACGTAATAGGATTAGGTTTAAGGCTTGAATTATATATTTGAGATTTTATCTAAGGTTTAGAGACCCTTGAATGGAAAGTACGCAGTCATCTTGAGTGAGTTTCAACGTAAGAACAACTTAGGGTCTTTCCCCGATTATCATCTTTAAGAAGTATGAGTGTGAAATAAGAAATTTGGAGTTAGGGATGATATTAGGCATTTCTGATGGTTTCAGGTTGTTTATTAGGTCTTTATGAGCCTATATCTCAAATTTGAGGTCAATCAGACGTCGAACGAGTCCAAAACGTAAAGAAACACAAACCGAGCATTTTGTGATCTATTAATTAATTGAGAGCCGGAATATTAAATTAGGTCGGGCATGAGTACAATAGGTCTTAGGAGTAACCTAAAATAATACAGAAGAATATTGCAGCATTAGGTTACGCGGGAAAATACGGAAGAAAACACCCGATTGTACCGACGAAGCAACACGCGATGACACATGTCGCCATGCCAAGATGCCATGTCACCATTCCGCTCACCCAACCTAGCCTAGACTCTTGAAACACGGATTCCACTACCATTTTTATAGGACACCTAAGCTAATGCCTAAGTTGACACATGTTTTCCACTAAGACACCTAACACCCTAAGCTTAAGACACCTAGCCTACATGCATATAACTTACTAAAAATGTAATAAAACTAAATATGTTACATCTGATAGTGGAATGAAAGAGAATTATGCTTCTCCTTGCTCATTCACGCACAAAAATAGAGAAGAGTGGGAAGAAACTCTCAAAGGAAGGCAGCCATTGTTGAGTTGCAAAGCTTAGTTGGAGTGGTCACTGTGAAATCATCACGACAAACTCTTCCACCGTTGGATGGTGCTCAAATTTCATATGAAGGTTCTAGACTAGTGGTTCTTCAAATCCAACGGTTAGGACATCAAAATAACCTCTAGAGTGGGAGATATTCAGCTTGCACAGTGAACGTAGAGGGTGACAAACTCAACCCGAATAACTTCTAACCTGTCACCATAGAACTTCCATCCAAGGTTCATTCACCGTTGGATCTGGCTGAAACATTTGTAGGAGGTTAAGGACGGGTAGTTATTCACTCTCACCGTTCAAATGTTTAAATAATGTCTGGATTGTGAGATTCAAAACCCGAACAATAGCGATTTTGAGGTATTTCCTTTAGATTTTGAACTCCTTATAATGTATCCTTCAAAATGTGATGCTTAGGTGAATTTTTGGAAGCCCGGAGGGCCTAGTATTGCGCAGGGCAGAATCGAGCTCGTGGAGGATACCCTCGTTTCGTTTCGTTTTGTTCAGCGCACGACTTTCCAGGTGGGGGAAAGAAATCAATTAACGTCGGAAACGGCGCAGTCGTATTTAATTCGATAATGGCGTAGGGCGACCTAAACCCTACATGAGAACGAGTAACAGACAATGTCCATATCACATTAGGGACTACCTAGTGGTACCAATGATGACATTGAAATTGTGCGTTTATCGTCGTTACGATAAAAATATATTATTTTATTATTTGATGATTGCCTGCTTGACTGATTTGACCGGTTGTTGATGGATGATATTATGAGTGTTAGAATTATTTTTGAATATGTTTATATTTATTATTATTATATTTTGGTAATGATTATTAATTTGGGAATGATAACATGACCGTAATGATGACATTATTGTAATGATGATATGAATGTAATGATGATTTTGATGACATGATGGTATGATGTGATAAGTGTAATGATTGTGCTTAGATATTGAGTAAGTGATGAGTCATGAGGATGTATTGGAGAATTCATATTATACATGTGTTAGTAGTGCCTAACCGAGTGGATTACTATGATATGATGATGAGATTGATGAGATGAGATTATTATTGAGGTTATCTATGAGATTATGATGAGCGGTTAGGGCACTAGGGGGTGAACTGAAACATGGTCTGTGATATGGTTGACCTGAAACATGGTCTTTGGGGTCTATTCCTCGGAGGGAGAATTCCCGGGGTTTAGGCTAACGACGGACCGTCCCAGACATTATTTCATTTTAGTTGCAGTTATAGTTCATGCTTTGCATGAGCACCCTGGCCGTGGTTCAGAGGTGTGCATCGGATTGTGCAACTATAGTGTCGTTGCTTTACATAGGCATCCTCCATCCGTGGACGAGGGTGTGCATCGGGGCCTCTGGTGACGTGTCGTTTTGGATATCCGGATATGTGGCCGATACCTTATGAGATGGTTCATACAGCATTTGCATTGCATCATAATGGAGGGTAGAGGATAAATCTTAGACGTAGATTGAGGATGGTTGAGTTATATATTTATATCTATATATTTGGAGACAAATGTTTAGTGTGCTGTTATAGAATTAAATGTTGCTAAGATCTTTCCACGTTTGACGTTATATTATTTCTTATCCCATTTCTTGTGTTGCGTGTTTTGTGCATATATATCTTGTACCTCAGCATAGATAGGACGGATGGCGCATTGGGATCATCCCTGGATGACCCAGGATCTGGGGTTTCCCCTCTCGGGGACCTTTGAGGTTGAGTGCGTTGACCCTAACGGGGTGGCTAGTGGACCCAGTCACTCGTTTTTCTGTATATACGGGTCTGATGTCCATCACTTTCGATTTTGGGCAGGGAGCTCCCATAGGTTTTGTCGGCACTTTCCGAGCTGGCATGACTTTTCCTTTCCCTATCGGACAGTCGGATAGGCATATACCGTTGATACTGTCGATGCCGGGCATGGCTTCTGTCCCCTTTATGGTACCTGATTGCTCTAGCTCAGGACCCGATACCCTTCCCCGAGGTACCAACACCTCCAGAGGTCAGAGCCACTGTTTCGGAGTCTTCTCGTGCATCTTCCAGACGGCTACATCCCAGAGACAACAGACTATATAGGCAGAAGTTCCAGAGGCAGTCAGATAGGAGCTCTTCGAGTGGGAGCGGAGGAGTGTCTAGACCATCAGGACCATGGGATGTTGGCGAGGGTGGTAGTATATGATGGCTCGGGCCAGTGCCATCAGTTTAGGTGTGAGTGAGGTTTTTACTATATTTTGAGAGGGGACTAGGTGTGGAGAGAATCGGTGAGGCATCTTCCTTTTGTCCTTTGATGTATTTTTGTTATGATGTTGTTAGCTGTATATATTGGGATCCTACTAATGGGATGTCGGGGCGTCTCACATTTGTCCTTCTACATTGATATAAAACAATGTGTGGAAATATGAAATTACACTACATATGTATATGTATGCTACATTGGTATAAAACAATGTGTGGAAATATGAAAAATAGAGAGAGTGAGATTCATGTGACACGTAAGCTTTGATGTATCAACATCCAACGGCTCGAATTCATTAGATTCATTTTCATTGTGACTGTTGAGCTTCCTCTCTTGAGTAGCCTAACGGGGAAAATGTTTTTTTTTTTTAAAAAAACTCACCTTTTTTATTTGGTAATTATCCTATCACCTTTTGTGGTAGTTTTTTTAAAAGGGAAAGAAAAGGGAATGATGAGGTTGTTACAAAGTTTTGTATTTTATTGAAGGTTTGGACAAATTAAGAACACGTGAAAGGCATGTGATTGCTTCTGGTGATTAAGAACATAGAATCATATGAATTAGGACAATTTTCACTAAAAATAGAGTATGATATATTTATAAAATTAAAAAAGGATCACACTTTTTATTTGGTATGGGTTGCGGAAATGACCCTTTTAGGTAATTAGAGACACCTAAAACTTGTTGTGTGCTTCGTCTTTCCATTTGAGATATTAATATTTTCACACATTTACTTGCCATCATTTTCTTAAATTTTAATTTCTCAAAGATTCCTCATCACAAAGACATCTAAAGGAATGGGAAAAAAAACTTATCCTTACAACAAATTTTATTAATCTTTTTAAATTTACCAAGTCAAAGTGAAGGAATTGGTTTATTGTACTTAATAACGGTTTTGATCAAACTCAAAGACATATCCTTTGTCTCCGTTTAAAGAAGGTAACTACGAATTATTCCCTTTTTAGTTTTCAAATTGTGATACTGAAGGAATTTATTATTTAGAATCAAAATTGAGAGATGCAAAGTTGGGGATTTCTATGAGGAATTAATGTTGTGATTCCTTTCTATTTCCTTATCTTTATTTGAAGAAAGTAAGTATGAGTCCTTTCATTTTTGGTTTTTGAATTGTAATACTAATGAAATTTTCTTTTTAATATGCAAATCCAGCTGATACACAAATTCTAAGGTTTTTAATGGGAATATCGTGGCTTTTTTACCATTATTTTGCCTCTGTTTGAAGAAAGTAAGTATAAATTCTTTCATTTTTAGTTTTTGGATTACTAATGTAATTTCATTTTTAGTTTGCAAATCCAGCTGATACACCAAATTTGAGTTTTCTAAGATGAATATCGTAAAAAAATTCTATCTGTATGCCTCTATTTGAAGAAAGTTAAGCATGATTCTGATGGAATTTTATTTTTAATCTGCAAATTCAGCTGATACACAAAATCTGAGAGTTTCTAAGAGGAAATATCACAGTTTTTTTTATAATAATGCAATACATTATCACAACTTAAGACTTCCTACAGATCATATCCATCAAATCCATTTCCTTCATCATCTCTTTCTCAAGCATCACCAAGCTATCATATCTATTGCATCCTCAAAGTCCACTGTGCCATCATCCATAATAGACCCACTTGCCATTTCACCCACATTGAGCATCATTGGCATATAGACATTGTTTCTAATGATGGTGGGCAAATGGGGCTGTGGAATCCAACCAACATCATCGTTCTCCTGACCACAAACCCGAGTACCCGAACCTTTTCCAGCTTCCTCTGTAGTAACTTGCATGATGTAGTTTTGAAGCAGTGCTCCCTTTGACTTGGTGCGCTTGTTCTTCAGCCTCTTGGCTTTCAGGCCCCGCTTGATGGCGTTCCAGTGGTTCTTGATGGTGTTCTCAGCACGACCAGGTAATCTCCTTGCAATTTCTGCCCACTTGTTTCCAACTTCTTGCTGAGCATTAACAAGTATTTTTCCCCATCTTCAGTCCATTTGTCTATCTACACTAGTAGAAAACAATGTTTGGAAATATGAAATTACACTACATATATATATGTATGCTACAAATGAATGATAATTCCATCTTCATATATATAATTGCATTCATACATTTAATTTATTACATAGACATATGCTAGGGGTGCCAACCTAGTTTGGATGTCTGGTTCTATGGTGATGCTTTTGCATGCATTTTTTTGCTTAAAAAAAATATTACATACACATATGATATTTTTACTTATTTTTTAAAACATATATTAGTTAAAAATGATTATCTTTAAAATTTGAGACATGAGTGAAATTTCAAAAAAAAAATTATCAAAGATAAATTTTAATTAACCGAGTTTCCATTGAAAATATTTTTTCTTGTATAAAAAATGTTAAGGTTGTGTGCAAAAAAAAGTTGTTTACGTTCATATCACTTGATGTATGTGTGTTTGGGAGAAAAACTAATAAGAATGGAAATGGAAAAAACCTTAATATTTGGCCGGAGATGGTTGTGCCATCTCTCTCTGCACTGTTTCTCACCCCTACCATTCAGGAATTGGCGACCAGAGACCATTTTTTAAGTCTGAAATGTCTCACCAAATCGACGAGAACCCTTTAAGAATAGAAAAAACAAATTAATAATTAAATGTTCATCGCCCACGAATAAATCGAACAAAACATTAGCAAAGACGGGATGAATCAAATGGAAATTTTTTAGCAAACATCTTTTGAAACCCCAAAGAATTTAATAAGAAAATCCAACTGGAAATAAAAAACATTATAATAGAGTGTGTGGGTGGGGTATCTTTAAGACAGAGATAGTAGGAAAATTGGAAATGTTTGCAATACCTGTCCTCATCTGGAGTCCACTGGCCTTTGATTATCTTGATGTTCTTCGTAATTTTGGCCTTCTTCCTATGAGTCTTCTTCTTTTGCTCATTGTTTTCAATAACAACAACAGTTCTCTAATCAATTCCTTAATGATTATTATTACCAGTTACAACGATGCTTGAAAGCTCATCTTGGAGCAAAGGCTTTACTATCACCGATCCATAAACAAGTGATGTCGGTGATGAAAGAGAGGGACCCAGCTGAGGCAATGAATTTGCAGCACACTCAATGGGGCTATAGGGATTGACAATGTCTCTCATGGAGCCATTGGCGTATGGATCAACATGAGGCGTTAGAATCATAGAGAAAGGGTTGGTGGAGGAGGAAGGACCCCCCATCACAAAACCAGGGTGATGGTCAGCCCCATTGAGGGGATGATGATGAAAATGGTTAAAATTTTCCTCGTGCATTAAGATGGTGTTACTTTGTGGAGGTGGTACAAGAGTAGAGGTTTGTTGCAATGGAACAATGATGGGTATCTCTGATCTTATGATGGATTTTCCTACAAGATCCCGAAAAGGTAAGGGAATTTATCTTGGAAGCTTGGATCAAAATCCATGCAGGCTTAGAGAGAGAAAATCTCACTGTAGAGAGAATGAGATATGACAGAGATTTGTTGTGTACTAAGAATGTTATGAACTGAGAGTGTGTGAAGGGGGTGGGGCTCCTAGCCGTACTTAAAGGGCTCTAACATAGAATAGAAAAGAAAAGAAAAATAGAGAGAGTGAGATTCATGTGACACGTGAGCATTGATGTATCAACATCCAATGGCTCGGATTCATTAGATTCTTTTTCTTTGTGACTGTTGAGCTTCCACTCTTGAGTAGCCTAAGGGGAAAAATGTTTTTTTTTAAATTTTTTCACCTCTTTTATTTGGTAATTATCCAGTCACCTTTTGTGGTAGTTTTTTAAAGGAAAAGAAAAGGGAATGATGAGGTTGTTACAAAGTTTTGTATTTTAGTGAAGGTTTGGACAAATTAAGAACACATGAAAGGCATGTGATTGCTTCTGGTGATTAAGAACATAGAATCATATATTTATTTTTTTTATAAAGAGTAGAATGCCAATGCATCATTATGGACAATTGTCATCCCAACTACGTTAGTACCACAATTTCCATCAATCATATGCGGCATACTACCTAAGTTTTATTAGAAAAAAAGATAAAAAAGAAGTATCAAAGACAAAAAAAAATGGGGGGACATTAGGCCTAACCCATGAAAAGCCAAAATACATATGACCAAAATTCACTTGAACCTATAGCTAGGAAGACCTAGCCTATTTCTACTAAACACATCCTTAATAAAGGTAGGAGCCAAATCCCACCACAAGAAGCTTTGTTGATGAATTCCCACCACAAGAAGCTTTGTTGATGAATTCCATAGCAAGCAAACCGATCCGCACACTCATTGTCTTCTCTATAAATGTGAGCAACTTGGAAGGATATGCTTTTAGAAATCTGAATGCAATTATACCATCTGTTTTGTAGCCTCCAAGGAACCATCTCAATTGATTTGAATGCTTCAACTACAAGTTTAGAATCTGTCTCAAGCCTTTTCTTTGCTATCTCCAAAGCATACATTGCTGCACATAACTCAGTTACCATTGATGTTTGAACTCTAAGATTGCAGGAAAAACAGCCAAGTACAGCAGCCCGACAGTCTCTGAAAATCCCTCCACATGCTGCTGGTCCTGGACTCCCTCTTGCAGCTCCATCCACATTGCATTTTATCCAATAGCAAGGAGGCGGATACCATGTTACTTGAATGATTTTTGGTGCCTTTGACAGATGACCTGAAACATGAAACTTACAGAACACCACAAATTCTGTTATGCTATTAAACATTGTTCCTTTTGACAGATTTCCAGTAAGAGATACGGAATCAATAACTCTATTTTGAACCTGTAAAACTGACAGCATCTTGTTTTCAAATCTAGACAGATTTCTAGTATGCCAAATGCTCCAAAGCACATGAATTAGAGCAGAATTAATAATGTCCTGCATTTGAGAACTACAATGAATGTTACAACTATCAAAGACACTACATATTGATGAGGTATTTATCTTGATTTGAAATATTTGTCCAAGCCACAGCCATAGAGATTTTGCAAATTCACATTGCAGAAACAAATGTTTTGAATTTTCCTCAGAAAAACCACATAAACTACACGTGGACACACCTACTTGCCCGATGAGTTTCATATTTTCATCAGTAGCAAGCCTATCATGTATTAGCTTCCAAACTAGAAATGACCTAGAAGGTGGCACATTTTGCAGCCAAATGAATTTGTACCAACTGACTGAATTGGAAACTGGATTAAGAAATTGGTAAGCTTCTTTTAATGATAATTGACCTGTGGATGAAGCTGTCCATACCAGCTTATCATCACATAGAAATAATGGCAAATCTACCTTCAAAACAATTTCATTTAAGACAGGGTATTTGAGGCTAAGAACAGATGGAATGCACCATGAACCATTCACAACAAAGTCTGCAACAGAAGCATGAAGAGACTGGTGCAGATTTTGTGGAATCTGCAACAGATTCACCACTGTATCCTCTGCCCATTTATCTGTCCAAAAATTCACACTTAAACCATTTCCAATCTGCCAGGAAACATTGTCCATGACTAAAATGAACCACTTTCTCATGGCAGGCCAAATTGATGAGCTTACATGATGGCTTATAGGATTAAGTTTTCTTAAAAACCTTAAGAAGCAAGCACACTGATCAGAAGATGAAGCTAGACTCCAAGCTAATCTGAGCAATGCTGCTTCATTAATAGACCTGATTGACCTTAAGCCTAGCCCTCCTTCAGGAAGAGAGGAGCACATCCTTTTCCAAGAGACTGTTACATATTTTCTTTGCAAAACATCTCCAGTCCAAATGAAATTTCTTATGCAACAATCTAACTGTTTTAGCAAGGCAATATTCCAAGAGTAAATGTGAAAACTATAGGATATTATTCCATGAATTACTGATTTCACTAACTGTACCCTTCCCATAGCTGAAAGAAGACAGCCTTTCCAATTAGCCAACTTAACCATGATTCTGTCTATTATTGGTTGCAGATGCCTTTGCTTTGGTTTACCCTTAAACAAAGGGAATCCTAAGTAAGAAATATGCATAGACCCTACAGGAAAACCCAAATAATTTTTCAGTTCAGATATTCTCCTAGCAGAAGCAGAAGCAGAACCTGTGTAGAATCTGCATTTTCCCAAGTCTAGCATTTGACCTGACACCTGTCCATATTTGGAAAACAAATTCATAAGATTTTGGAGGTTTCTCTTTGATCCTTTGCAGAAAACTAAGATATCATCAGCATAAAGGATATGACTAGGTGTGGGAAAGTTCCTTGGACTGCTCATATGCTGTAACAAACCAAAACTAACTAGCTGAGCCATTCCTCTACTTAAAACATCCTCAGCTAGACAAAACAAGAAGGGAGACAAGGGGTCTCCATGTCTAACTCCCCTCTTACACTTGAAGAATCCTATAGCATGACCATTTACTGAAATGGAAAGATTTGCTGATTTTAAAATCAAGTCTATCCATTGGCAAAATTTTTCATCAAAGCCAAAAGCTTTTAGAACATTTAGAAGAAACCTCCAATCCATAGTATCAAAAGCTTTTTTAATGTCCAACTTAAGGGCTATGTTTCCACCATGTTTCTTTTTATATAGCTTATTAATTGCTTCTGATGCTATACATATGCAATCATAGATGTGTCTTTTCCTTAAGAAACCCCTTTGCTCTTGTGAAATTATCCTAGTGGCAATGACAGCAAGCCTATCAGCTAAAATCTTAGAAATTATCTTAAACTGAAAGTTGGCTAGGGCTATTGACCTATAATTCTCTATTCTATCCGTATTATGAAACTTAGGAATCAGAGAGACTATGTTAGAGTTCAGATTTGGGGCAATCCAGCTATGAATAAAAAAATGAAGAACATAATTTAAAACATCATTACAGATGATATCCCAATAGGTATGGTAGAAACTTCCACCAAACCCATCAGGGCCAGGAGCACTGCTTCTGTCTAGAGAGAATACTGCTGCCTTTACCTCCTCCATTGAAGGTACATTTGTTAACATAATGTTATCCTCTAGTGATACTATTGCTGGAATGACTTGCTCTACTAAGTCATTATCAAAACAGTGGTTGTCTGAGGCATACAAATTGGTATAGAACTCTAGGACATGGCTCTCTGTATCACTTTGGTTGACCAAAACAGCATCTCCAGCCCTTAGGATAGACATTTGCTTTGAGGCATATCTAATTCTTGCAATTTTATGAAAGAAGGAAGTGTTTCTGTCACCATGAGCAATCCAATTTAATCTTGATTTTTCCTTCCATAAAGATTCCTGACAAGACAGCAACTTATGCAAGTCAGTTTGAGCTACTTCCTCCCGCATTTTCAGCTCTTCAGAACAGCCGTGCTTATCCATATCTGCTTGAATGGCATCTACTTTTGCTAAAGCCTCTTCTACCTTTAAATGAACATTTCCAAATACCAAAGAATTCCAATTCTTTAATTCCCTTTTCAAATTTTTCAGCTTATGGGTCAGAATAAACATTGAATTGCCAAAGACAGGATTACTCCAAACCTCCATGACTAACCTTCTACAATATAAATGCTCATTCAACATATCATGAAACTTAAATGGGGTAGAACAAGATTGAACTCCTTTTCTTAGAACTAAAAGTAAAGGATAATGATCAGAAGAGCTTCTTGTTAGTGTACAACAAGTTACACTGTCCCAGAAACTTAGCCATTCATCACTGCATATTGCTCTATCCAGCCTCAATTCAGTATGCTCACTTCCACTCCTATTATTTGACCAAGTAAACTCTGCTCCCCTGGTCAATAAGTCAGTGAGATTGCATGCATCTGTCCATCCTTTAAACTCCTCACAGGAGATTGAAATAGGTAGCCTTCCTCCTCTTTTTTCATGTGAACCAATGATAGCATTGTAATCTCCAATAAAGCACCATGGCCCTTTGAATGTCTGCTGCAAAGTAGCCAACTCTATCCATAAATCTCTTCTTATAATGTGTGATGTGGATGCATAGATTACTGAAAAAAAAACCTTGTTCATGCTGCACTTTCATAGAAAAAGGTTATATGCTGCCTAGCAGACACAAGGATACTAATATCAGAAAAATTGAAATGGAGCAAATCCCCCACAAAGCAGGAATGTCAGAGTCCCTATCATTAGACATAAAAAACTTAAGGTTCAGTCTTTTCAAAAAAGAAGTTGGGACTTGATCAATCATAATTTTGGGTTCAGCAATGAAAACCAACTCAGGTTTATGAATGATACAAAATTGAGATAAAACTAATCTAGTTTGGGGATTACCAATCCCCCTAGCATTCCAATAGATTACTTTCATGATTAAAAGGCTAAGGATTGATCTGAACCTGTCCTATAACGAGTGTTATAGGCCGCCTTCTTTTGAGTTTTCATTTTTTCCTGTTTTTGCATTAGCAATCTCAAAAAGGATCTTCGGGCGCATGGCCCTTAAGTCATTGGCTCTCAATGGTTGAAATCTGGATAGAGATTTTATCACCTGTGTAACAAGGTTTTGGGAGTTGCGAGACTCACTATATGCGCAAAAGTCTTGGGATTGGATAAAGGAGCTGAAGGCGCCACATTCTGATGATCATTGCTATCTTGCTGCAAAACATTATGGTTTGAAAGAGGTTGTTCAACCAGATCACGAGAGGGAGGATTAGGAGGATGAAGCAAATCTGGGAACAAGAATTCCCATGGGCAACCTCTATCAGTTGCCATGAAGAAGCACGAAAGAAAGCCTAGCTCTTCATGCAACTCAACATTCAGCCCCAAAATGCAGTTGAGCAGATTCGAACTCCCATAGAATCATATTAATTAAGACAATTTTCACTAAAAATAGAGTCTGGTTAGGGGTGGTAAAATGATTCATTTGTCCATCATCCATCCAGTCCATCCATCCATGAGAAAATTCATCCAATCCATCCATTTATAAAAAAATAATATAAATGGATTGGATGGATTGTATTATTTTTTTAATGGATGGTTTATGATCCATCCAATATTTTTTAAAATCCATTGGACCAACAATCAAAAATGTAATGGATCAACTTTTATTCATTCCAAAACCAATTTATTTTTTTCATATTATTTTTCACCAAATAAAAAAAACCTCCATTTGTAACAAAAAAAAACACTCCATCTAATTTTCTCTTCCGTTCCCTATTATTTTTTCTTCACTATTTTTTATTTTATTTATCTTCTTTTTTTTCTTTTTTTGTTAAATTAAGTATTAACTAATTAATTGTTCTCAAGCACCAATTGTAGTCCACGTTATCACATACGTTTTCTTTTTTCGTTGCCTTTTTTTTGCTGAGAAACTTAAAAAAAAAGTATTAACTAATTGAAAGCACAGAAAGTCGTAACAAGTTTCGTAAAACAATATCATGGAACGTTGTGGCAAAACAACCTATGTAGATGCACATAATCAATAACTCCCATATAATAATAAAAAAATGGCCGTGATACAAAATGGTCGTGAGATAGAGTGGAGAGAGAGTAAAGATAGAGAGAGTAGGAAAAAAAAGGGAGAGAGTAACCCACACAATTTACTAGTCATGGGTTTCCTACAAGTCAACACTCGTGTAACCCATCAAGATAAAACACATACCTATAATCCAACACACATTGCTTCGACAAGGAAGCAATTCAACCAGAGATCACACAACAAAAACATAACAGACCTATTCCCCAAGGTTCCTGAAAGACTCGACCATCTCTTATACCACAAATGTAACATCCTCCTTGGGCATTACATGACTAACTCAATTTTCGTAAAAACTTATTAGATAAAAAGAAATGTTGGTTTTCTTTCGGAAAATAAATTTAGGCATATACTTATAGTACAAAAATGTGGGTCTAAATTTTTTTTTTCGTAACAACTGCTTATAGACATCAAGACAGGAAAAATAAAATCATAATTCATGCATCAAATATAAACCTTCACAAAATTCTTAAAAGGTTTTTCTCGTCAAGGCATATCAGTTTTCAAAATAGTCATAATGAACCATGATAACTACTTATAAAAGACCCTAAAAACTCTTACCCCAAAAAGACTACTCGACATCTGGTCATAGTTTAAAACATCCGTAAATAAAATCAATAATCATAACAAAAATCAAAGAAGACGACTCTCAGAGTCATAATACATATAATCATAAAACTTCACCAAAATAATAATGGACTCGATAAACTAAGCTGGTCGAACTATGAAACTCTTACTGAGAAAGACCCCATGGTTATTCCAGTAATTCAACTTTCTTCACAAGTTGGGACCAATCTCTCCGAGTGGAGAATAGAACCCCTCTGCATCATCTGTACACTCAAACCCAAAATACCACAAAAGAAACCAAACAGAAAAGAATGCAAAGGTGAGATACCAATATATGAGTTATCATAGTAGTCACATACACAACTCTCACACGATAACATACAATATATGACAATAAATACTTCACATAATACTATAACTATAAACACAGGGATTCATTCCCAACAATCAAATGCATTTTGTAAAAACTTGTCATGTCACTTCAATACTCGCTATCTCTTTCCTAATTCTCCAGAGATCCTAGCTTCCCTTCGTCGAACATGATAGGCCGTGATAATACCTATAACGCAATTGTTTCGCATCGGGTCGGCCTCTAAATATAGGTATGATCCCCAATTGTTCTAGGGTATCGCATCTCACCTAAATAATATTGAATAGTTCCTGATTGAGTACATTATGTGCTGGGTAACCGATTTCCACGACCCGAGATTGCAAATGCCCGAGCCTTCCGTGGGTTTTCGAGCCCGAATGTCCCTAATAGACCCAAAGACTAAAGGATCTATCTCTGGTCCGTAACTATCCAATTTGTCAGTTCACCCTTTGTGAAATTGTAGCTCGATACACAATGGCACATCTACCACAACGGAATATTAGCCAGACTATGCATGTAAAACAAGGGTTTTCGTTTTGTTTTTATTTTTTGCATTATTCTTTCCTTGTCAAGGCTTAAAGCTCTCGACTACTTTTATTCAGGTATTAAATACATTTTAATACCAACTCAAGATTTTAAACCAAAAACCATGATCTTAGAATCTCTTCCTCAATTTGAACATTAGCCCGACGTCTCGGTGATCTAGGTTCTTCTCAGTAGGAACACTAGCCTAGCTTTACCGGCACTCCGAATTCAGCCCGATATATCGGCAATCCAAATCCAGCCTGGGTTTATAACTCGGCAACCTAGGTCCTTTCCTTTCCTCAAAACTCAAAACATGAATCCTAGCCCGTAATTCCGGAAAATCTAGGCCCTTTCCACTTTCACTTCTTTCCACTTGATTTTCTTTTACGTTCAGTGAAAACTAAATCGAAGACAAAACTTCAAAGTTTTCTCAACTTTGTGTCATAAAATACTTTTCGTCCTTGTAAATACATTTTCATAGAAGATTTTGTTCTCAAAAATCCATTTTTCTGAAAAACTTAGAAAACTACTAAAATCCTTTTCTCCACTCTAAAACAAATTACAAAACTCTTATCAATCGATTTATCAGAGAAGAAATTTTTCTAAATCTTTCCATTTTTGAAACAACTTTTTACAAAACTCATAAAAAGATGTGTATTTTCCAAAAGACTTTTCATAAAAAAAATCCTTTTAAACATTTTCATACTTTTTGATGTTTTCCGTTTTCATTTCTTTTCCTAAACTTTATTCTATCTTCACACTTTCATCATTTATAATTTTCTTCCCACTTTCCCAATAAACAAAGCAACACTTTTAAATCTTTGAGTTAAGGTATTTTAATGTCTTAATGTTTATTAACAAGCAATGACCAATGTCATGTCATCAGCCAATCACAATCAAACAATACGATAATGTCATCCAATATATTTATATATAGACCATTCACATCATACAACATCAACATATATAATTTTCAATAATCATCACAACACAATATAAATCAACATTCAACAAGGTACATGACTAGTATGAGCTCCTCAGGTAAACCCCCTTTACCTCAAACAGTGAAATCTTTGTCTGAAAATGATTGTCCAAGCTCCAGTTTCCTCCAACGAATCCAAACAACACACTTATACTGCGATTCCTTCACAAATCATCGTAATACATGTTAAGTTTTGCAAAAATCCTTCTAGCTCACTAAAGAGTGATTTTCGGTCTACTCATGAAAAATGGGCTAGGGAACTTTGTTGAACTTAAGCTCTTAGAGCTTGATCATATAGGTCCTAGAGAGCTTAAAACAAGTACTAGATTTCAAAAATGGAATAAAATCACCAAACCCTCTCCTCTTCTAAGTTTCTGCCATCTATGGGTTATGGGGTTTGGGGTTTTTGTTTTTCATCAACAACTACAACACAACTTCCTAGAGTCTCATGAGGATGATGAAATGAATTTGACTTTTCAAGTTTTGATCATACAAGGGGTTATGACACAAGTTCATAAAAATAGAGAAAATGGGTTTTCAAATCAATGTGATCATGAAAGGAAAAGATGAACTCAAATAGTAAAGAAAACATGATTAAGAACAAGAATCTCACCTCAAATGGAAGATTGAAGAAGAAGATGAAAGCTTGATGATGATCCTAGATGAAGCTCCTTAGTGACTTAGCTCTTAAGCTTTGAATTTGTGGAGTAGGAAAAATGAAATGAGAGAGTGTGAGAGAGGGGGGCTGCCGTGGGTTCTTGGGTACTATAGGCTAGATATTTTGTACTTAGGGACATGTTTGGATCCTTAGGATTAAGTTAATAGGTTTTTTGGTAATATAATAATATATATTAAAGTGTAATCATGATTTAAAAGTTATGACGGGACAAATTTTCATAAGTTCAATCAATCACTTTTATCATCTCTACTCCATATTATCTCTGCATCACATCTCGTTCTGTGGTTTGCCTGTCTTAAAGTTCTTACGTGCGTTTCGTTTGATTATTTCGCCCGAATAAAATATAATATTTATTTTAGAGCTAAATTTGGAAATGACCCATATCTCTTAAAAAGGGATAAAAATCATTGATATTTCGTTCACGGTTTAAAATTAGGTTTTCTGATCAGTAAATTTATATTGTCACTGAAAACGCAGACCGGATTTCGTCTAAATTTTCAACCCAAAATTTTGCTGGAACCTTTTACTATCTAGTATGATCTAGATATGATTTTGTTTTATTCAAAATTATTTTCAAGGTTTCGGATAAAAATATAAACATATCAATATTTTTATAGATATTGGAAAGCGTTGAAAATGGTGTTACAACATTTTTTTTTCAAATTAAAAAAAAAAGCTCAAAAATTAATATAAGATAAACATCAGGCATGTGAGTTAAAATTTCTATTTCCCACGTTGAACTCTATTTGAATTGGAACTTATTTTTTCTTCCCAACTTCATTGTCATCTCATCATTGTTAAATCTTACTTCACTTGATTATTTTTGGTAAAATATATCTCGCGAGTTTTTTCTTTTGTAAAGTATACTTCTCTTGAGTTGGCAAATGAAAATTTCAATTTGCTTTGGATACTTTTTTAATAGATAAAATTGGTTTTCCACGTAAAAATTGGAGACTTTTTAAGAAAACAACAAATACTATGTGGTTGGAACCAGGAAATGTAGTGTTGAAGTAAGGCTAAGTTAGTCAATTTAACAGCAAGTCTATAACCATTTGACAATGTGGTTGGAACCTAGAAGTGTTGAAGCCATAGGTGACTCAAATGTGTTGTATTGTGTGAAGGAAATTAAGAGAGCACTGAATTGTGTGACCGACTGTTCAATTTTCACTCTTACCTTTATTGAAAACAAATTTAATGTCTTCTCATTAAAAATAATTTAATAACACTATTTTTTTACAACAATTGTTGTGGAATGTTTCAAAATGAGATAAGTTGTACAATTATGCATTTAATAACAATATAAGTAAAATTAATTTAGTGCCAAATTTTTTCTTGGAGAAACAAAGAAAAACGATTGAGTTGAAATTATAAATATATAAAAAGATACACTATGACCTCTATATAGTAGGAATTTTCAAATAATTATTATGATATCGACAGAAATTTTGACATACGCATAATTTAATTATTGTATATTTAAATTCAAAAATGGTAAAACAGGAGAAACAACTAATTTTTCTAAATGTCAATAAAAAGACCAACTTGTTTCAATTTAAGTAGCTTATATTAATTGTATAACACTATCAAAAGGCTGACATTTTTGGATTGAGTTTGTCTTTGTTTTTGTCTGTTTTTTCTCATGTTATAAAAAAGAAAGACACAAGAAAATTTGAATGAAATCCGCAAACATAAATAAATTTGTTTTTGTGTTTTTGTTAACATAAGAGAAAACATGATAAAAAAATTGAGAATATCCCACGCTGACATTTTTTTATAGGATGACTATAATATCTAGGTTTCGTTGTAAAGCATTTATTCAATTCTGGTTAAAAAATAAATAAACAAAAACTAACTAGGGTGGCTCACTGTTCAAGTTGGGTTTGGTTTAGAAGAAATTGAAGTCAAATTGATTGTTTAACTTAATTTGGTTGGGTTTGGATCAGATTTAGTAAAAATAAAATAAAAAAGGTAATCGAATTGAACCAACCCAATGTAGGAATAAGTTGGTTCAATTCAATTGAGTAGCTGTGTTATATTTTTTTCCTAAAAAAAATAATAACAAACCTTAACATTATTAGAAAATAAAAAAAAATATGGCAACCTGAAACTAACCGCAGTTTAGTCTTCACAAGTCGCGACCGCAACCAAAAGATAGAAGAAAACATCAACCAGAAGGAGATTTGTGGAATTCTTGAGAGAAATTCAAATTAGCTGATCTGATTATATATACACTTTAGGAAATAAATACGGTGTGTAATGTACAATAACATTAATGTAGTTATTGGTAATTGTTCTGCCTACATTGCAGAACTGTGGGCATTTACAAGTGCTTACAATATGCTTGGCAATGTGGCTTTCTTCAAGTCATAGTAAAGAGCGATGCCAAAGCTATCATCTCGCCTCTTTCTATGATACATGCATTTATGCCTGTGCATGGTCTTTTGCGAAGGATCCATGAGGTTACTCTAAAAGAGTGGCAGCTTAGCATCAATCATACCTTGAGATAAGGCAATGGTTACACCGACTGGCACAATAACTAGAGCTTATCCAGGGATTACGGGTTTGAAGAGCCGTTTTCTACTCATGCAGACTTGTCTTTGCTAATGCTTGATGATTGTAGTGGGACCTCCTTTCCCGTCATTATTGTTTTCATTGTTTCTTGCACAAGTTTTTCGAAACAGGAAACAAGACACAGAATAAAAACAATGTTATACTTTGCAATTATTAGCAAAAACGGGAAACTAAAAACAAAGCAAACGAGCCATAAAAGAATATACAATTTTAAATATTTATTTAATTTTGATTTTAAGTTATGGTTGGATCAGTGAATCATGAACAGTAACTTCACCAATTTAATGATATCAGTAAAATTTAAATAATAATAAAAACAGTCAGGGTAATATAGAACTACATTCTCAATTATAGTTAGTTTTTTGCTAGATTGTTCTTTCTTATTTACTAAGGCTTACTTTAAATAAACAGGGTCTCATCCTCATTGTATAAAATTGTATGGTTTTAACAATTAATCTTCTTATCTTTATATAGCTCTTACCTTTTGTTTTATACTCGTGCAGACTTGTCTCTGCTAATGCTTGGTGATTGTAGTGGGACCTCCTTTCCTCGTCATTATTGTTTTCATTGTTTAAGTTTTTCGAAACAGGGAACAAGAAACATAATGAAAACAATGTTATACTTTGCAATTATTAACGAAAACAGGAAACTAAAAACAAAGCAAACGAGCCCTAAAAGAATATACAACTTTAAATATTTATTTAATTTTGATTTTAAGTTATGGTTGGACCAGTGAATCATGAACAGTAACTTCACCAATTTAATGATATCAGTCAAATTTAAATAAAAAAAAAGTCAGGA
Organism: Sophora flavescens; assembly: GCA_030762895.1. Taxonomy (NCBI): domain Eukaryota; kingdom Viridiplantae; phylum Streptophyta; class Magnoliopsida; order Fabales; family Fabaceae; genus Sophora; species Sophora flavescens. Next base: position 104,040,398 of record CM061065.1, read on the forward strand.
TAATATAGAGCCATATTCTCAATTATAGTTAGTTTTTTGCTAGATTGTTCTTTCTTATTTACTAAGGCTTACTTTAAATAAACAGGGTCTCATCCTCATTGTATAAAATTGTATGGTTTTAACAATTAATCTTCTTATCTTCTATATAGATCTTACCTTTTGTTTTCTACTCGTGCAGACTTGTCTCTGCTAATGCTTGGTGATTGTAGTGGGATTGCACAAGTTTTAGAAACAAGAACAAAACAGAATGAAAACAATATTATACTTTGCAATTATAGTGAAAACTTGAAACTAAAAGCAAAGCAAATGAGCCATATAAGAATATACAACTTTAATTATGTATTTAATTTTATTTTTAACTTATGGTTAGACCAGTGAATCATGAACAGTAACCTCACCAATTTAATGATATCGGTCAAATTTTAAAAAAAAACATCCAGGGTAATATATAGCCACATTCTCAATTATAGTTAGTTTTTTGCTAGATTGTTCTTTCTTATTTACTGAGGCTTACTTTTAGTAAATAGGGTCTCATCCTCATTGTATAAAACTGTATGGTTTTAACAATTAATCTTCTTATCCTCTATATAGCTCTTACCTTTTGTGCTCAAAAACTTCTAATCTTCAATTCAATCAATTCAACTATTGATTCATTGGTTGAATTTGTGACTCGGTGACCTAGTGTACCATCCGAGTGGATGACCAATGTGAATACCCCATTTTGATCGGGTATCCCATTTTTTTTCTTAAATTTTGAGAAATCCAAAAATTTTGAGAAAAATAAAAATCATAAAAAATGTCTCAAACTTTGAAGAAAAATAAAGAAAGAATAGAGACTGTTTTTAACTTTTTAAAAAAAAAAATTAAAAGAAAATACCTAAAAAATATAAAATCAAAAATCAAAAAATATTCTACCCTTCATTTTTTATGATGAAAATTCAAAAAATCATAAAAAAAATACAAATGTATTTCGTTCTTCATGTATTTTTTTATATATAAAAGTTCCTATATGCATATATATATATATATATATATATATATATATATATATATATATATATATATATAAAAGACAAAAATCACAAATATATATATTGTCACTTATTTATTTAGTTTTGATGTTTTTATTTTAACTTTGACTTTTACATTAAAAGATTTGTTTTGTTTTTTATTTTAGGTTTAAAAACATTTTTAGTCCCTCAAGTTGTCCACTTTTGCGAAAATGGTCCCTCTAATTTTTTTGAGCAATTTTAGTCTTCTTAGTTTTCAAAAGTTGCAATTTTCATCTTTCCACTAAGTTGTTTTAAAAAAAACTAACGGAAAATGCATAAGTGACAAACGGTTCGCCACGTGGCATGCACAGCTGGAACAAAAAATATTAAAATAATATAAATAAGGCTAAAATGCACTTTTAATCTCTCAAGTTTTTTAATTTGACAAAAATTATCCCTCCATTTTTTCTATGAACGATTTCAGTCCTCATAGTTTTCAAATGTGATAATTTTCACCCCTCAATCAAGTGTTGCAAAAAAACTAACGTAAAACAAATATGTGGCAAATGGTTTGCCACGTGGCTCCATGTGGCATGCACAAATGGAACCAACAAATAAAAAATAATAATAAAATATTTTATTATTTATTATAAATTATAAATGTAAAAGATGGCTAAAGTCATCTTCCTTGGTCACACCCAAGGATACTCGCGGAAGCAGCAGAACAATGTCGCGAGCTCCATGCATCAGATTCTCAAGCAAGCATCGTTCAACCACATCTGCCGCCGTGAGCTCCAATCGGACCACACCACCACCACCGTATGTGACTGTCAGTGCCCATACAACTGCTCCGTTGTGTCTAGAAAGGAAGAAGACAATAAATTTGGGTCACATGGAGAAGAAAACTAAAGTGACTTATGGCTTAGCTCAAAACGGTTGTGTTTTGGGAGATTCCAAAACATTTTTTGTTTTTTTAATAAAAATAAAAATAATACACGTTGGAAATTTTATTTTATTTTTTATAAAAGATTATTGATGTGCAAAGGCATCACAAGGGAGCAAGACATCCCAACTAAGTTGGCACCCCAAGCTCCTACAATCATTTGCAGCACATCAATTAAGTAACATTAAAGAAAAAAGAAGAAAGAATACAAGAAAACATGGGGGGACTATACCAAGACCCATGATAGCAAGAAACCTATTCAAATCTATAACAAGGAAGACCTAGCTTATTTCTAATAAAGTCTTCCCTCAACAAATGGGGGAGAGTACTCCACCAAGTAGAAGATAGACTAGAAACACCAAAGTTAGCTAAAGAATCAGTACAACTATTCCCTTCTCTATACACATGGGAAATTCTAAAATTAATTTGAATACAAATAGACAAGCAGTTCAGTCATCTGTTTTTAAGCCACCAAGGAACCATATGACTTGATGAAAAAGCCTCCACAACCATTTTTGAATCACTCTTCAGTCAAAGGAACTTCCAACCTTTTCTTAATGCAATCTCAATAGCCTCCATTACTGCCACAATCTCAGCAAAGAGAGCATTCTTCACTCCTAGATAAATTGAATGTGCCACATAGACAACTTAACGGAGGTCTATGGAAGAAGATAGACGTGTCCCACATTGGTAAATTTGAGGGACTATCTAGTTAATCTTTTATCATGGACTAAAATGTGGGTCCTTGAAAATTTTCAGGGACCAATTTGGGTCTTCAATCTATTTTTTTAATTTTTTTTAGTTCCAAATGCGCATGTCACGTGGAGCCATGTGGCGAACCGTTTGCCACATATGCTCTTTACGCTAGTTTTTTTTTACAACAACTTCATGGAGGGACAAATATTGCAATGTTTGAAATCTATGCGGACTAAAATTGTTCTTGTAAAAAATAGAGGGACGATTTTCTCCAAATTAGAAAATTTGAGGAACTAAAAGTGCATTTTGGCCTTAACTTTATTATTTTAATATTTTTTTGGTTCCACCTAGGCATGCCACGTGGAGCAATGTGACGAACATTTTGCCATGTATGCATTTTCTGTTAGTTTTTTTACTGCAACTTAGCGAAGGGACGAAAATTGCAGTGTTTGATAACTATGGGGACTAAAATTGCTCAAAAAAAATTGTGGGACCATTTTCGCCAAAGTGAAAAACTTGAGGGACTAAAAGTGCATTTTAACTTTATTTTATTGGATCAGGACCACCTACTTTTCCAAGCCAACTATCCTTATTTTTGACCCATGACCCTGGTCCACATTTCCAACCTCTGCTTACTCTTCCCCTAATGAAAACCCTAGCCTCCATCAGATCCTTTTCCCCCAGATCCAAACTATAGTCGCATATCCTCCTCATCTCCTACGCCAAATTTGGCCTTTAATATAGCATATTTAATAGTTATTTTAGGCGCTTATAAAAAAATAGCACCTTCAGGCAAAAGCGTTTTAAAAACAATGCAATGAGGTATTTAATTGTGTAACATCCATGTTTTAAGGTCTTGTTTATTGTAACACCCCGATTTTTACTGTGTCTAAATATCGGTAAATATATATAATTATTTATATTTTTATCCAAGACTTAGATAATGATTTTGGATAAAACAAATCATATTTGGACTCTACTTGATAGTATAAAGTTACAGTTAAATTTTGGGTTGAAAATTCAGATGGAAATCGGTCTGCGTTTTTACTAACAGTGTAATTTTATACCGACAGAAAACCCTAATTTGACTCAAAAACTTAAAAATTGTAGATTTTTATATTATGTCCGTGAGGAAGTCTATTTTCTAAAGTTTTGCCCAGAAATAAAGTATTAGATTTTATTCGAGTGAATTTTGAGGAAAAATGGACAGAAACCCTAATCGGGTAAAACGACTGAGCCAGATATGGAGCTGAGGTGAGGCAAGTGATTGATGTGACAAGGGGACAAGCATAAAATGTGAGGGGACAAGCATTTATGGCACATTTATGATGATTCCGAAATATCTAGGTAAAAAGACCAAAATTCCCCCAAGTTTCATGGTTATTAATAAGACACAACTCCTCACTATCAACCACTCATTTTACATGGTTACAAACCTCCCACATCTAGCCAATTTCGTGCAGCCACATCCACTAAACCAAAACCATTTCATTTTTCTTTCATTTCGTCATTTTCCTCTCAAAAACCGTAATCGGGTAAACAACAGAATCAGATACGGATGCGCAAAGATATACCAGGAGACAGAACGGCGAATCGTCTATGATGACTCAGAGGGAATGACTCACCAAGCATTTATGAAGCGGTTAATGCAAGTAATCATGTCTTTTAGGTGAAATGACCAAAATACCTTTAACCTAACATATCCTAGTTAAATGCTAACCATGGTTAAGGCAAGTCGTGAACAAATTGATCTCTTCTTCCTTCCATGGGGTGCAAACCGCAGTCACACCACCCCCTTCACCCATTCACCACACATTTTTCCTACTCATAATTACTATTAACCCTAGTTAAGTATTATATTATTTTTTTTAAGCTTAAAAATTAAATAAAACAATTTCACTCACTCATTCCCTCACATACACGGCCTCAACACTCCATCCTCACACTTAACCAAATTTATTTCTCTTCCTATTACACATTCAAGCTTATTCTTCACTAAAACACAAAGAACTTCATAGTGTTCTTACTAAGTTCACAAACCTCTTCAAGTTCTTGATCAAACTTCTTCATTTCAAGGTGAGGATCATGTTCCTCATCATCTTAGCTTCATTAATCATCCAACAATCTTCATTTTCATCAAGTTTTTCACCTATTCCTATTCTTATATCTAGATTTTCAAATAATTCTAGAAAATTGTAGAAAAATCATTTTTATGTGAAACCAATTTCTATGATCTTTATATGACTTCTACTTTGATCATCTAAGAGCATGGAAGAAAAATAATTTTCCTCCCTATTTTTCTACTCATGGCCGAAACTTACTCCAAGAGGATTGGATGAGTTTTGTTTCATTTTCTTGAAATCTAACACTTGATTTAGCCTCTCTAATACTTCTAGTTGCTAGATCTGGAAGCTTGAGAAATTTTAAAATCTCTAGCCAAAATTTTTATGCTTGACCGAAACCTAACTCTTGATGAGTCAGAGGATTTTGTTTCAATTTCTGAGTTACGATCATTGATTATGCCTTTCTAATATCTAAGGATCATTGATCCAAAAGATTGTGAAATTTTAACATCCCTAGCCAAATTAACCCATGAAGGCCGAACCTAGTCATGTGTGTGTTAGTAGGATTTTGTTGTTTCAATTGTTAATTTTGATTTGATTTGCTGTGAAGGATAAGTGTTGGTTTTCGTTTTGAGTTTCATGGAGGAACCGGAATTCCAAGAGGAAATTTTGAAACAGAGTCTGTAACTTCAATAGGTAAGGGGAGTTTACATGAGGGGTTTTAGATAGCCATATGCAATATTGATGTTGTCTGTAAATTATTTGTTGTGGGTTTTGTAGTATTTTAATTATTTATTTCGTATTTGTTTATATGGTTTGATGTGGTTCATATGGTTTTTTATATATAACTATGTTTTAAAGTTATAACTGTGATGCATGCTATAACTGTGAAGTATACTATAACCATGTTGTATGAATTTATCGATTGTTGAGTATTTGACTTAGAAGCCTGACAGTAGTCAGTGCTCAATGTAAATTAAATATAAAAGATTGATAAGCTTTAAAGATTAAATCAAAATGATTTAATTTTAGATATTTGAAGAAAAAGTGAAAAATAATATTTTAATGATATTTCGGTGAAAGATGAGTTAATGAGTGACAATAAGGGCAAAACCATGAAAAAATTTCGCTGACATTAGTTTTTCCAAAATAAATTCAAAAATAAAATAAAAGTTTTTTCAAGTAGTTAAGTTTCAAAAATAAGATAATATTTACGTTGGAAAAACTATTTACAACAGAAAAGTCATTTCGAGTTATAAAAGAATTTTACGACGAAGTTATGAAAAACGGTTTTGTTTCATTGAAATAAAAATGAGTTGGGAATGACTTTTCAAAAGTTGATGTTTTTAGAAAAAAAAATTCAAGAATGAAGGAATTGGAGAAAAATGAATTTATCTATTATTTAACGTTTTATAAACGATTTTTAACGAAAAAGATTTTCTGTAAATGAGTTTTTACTCAGAGAAAATAATTCCGTTAAACTTGGATAAGTTTTCGGAGGTTTGGTTTTGTATTTGTATTTCACAGAACGAAAAATGTTTTTAAAGAAGAAAAGTGAACCTAGTAACCGGGACGTCGGTATTCTAGTGTTCTGTTAACACGTGGATCATGGATCCGTGTTAGTGGACTGTGTGTCCTGTAAAAGTTGTTGCGGACTGTGTGTCCTGTGTTGAGTTGAGTTTTTGGACTGTGTGTCCTGTGTTGTGTTGAAATTGAAAAGACTTAATATTAAATTAAGCATGGTCGTGAGCCTTTGAGCCTCGACAAGGAAAGAATGAACGAAAAAGAAAAGGTGACATGAACAAAAGTTTTACATGCATTATTTGGAAGACATGCATGTGTTTCCCAGTGTGCCATGTGTTGTTAACCATTGTGTCCTGTGTGCTGGCCAATATGTCTTATGTTGTTTGGCCAAATGTGCCATCGAGCTACAATCCACAAAGGTTGGATTGATGGATTGACAAGTTGAGGAAGTCAAGACCAAAGTGGGTCTATTAGGGACATCCGGGTTCGTGAGCCACAAAGGCTGAGGCCTCGCAACCTCTAGTCGTCGACATAACGGTGCAAAACATGGATGTACTCAATCAGGAACTACTAAATATTATTTTAGGTGCTTGAGTGTGATACCCTTGAACAATTGAAGTCGAACCTAAATTGAGAGGTCGCGACCTCATGAGACAATTGTGGTAAGGGGTATTGCAGCCTAATCATGCTCAACTAAGGGAAGTTAGGACCTCCGGAGGATAAATATCAAAGTTAGATGATGATGTTGAAGTGTCATGCAATTTTTATAAATGGCGATGACTGTCGGGTATGAATCCCAATGTTTTAAAACATTATGATTATTTCTGATGATTTATGTATTGTACATACATATGTATATGTTGTTGTTTGTGTGTCGGGTATGTGGTAATCTTGATAAAACTCAATTGTCGGTATCTCACCCTTTCAAATGTATCTGTTTTCTTGGTTCGTGCTGTTGTACCGTGGGATGTAAATACAGACGTTGCAGAGGAGTTCCCTGTTTCACTTGAGGATATTAGTCCTGACCACTGAAGCGACCGTGGGTTTTAAGAATGACCTCTGGGGCCTTCTTAGTAGATGTCGGTTAGAGTGACCAGCTCAACTAGGACGTTAGGTTGGTTTATAACCTTTTTGAGGATAGTAGTTATATCTGGTTTTGGAAAGCCATTCTTTTGAAAAAAATTCTGTTTTAAGTGATGTATAATTATATCTTTTGTTATGTATGGATTTCTGAAGGAAATCAACTCGTACGTTGTGATGAGTATTCCGTATATGAAAAAAAAAAATTATGACCCTTTTCGGACGTAGTTATGTATTTAAATTATTTTTCCCGAAAGCAACCAACTTTCATTTTCGTTTATATTTCCGCAACGAGTTAGTCATTTGACACCCGCGTGGGGTGTTGCATTTATGTGTTTAAGATGCATGCTTTTGTGTTTGGAAGCTTGTTTGAAAAGCATGTGATCAATCAGCTTCGAATTAGAACGACAATAGAAGGGTTTAAGATGCATGCTTTTCTGTGATGAGCATGGCTTGTTGGGTGCTTGAGTGTCCCAGCTCAAGAAGGACGTGTCCACACATGTCAAGCAGGGAACAAAGGAGAACGACGCGTGGCATTGAAGACTTCAGCACGAAGTCTTGACCAAGTGTAACATCCTATCTTCCGTGAGTAAAAAAAAATTAATTAGATATTTTAGTTAGATGGGAATAAGGGTTAGATAAATTTACATTTTTTAATTTTTTTTTTTTTGAATGCAGACACATATGCAAGTTCAAAATAAAATTTAAGCAACCCAAAATTTTCAATAGGCAAGCACCTAAATTTAAATCCTTAATTAAGGTGCTTTATCATTAACAAAATTAAAAGATAATTAGACATAGATATAGGTCTTAATCATAGCTAGATAATTATAATAAATTTTCTCATCATAAATTAATTAGCACTAGTCTTAATTAATTATACCCTAGTTACACGTTTTAACCTAATTAAATTATCTCAAATAAATTTTTAGGCTTATGATTAGTGGTACATGGCAGTTTTATAAACACATGACACCTCCATCATCCAATTATCATGCAAGAGGCGCCACCTCTTGTTTGTTTGTTTGTTTTTTCTTTCTAGCACATGCAAAGTTCAAGTTCATTCCATGGCCATCAAATAGCCACATCTCCTACTTGCTTTTCTTTCCTTTAGTCCACACCAGCTTTGAGGTCTAGTGACTATAACTTTAGTGAGTCACTCTATTACTTCATCATGAAGGATTTACAAGACACCTTATAGCTTTAGTGAGTCACGTATGACTAGCTATAGGATTTACTTTGATTATTCTTATCAAGTTAACATAAAAGAAGGAGAAAAAAAAGAAATCAGAGAGTGAGTGAGAAATAGCGTAGAGAGAGATAGAGGGAGAGAGGAAGGAGGCCGAGAGTGAGAGAGAAAATTTCGGAGAGAGTTCCGGTCAATCCGTTCGTCCTATCAAAATTATGATTATACCGTTGTGATCCTCACGACGTCTACTTCATTATCCTATCTTGCTTTTCTTGATTAGGCTAAGGTAAGTCTATGTCCTTTTTATGCCTAAATGCCGTCGGCGACGGTATTGAGGTTATCTTTCAATTCATTTATCGGTTTCCAATTCCGTCTTCAGATTTGGATTATACGTAACGTGTGCTTCACAATGATGTGTTCGGGTGAATTTTTGGAGCCCCGGAGGGTGTAGAACTGTGCGTGGCAGATTTGAGGGAGTATAGGGAGTGTTCGTTTCGTTACTCCAGAGCTAGCCTAAGACATCTCAGGTGGGGAAAAGAAACTATTTAACGTCAGAAACAGCACGGTTACATTTAATTAGATAATGGCGTAGGGCGACCCAAACCCTACACGAGAGCGAGTAACGAACAATGTCTATACCACATTGGGAACTACTCGGTGGTACCGATGATGATATAGAAATTGTGTGTTTATCGTTCTTACGCTACATACGTAGATTATTTTATTATGTGATGATTGCCTGTTTGACTGGTTGATGTGAACGTGATACTTGATATATGATATCATGAGTGTGGTAATTATTTTAGAAGTGTTTATACTTATTATTATTATTATTATTATTATTATTATTATTATTATTATTATTATTATTATTGTCATTATTATTATTATTATTATTATTATTATTATTGTCATTATTCTCATTTTTTTTAATTATTATTATTATTATATTTCGGTGTTTATTGTTCGGTAATGATATTATGATATGAGGATATATAATGATGATTTTGGATAACATGATGATGATTATGATGATAGGATGAGTGTAATGACTGTGCTTAGAGGATTGAGTAAATCATAAGTCATGTTGAGACACGAGGATGTATTTGGGGATGGCATACGATATGTGATAGCAATGCTCAACCGAGATAATTATCGTGAGATGAGGTTGAGATTAATAAGATGAGATTATTTTAAGGTTATCTATGAGATTAGGATGACCGGTTAAGGTACTAGGGAGTGACCTGAAACATGGTCTGTGATATGAGGGACCTGAAACCTGGTCGAGTGGACCTGAAACATGGTCGATTGGGGTCTATGCCTCAGAGGGAAAATTCCCGGGGATAGGCTAACGGCGGAACGTCCAGAGATGATTTCATTTTAGTCGCAGTTATAGTTCATGCATTGCATGAGCATCCTGGATTGTGGTCCAGAGGTGTGCACCGGGTTGTGTAACTATAGTGTCATTGCTTTGCATGGGCACTCTCCAGTCGCGGACGAGGGTGTGCACCGGGGACTCTGGGACTTGTCGATTATATTGTTGTGATATCCGGATATGGCCGATACCTGAGGAGATTATTCATACAGCATTTGCGTTGCATCATGATGGAGGGTTGAGGAAAGATCCAATATGTGGATTGAGGGTGATTGTGTTACATATATTTATACTTGGGAGACAAATGTTTAGTGTTTCATTATTTAACTAAATGTTGCTAAACCCTTTTCCACGTTTGATGTTATATGGTTTCTTATCCCTGTCTTCTCTATATTGCATATGTTTCTTTTTGTGATCGTGATGAGAAGATCCTACGAGGGAGCCAGCTATGGAGGAGCTTTATGGGACCTCGTATGCGGCAGACGTTGGGGGACGAGCAGTGGATCCTCATAGTTGAGTACAGAGTCTATGGCCAGCGCGTCTCATCTCTTTAGGATGTTGTTTTTATTTTCTGTTTGATTATCAGTTTGTACACTTTGGGATCCGACTGATGGGATTCCCTCTACTGTACTGTATCCGGACTTGAGGTGTATATGTTATGTATGTATGTTGTGTATATGTTAAGTTTTAAATTTTTCGCTGTTTTAATATACTCGCTTAACGACAATAACGAAATTAGGTCTTAATATTTTTGGTTTTCTTTAATGGGTCGTCGGGGCGTCTCATTTAGTGGTATCAGAGCAGTTCGGTTTTGAAACGGACTATGAGCACTATGATTAGGGTGAAGTGGCCATTTAGTTGAATCCACATCGGATAACAACTATGCTTAGAAGTTGGATAGTGAGTCCGATGCGAAACTATGACATGTAGTATTTATATTCCAGTTTTATGAAGTATTATATGTCATATTGATGTGGGCTAATGATTTCTTTTAATAGGATCATGGCTCGAGGCCGAGGTCGAGGACGTGGCAGACGAGGTGGTGGTAGAGCGATAGGGGGTGTAGAGGATGAGCCTCATCAGTCAGAGGCAGGGATTAGAAGTGGAGGAGAGTCTGCCGAGACTCTTCGGACTTTCCGCGAGTTAGCATCCGTTCTGTTGCAACAGGCGCAGCATAATGCTCAGAGGGTACAGAGAGAGGTAGAGCTACAGGAGCGGCATGATAAGAGGATAGCCACCGATGCTGAGGATGCAGGATTGGCTAACTTTCTCAAAGTTAAGCCACCACAGTTTGGTGGAGAGTATGATCCAGAGCGAGCAGAGTGGTGGATTCAAGAGCTCGAGAAAATCTTTGATACTATGAGATGCAGATGATAGGAAGGTGACCTATGCAACCTTCATGATGACCGGAGGGGCTGAGTCATGGTGGAGAGGTAAGAGGAGATCACTAGAGGCTGAGGGAAGACTCATCAGTTAGGAGCTGTTCAGAGAGTGTTTCTTTGATAAGTACTTCCCGCGATTAGTCAGAAGCGAGAAGGAGAGAGAGTTCATGAGTCTCCAGCAAGGAGACGGGTCTGTTGGTGATTACGCGGCCAGATTCGAGGTCCTGATACAGTTTTGAGTACTACCAGAGGTTTCCAGATATGGACTGGATGTGCCGGAGATTCAAGGAGGGTTTACGGCATGAGTTGAGGAGGGCTATAGTGCCCTTGGATATCCTGAGTTTCCCCTAGTTGGTAGAGAGGTGCAATGCCATAGAGAGCATGGACAGGAGGCAGGCTGCAGAGCAGAGACAACAGCGTAGTGGGGGTCCTATCAGAGCAGGTCATCAGAGGAGAGGTGATGGAGGTTCTCAGTGGAGGAGAGGACCATACATTAGACCAGGACAGAGCGCTCAGACATTTGTACCATCAGCACCAGTTACCAGAGAGGGCCAACAGCAGAGGGCCCCAGTGTGTTTCAGATGTGGAGGTCCACATTATATCAGGGATTGTACAGATAGATCTGGTTGCTACGTCTGTGGCAAACCAGGTCATTTTGCTAGGGATTGTCGACAGAGAGCGATACAGCAGCAGCTAGCAGCCGACAGAGGAGCTGGTAGTTGCAGAGGAGCCAGTGGTTTCAGAGAAGGAGCTGGGAGAGGGGTTCCGGTAGCGGGACGACAGACGGCCAGACCTTAGGCCACGGGGAGGGTGTTTACAGTGAGAGGATCTGAGTCCTCTCAATCTGCAGATCTTATTCAAGGTATGTGTTTAATATCTGGCAGACTCTCTTCTGTGTTGTTTGATTCAGGCACTACACATTCTTTTGTGTCCCATGAGTGCGTAGATCATTTACATTTACCCGTTTCTCAACTACCATACACCTTGACAATGTCCACCCCTACCAGTGATCCTTTGATCACTATGTTTGTTTGCTTACAGTGTCCTATAGTTGTTGAAAATAAGGCATTCCTTGTAGATCTCATCTGTTTGCCTATGCAGCAGATAGACGTTATTCTTGGCATGGATTGGCTTTCGGCTAACCATGTAGCGATAGACTGTGCCCGAAAGACTTTATCTTTTATTGAGCCTTCTAGCATAGTATCTGCCAATAAAGGAGCAACTATGAGGGGTTGCGGTTCTCAGCAATATGTGATGCTTTTCTCTTTGGAAGCTAAGGAGACTTCGAGTATAGATTCTCTGCCTATTGCAAGAGAGTTTCCCGAGGTTTTCCCTCCTAATGTTCCAGGTTTGCCACCAGAGAGGGAGGTGGAGTTCGCTATAGATCTCATACCAGGGGCTGGACCTATTTTAGTAGCTCCTTATCGGATGTCACCAGTGGAGTTGGCAGAGTTGAAGAAACAGCTGGAGGACATGATGAAGAAGGAATTCATCAGACCGAGTGTTTCGCCTTGGGGAGCACCGGTATTGTTTGTCAAGAAAAAGGACGGAAGTTCTTGTTTGTGCACGGATTATAGGCAGTTGAATAAAGTTACAATCAAGAACAAATATCCGTTGCCTAGGATAGATGATCTGATGGATCAGTTGAAGGGAGCTTCGGTGTTTTCCAAGATAGACTTAAGATCGGGATACCATCAGATTAGGGTGAAGAAGGAGGATATACCTAAGACCGCTTTTAGGACAAGGTATGGACACTATGAGTACCTAGTTATGCCTTTTGGTGTAACTAATGCTCCAGCAGTGTTCATGGATTTCATGAACAGGATCTTTAGACCGTTCCTTGACAAGTTTGTTGTGGTGTTTATAGATGGTATTCTTATCTACTCCCGTAGTCGGGAAGAACACGAGGAACACCTGAGAGTGGTGTTACAGGTGTTGAGAGATAGGCAGTTGTATGCTAAGTTATCCAAGTGTGAATTTTGGTTAGAGGAAGTACAGTTTCTAGGGCATGTAATCAACAAGAAAGGGATAGCTGTTGATCCAGTTAAGGTAGAGGCCGTGATTAAATGGGAGAGGCCTAAGTCAGTGAGTGAGGTGAGGAGTTTCCTAGGATTAGCCGGGTATTACAGGAGGTTCATCGAGGGTTTCTCGAAGATTGCGTTACCTATGATGCAGTTAACGAGAAAAGGTACGGCGTTTGTTTGGACAGAGAAGTGTGAAGAGAGCTTTCGGAAGCTAAAGGAGAAGTTGACTACATCTCCTGTGCTGACGTTACCAGATCCATTAGGACAGTTTGACGTATATTGCGATGTGTCGTATCAAGGATTGGGTTGTGTTTTGATGCAAGAGGGAAGATTTGTGGCTTATGCTTCCCGACAATTGAGAGTTCATGAAAGGAATTACCCAACCCATGATCTGGAGTTAGCAGCCATAGTGTTCGCATTGAAGATATGGCGACACTATCTCTATGGAGTTATGTTTAATGTGTTCAGTGATCACAACAGTTTAAAGTATTTGTTTGATCAAAAGGAGCTGAACATGAGGCAACGTAGATGGATGGAATTCATTAAGGACTATGAGTTTGATCTTCAATACCATCTAGGGAAGGCTAATGTTGTGGCAGATGCACTAAGTCGGAAATCCTTGCATGTATCCGCAATGATGGTGAAAGAGATGGAGTTGCTTGAACAGTTTAGAGATTTGAACCTAGGTATGGATTTGATTAAGGATAGAATATACTTAGGTATGATCACCATCAGTAGTGAGTTTTTGAGAGACCTTAAAATTAAGCAAGGTCGGGATGAATATTTGGTGGATGTGAATCGAGGTATAGATGAGGGTAAAGTTTCAGAGTTTAGGAGAGGATCAGATGGAGTGTTAAGGTTTAAGGATCGGATATGTGTGCCAGAGAACATAGAGATTAGGAAGATGATCTTAGAGGAGGCACATAAAAGTAAGCTGAGTTTCTACCCAGGAGCCACCAAGATGTACCAAGACTTGAAGAAGATGTTTTGGTGGCCAAGGATGAAGAAAGAAGTGGCGAAATATGTTATATAATGTTTGGTATGTCAGAAAGCTAAGATAGAACATCAAAAGCCCGTTGAGTTGTTGCAGTCCTTGGATATCCCAGAGTGGAAATGGGATAGTATAGTGATGGACTTTGTGGTTGGATTACCTCGAACTCCGAAGAGGTATGATGCGATTTGGGTTATCATTGATAGGTTGACGAAGTGTGTTCACTTCTTACCTATTGGTGAAAGTTATAGTCTTGAAAGGTTGACCCAGATCTATATCAAGGAAGTAGTGAGGTTGCACGGTGTGCCGTCGAGTATTGTCTCCGACCGAGATCCTAGATTTACATCTAGATTTTGGAGACAGTTACACGATGCTTTGGGACCAAAGTTGAGAATGAGTTTTGCTTATCATCCTCAGACGGATGGACAGTCTGAGAGAACAATTCAATCATTGGAGGATCTTTTAAGAGCTTGTGTGTTGGAACATGTTGGCAGTTGGGATGAATTCCTAGCATTGATTGAGTTCACATACAATAACAGTTTCCACAGTAGCATCGGGATGGAACCGTATGAGGCTCTGTATGGGAGAAAGTGTAGGACTCCATTATGTTAGTATGAGACTGGCGAGAGCCAAGTGTTGGGTCCTGATGTGGTACAACAAACAACAGAAAAAGTTAGGAAAATAAGAGAGAAAATGAAATAAGCCCAAGATAGGCAGGGAAGCTACAGTAACAAGAGGAGGAGACCCTTAGAGTTCCAAGAAGGTGATCACGTGTTCCTGAGAGTCACTCCGAAGACCGGAGTTGGCAGAGCTATAAAGTCTAGAAAGCTCACTCCCCGATTCATTGGACCATTTCAGATTCTTCGACGAATTGGTCCAGTAGCTTACCAGATAGCCTTACCGCCTTACCTTTCCAACCTTCACGATGTCTTCCATGTTTCCCAGTTAAGAAAATATTACCCTAATCCTTCTCATGTACTTGAGCCTGAGTCTATACAACTCCAAGAGAATCTAGAATATGAGGCTTTACCGATTAAGATCGCAGATAGAAGGATTAAAGAACTCCGTGGTAGACAAATTCCTTTGGTTAAGGTCATTTGGGATGAGGTTACTGAAGATGCTACGTGGGAGTATGAGGCGGATATACAGCAGCAGTATTCACATCTTTTCTGAGGTACGTAAATTCCGAGGACGGAATTTCTTTTAAGGAGGTAGTAATGTAACATCCAATCTTCCGTGAATAAAAAAAATTAATTAGATATTTTAGTTAGATGGGAATGAGGGTTAGATAAATTTAAATTTTTTATTTTTTATTTTTTGAATCCAGACACATATACAAGTTCAAAATAAAATTTAAGCAACCCAAAATTTTCAATAGGCAAGCCCCTAAATTTAAATCCTTAATTAAGGTGCTTTATCATTAACAAAATTAAAAGATAATTAGACATAGATATAGGTCTTAATCATAGCTAGATAATTAAAATAAATTTGCTCATCATAAATTAATTAGCAATAGTCTTAATTAATTATACCATAGTTACACGTTTTAACCTAATTAAATTATCTCAAATAAATTTTTAGGCTTATGATTAGTGGTACACGGCAGTTTTATAAACACATGACACCTCCATCATCCAATTATCATGCAAGAGGCGCCACCTCTTGTTTTGTTTTTGTTTTTTTTCTTTCTAGTACATGCAAAGTTCAAGTTCATTCCATGGCCATCAAATAGCCACATCTCCTACTTGCTTTTCTTTCCTTTAGTCCACGCCAGCTTTGAGG
This sequence comes from Sophora flavescens, assembly GCA_030762895.1. Taxonomy (NCBI): domain Eukaryota; kingdom Viridiplantae; phylum Streptophyta; class Magnoliopsida; order Fabales; family Fabaceae; genus Sophora; species Sophora flavescens. Next base: position 104,056,439 of record CM061065.1, read on the forward strand.
TCTAGTGACTATAACTTTAGTGAGTCACTCTATTACTTCATCATGAAGGATTTACAAGACACCTTATAGCTTTAGTGAGTCACGTATGACTAGCTATAGGATTTACTTTGATTATTCTTATCAAGTTAACATAAAATAAGGGGGAAAAAAAAAGAAATCAGAGAGTGAGTGAGAAATAGCGTAGAGAGAGATAGGGGGAGAGAGGAAGGAGGCCGAGAGTGAGAGAGAAAATTTCGGAGAGAGTTCCGGTTAATCCGTTCGTCCTATCAAAATTATGATTATACCATTGTGATCCTCACGACGTCTACTTCATTACCCTATCTTTCTTTTCTTGATTAGGCTAAGGTAAGTCTATGTCCTTTTTATGCCTAAATGCCGTCGGCGACGGTATTGAGGTTATCTTTCAATTCATTTATCGGTTTCCAATTCCGTCTTCAGATTTGGATTATACGTAACGTGTGCTTCACAATGATGTGTTCGGGTGAATTTTTGGAGTCCCGGAGGGTGTAGAACTGTGCGTGGCAGATTTGAGGGAGTATAGGGAGTGTCCGTTTCGTTACTCCAGTGCTAGCCTAAGACATCTCAGGTGGGGGAAAGAAACTATTTAACGTCGGAAACGGCACGGTTATATTTAATTAGATAATGGCGTAGGGCGACCCAAACCCTACACGAGAGCGAGTAACGGACAATGTCTATACCACATTGGGAACTACTCAGTGGTACCGATGATGATATAGAAATTGTGTGTTTATCGTTGTTACGCTACATACGTAGATTATTTTATTACGTGATGATTGCCTGTTTGACTGGTTGATGTGAACTTGATACTTGATATATGATATCATGAGTGTGGTAATTATTTTAGAAGTGTTTATACTTATTATTATTATTATCATCATCATCATCATCATCATCATTATTCTCGTTATTGTTGTTGTTATTATTATTATTATTATTATTATAATATTTCGGTGTTTATTGTTCGGTAATGATATTATGATATGAGGATATATGATGATGATTTTAGATAACATGATGACGATTATGATGATAGGATGAGTGTAATGATTGTGCTTAGAGGATTGATTAAATCATAAGTCATGTTGAGACACGAGGATGTATTTGGGGATGGCATACGATATGTGATAGAAGTGCTCAACCGAGATAATTATCGTGAGATGGGGTTGAGATTAATGAGATGAGATTATTTTGAGGTTATCTATGAGATTAGGATGACCGGTTAGGGCACTAGGGGGTGACCTGAAACATGGTCTGTGATATGAGAGACCTGAAACATGGTCAAGTGGACCTGAAACATGGTCGATTGGGTTCTATGCCTCGGAGGGAAAATTCCCAGGGATAGGCTAACGGCGGACCGTCCAGAGATGATTTCATTTTAGTTGCAGCTATAGTTCGTGCATTGCATGAGCATCCTGGATTGTGGTCCAGTGGTGTGCACCGGGTTGTGTAACTATAGTGTCATTGTTTTGCATGGGCACCCTCCAGCCGCGGACGAGGGTGTGCACTGGGGACTCTGGGACTTGTCGATTATATTGTTGTGATATCCGGATATGACAGATACATGAGGAGATTATTCATACAGCATTTGCATTGCATCATGATGGAGGGTAGTGGAAAGATCCTAGATTTGGATTGAGGGTGATTGTGTTACATATATTTATACTTGGGAGACAGATGTTTAGTGTGTCGTTATTTAACTAAATGTTGCTAAACCCTTTTCCACGTTTGATGTTATATGGTTTCTTATCCCTGTCTTCTCTATGTTGCATATGTTTCTTTTTGTGATCGTGATGAGAATATCCTACGAGGGAGCCAGCTATGGAGGAGCTTTATGGGACCTCGTATGCGGCAGACGTTGGGGGACGAGCAGTGGATCCTCATAGTTGAGTACAGAGTCTATGGCCAGCGCGTCTCGTCTCTTTAGGATGTTGTTTTTATTTTGTTTGATTATCAATTTGTACACTTTGGGATCCGACTGATGGGATTCCCTCTACTGTACTGTATCAGGACTTGAGGTGTGTATGTTATGTATGGATGTATATATGTTGTGTATATGTTAAGTTTTAAATTTTCCGCTGTTTTAATATACTCACTTAACGATAATAACGAAATTAGGTCTTAATATTTTGGGTTTTCTTTAATGGGACGTCGGGGCGTCTCACCAAGCTCTAGCGCTCGAGCGTGGAGCCTGGGGTGCTTAAGTGCTAGAATGCTTGAGCGTTGGGACTCCCACGCTCGAGCGTTGGCAGTTAAAAAGAGAAAAATAAAATATGGTGGAGGGTGAAATATTTCCACCCTCATACCACTCGTGCAGAATATAAAAAGGAGAGAAAGAGAGATCAGGAAAGAGAGCTTATATTCCCGAGCTCGGTGCGACCAATTAGTTCGTCCTATCGCGAAACCGACTACACCGTCATGCTCATGGCGACGACGTCTTCCTAACCCTATCCTTCTTTCTTTGTTAAGGCTAAGGTAAGCCTATGCTCTTTTTGTACCGATATGTCGTTGGTGACGGTATTGAGGTTTTCTCCTTACTTGGTTATCGGTTTCATGTTTCGTTTTCATATTAGGGTTACCTGTGACGCGTGCTTTGTATCCATGTATCCAGGTGAATTTTTGGAGCACCAGGTGTGCTAGTTTGGTGCATGGCAGATTCGAGGCTTAAGCGGAGGTTCTCGTTTCGTGGATCCAGTACTAGCTACATGTTGCTAAGGTGGGAGAAAGGAGCCACCTATCGTCGAAAATGGCTAAGTAGTATATTTTACAATAATGGCATAGGGCGACCTAAACCCTACTAGTGAGCGAGTAATCGACAATGTCAATTTCACATTGGCAACTACTTCGTTGTGTGATTTTATCCGTTAAGCTGCTTATTGTGTGTTGTCTGTGTTAACATGCTTAACATGCAATTTTTGACTAATTGTGGTTACTTGAATATTTTATTTTTATTTTAATATGTGTAATATGCTCTGTCTGATAACATGCGATACTTGCCGATATATGCTTAGTTGGCATCTAGGTGATGATGATATATGTTGTTTTGGAGATATGCATGTTGGGAAGAGTGTGAATTATGACTTAGTTGTGCCCAGCCTAAAGAAATATTATTTTATATGTGATGAGTTTATGTGATGCGATATGAGGAATTATTCGAGATTGCGATGAAAGATTAAGGCACTAGGTTATGATCTGATACAAGTCGGTGACACTCATGTAGATGCATTGTGTTGATCACAGTCGTGTGGGTGGAACACACGAGGTCAAAGTATCCGACTACGGATACTAGATGTCATGGGTGAGAGCCCTCACGTTAAGGATGAGGAAGACTACCGTGATACTCACGTAGTCCTTGTTGAGCTGCTTCTTTTACCCAGCAAGGATAAGGATGTAATTATTGTGCTGTGCGACTCTTCTCCACCAAGGATGGAGAATTAGTTTCACCCTCAGAATGAGCACCCTAGAGGGAATTGGGATGTGCACCGAGGTTTGTGGACTCTTCGCTTGGACGACCGACTAATATCCCTAATCAGACGAGGGATGTGTGACAGGATTGTGTGGTGGCCACGTCAGCATACAAAATCAGTTGCATTAGCGCGAAGGGTAGAGGATGTTAACATGTCTCGAGGATGATTGTTATTTATATGCACTTATTTTGTGATACATGTCTTTGTTCTATTATTGTAGATATGCTATGTACCATTTTCCTTCTATGATGATAGCTAGTTTCTTATCTCCCTATCCCTTTGTGTATATTTGTTCTTGGTTCACGAAGCAGACCTAGTTGATCGAGATGCCACACTTGGATCACCCGTGGAACAACGGACCCTCGGGTTTTCCACTGATGGGAACCCTTGAATTGGAGTTTCTTGATGAGAGAGGGTGGAGAGTTGATCCAGCCACCTTCTTCGCTGTATATACGTGCCCAGTTTCTACGTACGTGAGATTTGGAGAAGGACCTCACTTCGGTTTTGTTGGGATGTTCCGCCATGGACAAACCCTTCTCCTTCTAGTATTTTGGCATCCACCACCCATACGACAACTGCATCCTTGGGCAGCTCATGATGTAAGCCCAATGGAGACCGATTTGGATCAAGAAACCATTCAAGGTCTTGGTGGCCCAATGACAAGAGCAAGAGCAAAGAAAGCCCAAGAAGCTCTAACTCAATTGGTGCTTCTCTTAATGGACACAAGCCCAAATTCACATGCAAGTAATGAAGATAATGAGCCCATGTTAATAACTTTGCTCATCCAAGCCCAAGAAGCATGAAGAGGGCGTGCAAGTCCACTTTTCTTTTATTTTCAATAAGTGTAATGGTTGGTGTGTTTAGGCCCAATTAATTAGTGATATTTTTGGGTCAAGTCCACTACTTACCATGATGTACACAAGTTTATTAGAGAGTCTTAGGGAGGGAATCTTTGGCTTACATGCCATAAGAAACTCCTCGTTAGTATGCATAAAATTGTATTGATTATGGGGGGTTACACTTTTAATGCGAGAAGCAAGTGTAAACACCACATAATTAGGGGAATAAAGAGTCATGAAGAGGGGGGGTGTAACCACTCTTTTGTGGCTGAGTTATTTTTGAGTTAAATTAGTTTTTATGAGTGTTATTGTCATTCAAAAGGGGGGGGGGCGTAACCTTCAAAGTTTTATGACTGAGTTGAATGATTTGGTGGCTACATTATGAGGGGGTTTTAGGCTAATTAACTCATGTTATGATGGTTGAGTTCAGTAGGAATAAGTGAGTGTTTAAGGTCATGAATTAGGCCAATTAAGTGGGGGTTATGGTTTGTTTTTGGAAGCCAAAAGTTGGCTGCCCAACTATATGTAACTCGTGACAAACACATGAAATGGTAATTTTGATGTTGATTTTGGATTAAATCCATATTGTGAGAATTTGTTCTCCTAGGTTCTTGGTTGAACTAAGCTAAGTTCTTATCAAGAATCCCAGATTCTTGTGGAGAACATCATTTAGCTATCGCCATCCATTTCTCACTTTCTTCCATTTTTGTTTTCTTTCTTCAATTGATTTTGGTTACATATTGGTTACACTAAGTTCTTGACTAAAATTCAACCAAATAGATCATTCTAAAGGCAACCTTCCATTTGGTTGTCATCAAGCGGTACCAGAGCTAAGGCTTTGGTTGAATTTTTTGAGTTTTTGTTCTTCATCTTCTACCTTTCTCCTTTTCTTCTTTTAAACCCAAAAACACAAAAAAAAAATACACTTTGATTCTATTTGTGAAGGGAAATTTCATGGTTGTTGTTCTTGCTCAAAAAAAAAAAAAAAACAAGTTTTCAAGTGTGATTCTCTTCTTCAAAGTTAAAAAAAATGCGCAAATTATAAGGAAAAAAAATTGTGCATGAAATCTTGAGAAAAAGAGAAGAGAAAAGTTCTATTTGAGCAATTTGTGTTCTTAAGAAAAAAATTTATTCCCCTTCTTCCTTTGTTCTTATTTCCAAAGCTTTGCTTCTCTAGCCTTTCTTTTGTTTCCTTTGTTTTTTTGATAAGTTTTGTGAATTTTGTTACTTGAATTTTTTGGATTTTTGTGTGGTTTTTGTGTTTGACTCTTCTAAGAACTAAAGGAGAACATTTGAGAGGAAAAAGGCAAGAGTTTCCAAAATACATTTTTGTGCGGAAAAAGCCAAAAGAGTGGAAAAAAAAAATCCATTGTGTGAACTAGTGAGAGAGTGTAGTGAGGAAATACATAAATTCTTCTACTCAAATCATGGCCAACAATGAGGATAGTCCACCACTGTCTCCAAGGTCAGCGGCCATTCATGCTAGAATGGCTACTCAATTTCAAGCTCTTACAAGGTAAATGGAAGCAATGAAAGCAAACTATGATAGACAACTTGCCAACCTTCAACACAATGATGATTTTAGTGGATATGAGAGTGAAAGAGGAAGATCTAGAGGAGGAGGACATAAAGGAGGGAGACGTGATAGAGGACTTGAAGGGGTCAAAATCAAAGTTCCTCCCTTTATTGGGAAGAATGATCCGGAGGCTTACTTGGAGTGGGAAAGCTAAAAATAGAATAAGTTTTTTATTGTAATTCATACAATGAAAGCAAGAAGACGAAAGTAGTCGCCCTTGAGTTCAAGGAATATGCCCTTGTGTGGTGGGACCAATTACAAAAAGAAAGGAGAAGACATGGAGGAGAGCCCATAGACACTTGGGAGGAGATGAAATTTGTCATGAGGAAGAGGTTTGTCCCAAGTCATTGTCAAAGGGACATTCACAACAAACTACAAAGGCTTACCCAAGGGATCAAAAGCGTTGATGAATGTTTCAAGGAGATGGAGTTGGCCTTAATTAGGTCAAATTTTCAAGAAGATAGGGAGGCTACCATGGCAAGATTCCTACATGGCTTGAATCAAGATATTCAAGACATAGTGGAGTTGCAACATTATGTGGAGCTTGAAGATTTGGTCCAACAAGGCATCAAGGTGGAGCAACAAATTAAGAGGAGGAAGTCTAAATATTCTTCTTCTTCATCTTCCAAATTTCCATCCTCGAATTGGAAGGACAAGCAAAAGAAGGAGGGTGTACCAACCAAGGAGGTCATGAGCAACATACAAGGAAAGAAACCCATGGAGACAAACTCTAGGAGCCGTGATGTAAAATGTTTCAAATGCCTAGGCCATGGACACATAGCATCCCAATGTCCAACAAAGAGAACCATGGTGTCCATGAATGGAGAAGTCGAATCACAATCCAAGGCTTCAAGTGGGGAGGAAAGTGAAGAAGATGTGTTCATGCCGGATGGTGATTTACTTATGGTGAGGAGGCTTTTGGGGAGTCAAATGAAGGATCATGAAGCAAGCCAAAGGGAGAATATCTTTCATTCTAGATGTCTAATTCAAGGAAAGGTATGTTCTCTAATCATTGATGGTGGGAGTTGTGCCAATGTTGTAAGCACTAGATTGGTGTCCAAATTGAATCTTGTTACTAAGGCACATCCAAGGCCATATAGGCTTCAATGGCAAAATGAGGTTGGGGAAATGGTTGTGAACAAACAAGTAGAGGTTCCATTCTCAATTGGAAAGTATGAAGATTGTGTACTTTGTGATGTGGTGCCTATGGAGGCAAGCCATATGTTGTTGGGAAGGCCTTGGCAATATGACAAAAAGGACATCCATGATGGGTTCTCAAATAAGTTTACCTTCATGTATCAAGACCGAAAGATCATTCTTTCTCCTTTGTCTCCAAAGCAAGTTAGTGAGGATTAAATAAGAATGAGAGAAAAAAGAGAGCAAGAGAGAAAAGAAGGAGAGGGAGAGAAAAAAATTGAGAAAAAGAATGATGAAAAAATAAAGAAAAAATCATGAGAAAAAAAGTGAGAAAATAGAGAGGAAAAAGAGGGAAAAGAGAGCTATTTTGCAACAAAGAGTGAGGTAAAAAGTGCATTGGTCTCAAGGCAGCCCCTATACATACTTTATTGTAGGGAATTTTGTTTAAATGCTAATACCTCTAATGATATCTCTTTTTCTAGTGGTGTTAAAAATCTTTTGCAGGAATTTGGAGATGTTTTTCCAAAGGAAGTGCCACACGGCCTTCCACCTCTAAGAGGGATTGAGCATCATATTGATCTCATTCCGGGTGCATCATTGCCCAATAGGCCAGCCTATAGGAGTAACCCTCAAGAGACTAAGGAGATTCAAACCCAAGTGGGGGAGTTGATGCAAAAAGGGTGGGTTCAAGAAAGTATGAGCCCATGTGCAGTGCCGGTAATTTTGGTACCAAAAAAGGATGGCAAGTGGAGGATGTGCACAGATTGTAGGGCTATGAATAACATCACAATTAAATATAGACATCCTATCCCTAGGCTTGATGATTTTCTTGATGAATTGTATGGTGCATGCCTATTTTCTAAAATTGATTTAAATAGTGGGTATCATCAAATTAGAATTAGGGAAGGGGATGAATGGAAAACTGCCTTTAAAACAAAATATGGATTGTATGAATGGTTAGTAATGCCTTTTGGGTTAACAAATGCACCTAGCACTTTTATGAGGCTTGTGAACCATGTTCTAAGAGATTTTTTAGGCAAGTTTTTTGTGGTGTATTTTGATGATATATTAATATATAGTAAAAACTTAGATGATCATCTTGAACATTTAAGGGTTGTTTTACTTGTATTAAGAAAGGAAAAATTGTATGCAAATTTGGAAAAATGCACTTTTTGTGTGGACCATGTGATTTTTCTTGGTTTTGTGATAAATGCAAAAGGGGTCCATGTGGACCAAGAGAAAATTAAGGCCATTCAAGATTGGCCAACCCCCAAAAATGTGAGTGATGTAAGAAGCTTTCATGGTTTGACTAGTTTCTATAGGAGGTTTGTTAAGGACTTTAGTACTTTGGCTGCACCTCTTAATGAAATTGTCAAAAAAAAATGTGAGATTTAAGTGAGGGGGAAAACAAGAGCATGCTGTTAAGGAACTTAAAGAAAAACTCACCCATGCACCGATACTTGTTTTGCCTAATTTTGCTAAAACTTTTGAGATTGAATGTGATACTTCTAATGTTGGTGTTGGGGCTGTTTTGATACAAGAGAGGCATCCAATTGCTTATTTTAGTGAGAAATTAAGTGGAGCTTCCCTTAATTATCCCACGTATGATAAGGAGTTGTATGCCTTAGTGAGAGCTTTGCAAACTTGGCAACACTATCTTTTGCCCAAGGAGTTTGTGATTCATAGTGACCATGAGTCTTTGAAATATTTGAAAGAGCAAGGACACTTAAATAAAAGGCATGCAAAGTGGGTTGAATTTATTGAACAATTCCCATATGTGGTGAAACACAAAAAGGGTAAGGCCAATGTTGTGGCGGATGCACTTTCAAGAAGACATGCTTTACTTTCTACCCTTGAAACAAAATTGTTTGGACTTGAATGCATTAAATATTTGTATGAGCATGATAAGGACTTTTCAAAAATATTTGCTAATTGTGTGCATTCAGCCCAAATGGGTATTTTAGGCACCAAGGGTTTTTATTCAAGGAAAAAAGATTATGTGTGCCTAAAAGTTCCATAAGGGACTTACTTTTGAAGGAGGCGCATGAAGGGGGTTTAATGGGGCATTTTGGAGTCCAAAAGACTCTAGACATTTTGCATGAACATTTCTATTGGCCTCATATGAAGTATGATGTGTAAAAATATTGTGAAAAATGCATTGTGTGTAGAAAATCAAAATCTAAAGTAATGCCTTATGGACTTTACACTCCTTTACCTATTCCTGATTTTCCTTGGATTGACTTGTCTATGGACTTTGTTGTGGGATTGCCTAGATCTAGGAATGGTAAAGATTCAATTTTTGTTGTGGTGGATAGATTTTCAAAGATGGCACATTTTATCCCTTGCAAAAAAATTGATGATGCTTGTCATGTTGCTGATTTGTTCTTTAAGGAAGTGGTGAGACTTCATGGTCTCCCAAGGAGTATTGTAAGTGATGGGGACACCAAGTTCCTAAGTCACTTTTGGAGGACATTGTGGGGAAAGCTAGGTACAAAGCTTCTCTTCTCCACTACTTGCTATCCTCAAACAGGTGGGCAAACTGAAGTTGTGAATAGGACACTTTCTTCCCTTTTAAGGGTCGTGATTAAAAAGAACATTAAATCTTGGGAGGATTGTTTGCCTCATGTGGAATTTGCCTATAATTGGGTTGTTCATAGTACTACTCAATATTCTCCTTTTGAGGTAGTTTATGGATTTAACCCTTTAACTCCTCTTGATTTCTTGCCATTGCCTAACTCCTCAATTTTAAAGCATAAAGATGGTAGGGCCAAGGCTGACTTTGTGAGGAAGTTACATGAGCAAGTAAAAGTCCAAATTGAAAAGAGGACCGAAAGCTATGCAAGACAAGCCAACAAAGGAAGGAGGAAGGTGGTCTTTGAACCGGGAGATTGGGTTTGGGTACACATGAGAAAGGAAAGGTTTCCTTCCCAAAGGAAATCTAAACTTCAACCAAGAGGAGATGGGCCATTCCAAGTGGTGGCCAAGATCAATGACAATGCATACAAGATAGATCTTCCTAGTGAGTATAGTGGGATTAGTGCAACTTTTAATGTGGATGATTTACCTCTTTTTGATGTAGGTGATGAAGATTTCAATTCAATGTCGAATTCACTTAAAGAAGGAGGGGATGATGTAAGCCCAATGGAGACCGATTTGGATCAAGAAACCATTCAAGGTCTTGGTGGCACAATGACAAGAGCAATAGCAAAGAAAGCCCAAGAAGCTCTAACTCAATTGGTGCTTCTCTTAATGGACACAAGCCGAAATGCACATGCAAGTAATGAAGACAATGAGCCCATGTTAATAACTTTGCTCATCCAAGCCCAAGAAGCGTGAAGAGGGCGTGCAAGTCCATTTTTCTTTTATTTTCAATAAATGTAATGGTTGGTGTGTTAAGTCCCAATTAATTAGTGATATTTTTGGGTCAAGTCCACTACTTACCATGATGTAGACAAGTTTATTAGAGAGTCTTGGGGAGGGAATCTTTGGTTTACATGTCATAAGAAACTCCTCATTAGTGCGCATAAAATTGTATTGATTTATGGGGGGTTACACTTTTAATGTGAGAAGCAAGTGTAACCACCACATAATTAGGGGGATAAAGAGTCATGAAGAGGGGGGGGCGTAACCACTCTTTTGTGGCTGAGTTATTCGTGAGTTAAGTTAGTTTTTATGAGTGTTATTGTCATTCGGGGGGGGGGGCGTAACCTTCATAGTTTTATGGCTGAGTTGAATGATTTGGTGGCTACATTATGAGGGGTTTTTAAGCTAATTAACTCATATTATGATGGCTGAGTTAAGTAGGAATAAGTGAGTGTTTAAGGTCATGAATTAGGCCAATTAAGTGGGGGTTATGGTTTGTTTTTGGAAGCCAAAAGTTGGCTGCCCAACTATATGTAATTCATGACAAACACATGAAATGGTAACTTTGATGTTGATTTTGGATTAAATCCATATTGTGAGAATTTGTTCTCCTAGGTTCTTGGTTGAACTAAGCTAAGTTCTTATCAAGAATCTAAGATTCTTGTGGCGAACATCATTTGGCTTATCAAACTACCTGTTTGTGGCGCCATCCATTTCTCACCTTCTTCCATTTTTGTTTTCTTTCTTCAATTGATTTTGGTTACAAATTGGTTACACTAAGTTCTTGACTAAAATTCAACCAAGTAAATAATTCTAAAGGCAACCTTCCATTTGGTTGTCATCAGCTCAGGGTTCAAAGATGGTAAGTCCCGTCACAGTGATTCCCCGGGACGATGCTTGCCGGAGTGCTCATTACCGACGATAGTTCTAACATCATCATCGCATGATTATATCTGATAGCAGCGAGGCGACAACATCAGGACCACCACCGAGACCACGACAGTAGGTGTACAGACGTACGTGTGGGGAGAGTCAGGATAGCTCTAGACATCCACGCTAAAGTTTGTGGAGGCCAGTGCGTATGTTGTACATAGGTTATGTGTGGTGAGCCCATTTTTGATGCATTTCCCTATATCCTGCTTTTATGTTATGTATGTATATGTAACGTTATATCGCGATTAAGATTTAGTTAATTAGATTTTCTTTAATGGGACATCGTGTTGTCTCATTTGCTGATCTTTGGAAGGCGGTGGCAGCTACGACCTACCTTTGTGTGATGCACCAATGTATGCGTCGAAGATGTGAATGATGCTATTTTGAGGTCTTTGAGTGATTGCATACTGGAGGGAGGAACGAGATGTTGATCAAATACATTATTGAAATCGAATGAGATACTTTCGTCGTGGATGCACATGATATGTTTGATCATCATCTTGATTTGTACCAAGGTGGTTAGGTTTTGATTTTTTTATTTGATTTTAATGAATATGGTTAGTGAAATGAAACTCATATTTGAAGAAGCACATTCAGACTCGCATTGATAAGTCCTCATTTTGTAATCATAGTCCTCAGCTTTAAATGAGGAATTTGAATCTATCGGACGAGTGAGTGATTTTGACGTACCATTACCATCACAAAAGTAAAAAATTGTAAATTTTTAAAAATTAAATAATTTTTAATAAAGATTTGATGCAATATAATATGCAATAAAAATATAAAATATAAGAGAAAAATATTATATAAAATATAATATTGTTTAAAAAAATATGATAAATATATAAATGAGCAAAGTTCTTTATTTAAGAAAAATTATTTTGTTCTCATTTTCTATTATAGCGAATAAGGGAAGAAAAAGCCAATGAGTGTTGCTCTGCTGATTGTGCAGGCTGAGTTGGTGGGAGAGAATCTGGGTTCGAAACCCACAAAACACATTTCGGGAGAAACGAAGACCTTAGCTGCGACTAAGCACCCAAGCGGAGATTAGTCCCATAACAGATCCTGAGACACCATGATGTCCCATTAAAGAACAATCCTAATTAACTATTCCTTAATCGATTTATTAGTGTCAGCGCGGTTATTACATGTGAAAATATTGTAAACTTGCGGAAACGTATAAACAAAACTTAACACATTCACAGTGGAAGAAAAGATAAACAACATATATACATACTATGTACAAGGATCTCCATAGTGCACTGTTGATCCCAACATAGGGGCCATAAACCTACCATCTACATAACCCTGCCAACTTCATCGCGAACCACGGACTGGCTCCTCCTGTTCCATCCGTCATCTGGAAACTCATGTTGATGCGGCGGATACCACATCTCCGTGAAGGGAAGTCGCTGAGAGATCCGATAAGAGCCAATCAAAGTGAAGAAAGGTTTTCCTCCTAGGCGAACCTAGATGCTGACTGGGCAGACGTAACACATGAAGAACTGTGAGTGGTTGACCTGCCAACCACGGTCGTCATGGTATACAATCTCAATATCCCCCAAGGTCTGGATCCTCAGCGGGATCGTCTGCAGGTAATGCAGTGGACAATGCTCTGGTCCGATCGCCGTTGATGTATGGTTGCTGCTCATCTAACGAATCGATACATACACATAAAGAGAAGAAGAAAAGAAGGGAGATAAGAATCCCGACAGGGAAACACAGTAAAGCATATTATAAAACAGCAATCAACACATACAGCAAACATCTCTCGAGTCATACTGTCACAATCAACCTCAATTATCCAACTAGGAACAATCCCCTAAGAAGTCACACTCCTATGCATGTCGGTCGATCTCTCACACTAGGGATATTGATTCTCCCGACATTCTCTTTCTCTCTCGATCCTATCCGTCGCCCAGAGAATGTCAGTTGGTTTATCCTGGTAACAGTTCCGCTTGCCATCACCAATAAGGGTGCTTCCCCCTATGAGCTCAACTTCAATAGGGGTATCTTGGTCTCCTCGAAAGGTCCACCATGGACTGGAACACTCCAGGCCACGACACAATGGGTGAAAACCATTGGCCACCGTCGGTCAATCCGAACCCGGCTACATCAACAAGGTTCCCTAAATTGCCCCCTTTGCATTATGTACCCACACCCGGGTACACCAACCTCGTATGACTCCCAGTCATACGGCTCGCCACTTTGGCAATATGCAATGCAACACAACCTAAGTTGACACCGGTACCAACACTCGATTACATGCATTACGATGCACTAGGCATCCACTTAACATCTCGGTACCCATATACTGCTTTCACATCATGTTCACAACCATAGTACCCTCAGGGTGTCAACTAAGGTTTCCAACAGTACAACAGACAACCTCAACATCATCATTTCATACATAATCTCAACTCTCAACACTAACCTCAACATCATATATATATATATATATATATATATATATATATATATATATATATATATATATATTCAACATCACATCAAGCATCATCAGGCATATAGTAGACAACACACATCAAACAACATCATAATCACAAATCATATAGAGCAGTAAAATAGTCAACCTCAGCATATTCTCTTAAAGCGATAAAGTAACCTAACATCGATAAGCATGTCGTAACTAAATCCCGTATATATTTTTAAAAGCATTTTCACTAGAGATTTAATCACTGTAGGCTACTCGACAACTAGTAGGGCCTGGGGCACCCTAGGCATGAAACTTAATATATGATACTATGCTTGCCTCCTCGGCGTGTCGGATACTTTCTCCCCACCTTAGACAATCGTATTCTGCACATCAACGCCTCGAAAACCGTGCCCTCACTAACTAAACAGTTGCTGCCATGTGTACAAACAAGCTCCCGATGTTCTGAAATTTGCCCTGAACATATGGACAAAGTCCCGATAATGTCATAAACCCTAATCTTGGAATAGTTTCACAGACAAAGCCAAAATCGAAGCAAGATTTACAAAAGAAGGAAAATGTTAATGTCGACGTGTTGACAAGTTAGGGACTCGATCATTACCTCCACTGTTTGATGAATCGAAGGCAGGTATATGATGTGCTCGTTGCCCTGAACGCGTATTCGAAGTCGGAATCGAAAACGGACAAACGAAACTCCCGGAAACTGACTTTATCTCTAGACTAATCTCTGCCCTCTCTCTATCAATTCTGGTTCAAAATGAAGTTATGAAACCCGGATGCAAGAAGGAGAATGATCTAGTGATTTAATTATTTAATTAACCTTCATATTGGTAGCTAACCTGTCTATCTAGTGTGCAGATTAAAACTCTAAGAATCATCTATCCGCTCGTCTACTAAAGTGACAGAAGCGCTCGTCTACTAAAGTGACAGAAGCGCTCGTCTACTAAAGTGACAGAAGAGCTCGTCCACAAAAGTAGCAGAAGAGCTCGTCCACTGGAGTGACAGAAGCACTCGTCCACTGGAATGATAGAAGCGCTCGTCCACTGGAGTGATAGAAGCGCTCGTCCACTGAAGTGATAGAAGTGCTCATCCACTAAGGTATTAGAAGCGCTCGTCCACACAAGTCTTTGGACTTGCTAAGTCCTTAATGAGAAGCTCCATCCAATGATGTGGCATATGGAGCTCGTCTACTAGGTTACGTTCAAAAAGTTAAAGGAGTATCCGTCCAATGACGTGGCATATGAAAGCTCGTCTACTAGCCTGTCCGAATGAAAAATCTTAAATGGCTAGATGGACGCGGTTATTTTCAAGATGGACGCGCCTATCTTATGAACATGAATTCTATAAGAATTTTCAGTATCTTATTTCAAGAACCAGAATCAAGAAAAGTCAGAAGTTACTCTCTCAAGTAACCTCGGATTTCAGAACCAAAGACCAGTTAAAGAATACTTCCAACATGCTTTATTCCCTAGTACTTCTGCTCCTTACACGAAAAGGGAATTGTACTCGGCAAAGTACAAAAAGCTCTCTGTACAACTCTGATATGGCTGTATCAGGATGCATAAAGCCACGATCCTTCATGTTAGAGTACAACCAACATTCCTATTGCATTAATGGCTGCCCAGAACGACTCTATTGCATTTAATGAAGTTCTGCTTGAAGCCAACATCTGAGGGAATGTCTCTAACGGATCCTAAATGCTTGAAGACTATAAATACAGAAGTCATTGAAGATGAAGAACAGAGAATAGAGAATACACATAACATTAAAGATCCATTACTCTGCGCATTAATATCTTCATTCTTTCATTCTGTATTCTTCAATCATTTGAAGTTATTACGCAGACTTTCCTAAGCTTTACATTTAAACCACTCTAAGTGTTAGTGAAAGATCTGTTTATCTGAAGTTGTATTTATTACAAACCAAATCTCTCAAACAAACCTGAGTGAGCCTGAAGAGGCTAAGTGTGCAAAGAATACTTGTCCTGAGCCTGAAGAGGCTAGGTGTGCAAAGAATACTTGTCTTGGAGCCTGAAGAGGCTAGGTGTACAAACAATACTTGGAGTCTGTAACCTGATCATTTATAGTGGATAAATCTTGGTGCTGCCAAGGACTGGACGTAGCTCTTTGCTTTGAAGAGTGAACCAGGATAAATAACTGTGTCTATCTCTCTCTCCTTAAACTATTTAGTTGCTTTAGTTTTCTTATATGTCTATCAAGTGGTGTGTTTGCCAAGTCACTGTTAAGATTTCATCAGACGAGCCACCCGTCTGTCCTATATCTTTCCATTCGATCTCAACTAAGTCACGAGGCGAAAAGATTTCAACTTCGTTTAAAATCTGATACACACAATTCACCCCCCCCCCGTGGCGTGTTTATAGTTGTCTATTTCAGATGGTATCAGAGCTTAGCCTCTGGGTTGAGCATCTAACAGTGTAGAGGTAAAAGGTCCTGAAGAATAGACGTGACTGCTGGAGCTAGTTCAAGTGGAAGTCACCAGACTGAAGGAGCTTCCCTAACCAGACCTCCTTACTTCAATGGAGAAAACTACAACTATTGGAAAGATAGATTTCAATGGTTCATTCTATCTACAAACTCTGATCTTTGGGATGTCATTACAGATGGTCCATTCATTCCCAAGAATGATGATAACACTGACAAACCAAAAGATCGGTGGAGTACTGCATAAAAGACAAAATGGGAGCTGAACCACAAAGCTAGATATAACATCATTTGTGCTCTCAGTACTGAGGAGTTGGAGAAGGTATGTGCTTGCGACTATGCCAAAGAAATATGGGACACTTTAGCTGTCACACATAAAGGAACGACCAAAGTCAAAGAGTCAAAGATTGTCATACTTGTCAGAAAGTATGAACTTTTTGCCTTGGAGGAAGGAGAATCTGTTGCTCATATGATAGGAAGATTTCAAACTATAGTCAACAGTTTAAAATCTCTTCACAAAGTCTATACCAATGCTGAGAAGGTTGGAAAGATTTTGAGAAGTCTACCTAAACAGTGGAGACCTTTGGTCACTGCTATCTCCCAAGCCAAGGATCTCACTACCTTGACTATGGATGAACTTCTTGGAACACTCACTGTTCATGAGCAAGAACTTGGAGATGAAGTTGCACCAAAGAAGGGCAAGTCAATTGCTCTGAAAGCTTATCATAAGTCAGTAAAAGTTTCCAAGGCTCTAAAGGCAGACGAGTCATCCAATAATGCTGACCTTTCTGAACACAAGGATTCTGAGAGTGATGAAGAATTGTCTCTCCTGACCAGGAAGATAAAGCTTCTCCTACAGAAAAAGAAGTTCAAGATGGATAAGCCATTCAGAAGGTTCAACAAGGACAAGAGCTTCAAAGAATCCACCTCAACAGACAAAAGTCCAATTGTTTGCAATGAATGCAAGAAGCCTGGTCACATCAAGGCTGAATGTCCTCAACTCAAGAAGGCCCCTTTTAAGAAATTTTTTAAGAAGAAGAAGAAAGGAATGATGGCTACTTGGGAGGATCTGGAGTCAACGTCTTCTAATGAAGAAACGGAGGAAGAAGCCAATCTCTGTTTGATGGCCAACACTGACTCAGACTCAGACGATGAGGTACATCCTGACAATGAGGAATTACTTGATGCCTATGAGGAGTTGATGGAGGAATCCAACTGCTTATCTAAGGCCTTCAAATCCCTCAAGAGAGAGTATGTAAAACTCACCAGTGAGCATAAACAGAAATCTCAAGAGTGTGAGAAGCTGGCTAAAGAGAAACAGTGAGATGAAGACTGAAAAGTCTAATGAAGCTAAGATCTCAAGTGAAACATCACCATCTAAAGAAGTTGAAAAACTTCAACAGAAAGTGGAAGAGCTCACTTCTGATCTTACCAAATTTGTTAATGGTAGAGATAATCTGACTAAGCTTCTTGGCTATCAGAAGCACTCTCTTAACAAAGAAGGTAGTGGATATGTCCATAAGACACATCATAAAGTATCAACTAAAGCTTCTACAGTATCCGTTAAGTCAACTGTAACCAAGTCTACACCTGTCTGTAACTTCTGTGGAGAAACTAGACATGTTATGTCTAAGTGTATCCATAAGAAGAGAAGGAAGTCTTCACAGACTCCTCGAACTAACAGAAAAGGACCCAGAAAAATATGGGTACCTAAAGATCAAATAATTTTTGTTACAGATGTCCTCAACAGAACAAAGAAAACACCACTACTGGTACCTGGACAGTGGTTGCTCGTGTCATATGACAGGAGAAAGGTCTATGTTCATAGACTTCCAACTTAAGAAAGGAGGAAACGTTGCCTTCGAAGGGAATCAGAAAGGGAAAGTTATAGGAATTGGTAATATTGGTGGTAAACCCCATCTTCCCTCTATATCTAATGTTCTTATGGTTAAAGGATTAAGACATAATTTGCTTAGCATAAGTCTATTATGTGATAGTGGTTTTGATGTTTCATTTACCAAGGATATATGCATAGTTAAAGATTGTTGTTGCAAAACCCTCTTTTCAGCTAAAAGGCAACAAAATCTTTATAAGATTGAACTAACTGATCTCTCAGATCAAAGTGTAACCTGTTTGATGTCTAAAGAGGATGAGAGATGGTTATGGCATAAGAAACTAGGACATGCTAGTATGAAACTAATTTCTGAATTAAAAGGGAATAATCTTGTGAGAGGATTGCTTGATATTAGTTTTAAGAAAGA